>QANW01003254.1:110897-162101 GCA_003254865.1 Dryas drummondii
TTTTTTCTTTAATTTTTATTTGTTTTAAAAATATAAAATAATTAAATTATCTCTTTTTGGACGGAAAAGTTAACGGAGTTGACGGATTGTCCCAAACTAACACAAACCCTAAATATGTGTCATACACTAAGACAAACCCAAACTGGTGTGCTAAACTAAAATTGACTCTAAAATAGGTGTCCTGTTTGAAAATTTATCCCTATCAATATTAATGTATATTAAAAAAAAATGTTTATTTATATTAATATTAATGTAAACATTTACTTTTTTTATGTTTATATTATGTATTTATATGAATATATAAAAAATAAAAATGTTATGGGTAAATTTTTTTAATTTTGTTTTAACTTAGGCTTGACCTGAAAGTTGACTTTTAAAATTAGTGGGCTATTGATTTTTACTTTGAATTCGTTGGAAATGTCTCGAGCCTACAAGAATGTAGAAACGAAGCACGCATTTCTCTCTCTCTCTCTCTCCCCCCCCCACATTTCTCTCTCTCTCGCCTCTCACTTTCGCCGCGCTTACCACCGGCGCGTGGCGGCGCGTCCAGCCATGGCTGGCGACGGGCTTTGGCCTATTTAGCTTGCCATCCCTCCTTCCTCATTTCTTTGTGCTCCGTTCAACCCAGAAAAGCCCCGAAAGTCGAAGCCCAATTTCGCTTCCGCGGCCCAGCTTCCGCCCAGAATTGATCCTCTCGTTGAACCCGTCACAATGGTACCCTCCGATCGTCCATCGGAGTTCGCACGACGGCGAATCGACAATTCAAAGGCCGCCGACTTTCTCCGCCGATTTCGGCCATTTTCGGCGACTTTTGGCCGTCAAACCAGTTATGAGAAACGATCCTCTAGGTATGGGCTTCCTTTCCCCTAAGGCGTGGTCGTTCAATTTTGAGATTTGGGGAATTCGATTTTAGGTTTTTGCCTATTTCGAATTTCTCAAATTGGACTTGAATTCAAGTTGTTTTTATACAATTGAAGGTTCCTTTGTGCAATTAAGATTAATTGGAGTTGGATTTGGGTATTTTCCAGGTTGTGCCGCCGCTGCCACTGTCGGCTCCGCCGTTAGTGGTGGTGGGTTGGTGGTTGTTTGACCCTGTGTCATCCAATTGAAGTCCCAGAAACTTTTCTAGGTCCATTCAGTGAGTTTTGGCGGTGTTTTGTGTGTTGTTTGTGGCCGGCCACCCGCCGTGTGTGTGGTGGTTGACCACTCATTTCGGCTGATTAACAGCCATTTTGTGAAACTTGAAATCAAATTGTTGGTTGTATGGTCTTAACAGGTACCTGGCTCGGGAATTCTATTTCCGATGCTATTATGTTGCCGGATTGGAATCCGAGCGTGTTGTTGTTCAAGGGTATTTCGGTCATTTTAGTTATCACTAAAATCTGTGTTTTTGGTTTCTCACCAAGTTTGACCTTTAACAACTCTAGCTAAGATAGAGTTTATTTCTGTTATTTGGTGAAGGAACTTGAATTCGAGTAATTTGGGTTTATCTTAAGATTAGTTGGTTTTGTATGGGAATTAGGATTTTGGATCAATTACGTGAACCGGTGATGATGGTGTTGTAAGGATAACTTAGGAATTTCTCGAATGGACATGTGGGATCAGGCTAAGCTCTGAAAATCAGGTAGGGGGATCTGGGGAACATTTGATTGTAAATTTGATTATATTGAATCTTTGTTGGAAAAATGCGATATGTATGCTAATACGTGAGTTATATGAATTATCTGAATTACTTGAGTATGATATGAACTAGTTAATTATTATATATAATTATTTGCATTTATTTAAATGTGTAGCATAATTCATTGAGAATTGAAGTTACAGTGGTGAGAAGGGATTGTGGATTTAAATTCTGCTATTTAAATTTCATAGTGTGCGTGGGGAGTGAAGCTCCTTCCGTTGCATACAGATAAAACGATCTAAACCTCAAGGTGCATTGGGACCTTCGATTGCGTATCGAAATTAGGATATCTTACACTTTAATTGCGGATTAAAGTGAAATGTGCATTGCAATTTATATTTCAATATGCATAAGAGTGTTAATTTGTAGAATAGCACACTCGGGGCCACATTGGTAAAATGCATGGTATGGGACGTGCATACCTGTTTGTTTTATTATATGAATTTAGTCTTTATCCATATTATGAGACTTAAATCGAGGAAGTGCAACATAACATTCATGCATTAATAAGATTATTATATTATGTATTATCTGCTCCATGTTGTATGTTTCAATGAGCTTCAGTATAATTAATTTTGCATAATAAGATTGAATGTTCCTACTGAGCAGTTGGTTTGAGCGCACCCATTTTATAGACTTGGCAGGTACTGTAGCGAGAGTTAGTGCGAAACCGACTGCGAGTTTAAGGTGATTAGATGTGAATCAAATCAGAGCTGGTTTAGATTTTGAGACTATGAGTATTGTTTTGTACAAAAGTATGACTTACGTTGTATATTAAGTTTGAATTTAGTTTGTTGTATAATAATAGTATGAAGTTTATCTCCCTTTATTTTATTTTTTATTATCACATTCTGGTATAGAACTTAATTTTATAATTAGAGTGTGATTCACACTTTAATCCGAGATTAACTCTTAATCCCGGATTGGGGCTTTGCCCCTCCCCACTTTCCCTCTCTTTCTCCTTCCTTCACCCCCACACCCTATAATTAGAGTGTGATAGTCAGAGCTTATTATCACATTCGCTGAACCTGTCCAAGTTGCAGCCACCGTCCAAGATGCCAAGAAGAAAGGGAGAGGAGAGAGGGAAGGCAGAGTTGGACAGACAAACAAAGAAGGGAGAGAGGAGAGAGAGAGAGGATGAGATAAAGAAAGAGAAAGAGAGAGAAGAGAGAGGGGTAGGGAGGGGGTGGGGTGGTCGTCGGCGGTGGTGGGCTGCTCTGTGTGGTCGGGGATGAGGTGTGTGCCAGAGAGAGGAAAGGTGGATAGGGAGGTAGTTCGGGATGGGGTGTGTGCCACTGTGCTGTCTGTGTTTTTTTTTTTTCTTTAGGAAGGGTGTGCAAAAAGAAAAAAAAGATAGGGGTATAAGGTATTTTCCTTCGGGTTTTTATTTTATTTTTTAAGTGGGGTGTGCAAAAAGAAAGAAAAAAAAGTGTGTAAATAGCATCCCTTTATAGTAAAAGCGACAGTCAATAAGACACCTCCTGGCTTCCACGGGTTGGTAGTTAGCAACTTCTCCTAGGTGGATGTAGTTGAACAAATTAAAATACCAAAAAAATAAAGAGAAAATAAGTTAATTGATTTCTATATTTAGTTTATTTTTTCAATTTAATTTGTAGACATTTTTTTTAATGTATATATACATATATTTTTTGTTTCAATTAAATCTCAATATTAGGTTTCGTTAACAATTAAAGGAGTGTTTCTAACTCAGATTTTAATGTGCCAAACTCAAATTTTAATGGATTCTAATGAAATCTAGATACTCTAAAAAAGTCCAGGATTTCATTAATTGAAAGATTTTAATTGATTTGGATGCATTTTTTACATATAAAAAATTTCATGAGAATTCCTGTCAATTCTCTTAGATTTTGATGAATTCTATGGATTTTAATTGATTCCAAAAAAATTAAAGTGTCTCCAATTCAGATTTTAATGAATTCCAATGAAATTTAGGTGTACTAAAAAAGTCATAAATTTCATTAAGTGAAGAATTTTAATGGATTTGGATACATTTTTTTTACAAATAACAAATTTCATAAGAATTTCAGCTAATTTTCTTTGATTTTGACAGATACTATGAATTTTAAAATTCATTAAAATATAAGTCGGGGACAACCCCGTAAGTCTTTATGTAAAGAATTCGTCAATAAGTTAGACATATGTAGACTACAAGTAAGGCCGAACCAAGAAATTTTAAGAAAGGGGGGCTATAATATTACCATAAAGCCTAGTGCTTTTTTTTTGTTTTGCTTTTAAGTATAACTATACTATAGTCTTCTTAAAAATGAAGACCTAAATAAAATCTTATAAAACAATATAGTACACGTTAACATAAAAAAATATAGTGCCTAATTTTAAATTCCTAAGTTACAGTAAAAATTTGCATCTGCCCCTACTTTTAGAAACTCTCCCAAAACTCTCTAACACTTATATTTCCTTTTCTACCCTGCTATTGGCCCATGCATCAGCTGACGCAAGCCCACTACTTGTACTCTTGAGCTCACGCTAAGCAGCTAGCAACCTTACATTAGTTTTCTTATTATTTTTTAATTTTTTAACGGACATGATGCCTGCTAACTTAAGTTGAGTAAAAAAAATTGCTTTTGGCTTCAAAAGGGGATTGAACTTAGAGGCATTTAACAGTCACCTTACAATGGAGGTTTGTGACTTGTGTGTTAATATAGATAATTAATGATATTTATAAACATTTTAACATATTTGAAAACTTTCTTATTTTAATGTTTAATTTTATAAATTAAGTCTAATTATTTTTTTATTGCAAATTTAGTGTAATTTTTTCATTTTAATTTAGATTAATTTTTTTATTGAAAATTTAGTGTAACTGTTTTTAAATTTTCAATAATCGATTTTTAGTTTCAATTATCGATTTTCAGTTTCAGTGACCGATTTAGTTTCAGTGATCAATTTAGTTTCATTAATTTTTTTTTGTCCAGTTTCAGTTATCGATTTTTCAATTTTAGTGATCATTTTTTCAGTTTCAGTTATTGTTTTTCCAGTTTCAGTAATTAGATCAATTTCAATTTCAGTTATCGATTTTTCAGTTTAAGTTATCAATTTTTCAATTTTTGTGATCATTTTTTTAGTTTCAGTTATAGATTTTCAATTTCAGTGATCAGTTATAGTTTTTTCAGTTTCAGTTATCGATTTTCAATTTTAATGATGAATTTAGTTTCAGTGATTGATTTAGTTTCAGTAATCGATTCAATTTGAGTAATCGATTTTTTAGTTTTAGTGATCGATTTTTTTTTTTTTTTTCAATTTTAGTGATCGTTTTTTTAGTTTCAATTATCGATTTTTAGTTTCATTGATCACTTCCGCTGGCCAGTCCCATTGACACACTAGCAGAGTCCGCTACTTCTTGAGTCACTACTTGCTACACAAGCTCTACTATATAACAAGCCTTTATGTACAAAAAATTATAAGAATCTGCACACAAAGTGACCCGAACTCAAGTCAAGCACGTACAAAAAATAGTTACACTACTTTGTAATAAAAATAATAATTATACTATTTTGCAATAAAAAAAATAGTTAAACTAATTTGCAATAAAAATAGACAAATTAGAATTAGAAATTAAATATCTATAAAACTGTATAAATATAGTTAATTCTACTACACTTACACAAGTTGCAACTTGGTTGAGTTGGTTGGCTATGCTTCCCATTTGTACGTACAAGGTATGGTGTTCGAATCTTGATTTTTTCATTTTTCACCTAACTCGTTTTTTCAATTTTTTAGAAATGGAATAAAGATGGCGTTGGACCAAGCTGCACCAGATGTCAACGAGTGGATCATGTAGCTGGGCGATGTCAATGAGTGGATTATGCAGCTGGGTGATGTCAACGAGTGGATCATGCAACTGGGTGATGTCAACGAGTTGATCATGCAGTTTGGTGATGTTAGTGAGTGGATCATGCAGCTGGGCGATGTCAGCGATGTGCACATGTGCAGTAATTAATTTTTTAGATATGGGATAGAGATGACGCTGGACCAAGCTGCACTAGTTGAGCGATGTCAGTGAGTTGATCATGCAGCTGAGTGATGTTAGTGAGTGGATCATACAGCTAGGTGATGTCAACGATGTGCACATGTGCAGTAATTGGGAAGGGGCACAATCAAAATTATAACAAAAATAAAAGCCAACATTAGCTATATATCCACTGACTAGGGGGTTTAGACAAAAATTTAAGTAAAATAGGGGGTTATGAATTAATTATAAAAATGATTGGAGGCTATGAATTAACTAAAGTAGAATTAGAGGGTTTATAATTATTTACTAAAAAAATATATTAAATAAAAATATACAATAATACAACAAAAAAGAAACACACCATGTTGGGTTGGATGCAAATTGTAGCATATATTTAGTACAATATTAATTTCAAGAAGTTAAAAGACAAAAAATTGGCTAAGACTCAATAAATAAGGCTAATTAATTATTAATTGGTTGGGCTATACATATATTCTTGGCCTACAATACATATAATATTTAGTTTTTTCCACAAAAGCTACGTGGGCTACGGCCCATGGTAGCCCAAGTGTGGTTCCGCCCATGACTACAAGGTTTTATTTTTGGGAAAATTTTAACTAAAGAATTTCAACTATACCCAATATCTCTATTCAAGATATGAATTTCACTTTGTGTCAAATAAGGACTGAAACTTTCATTTTGTGTCAATTAAAGACCGTGTTTTTTTTTTTTTATCTCAACTTTGGTATGATATTAGACCCATCAAACTTTTACCAAATTCAGCAAACTTATACTTGGTTTAAAGCTATGCATCTCCTATTTATAACCACATATAGATTACTCAAATCAGACATTTACAACTCTAGATAATTAGTCCCAAAGTAGGGTACCCAAAACTGTTTAATCGGATCTTTGAGAAAACATTAGGAAAATTAGACAGTTTCGGGTACCCTACTTTGGGGCTGATTATATGGAGTTTTAGAGCTTCGATTTGTGTGATATTTATATAGTTGTAAAGATGAGATACATAGCTTTAAACCTAGCATAAGTTTGCTGAATTTGGTGAAGATTTGATGGGTACAATGTCAGACCAAAGTTGAGATAAAAATTTAATTAAAAAAAAAAAAGGTCCTTAATTGACACAAAATGAAAAATTTCAGTTCTCAATTGATACAAAGTGAAATTAATATCCTCAATAGATACATGGAGTATAGTTGGAATACTTTAGCTAAAATTTTCCCTTTATTTTATAAAGCCAAAAAATACACTAATGAATAAGAAAATGTGTTTTTGATTATAAAAATAAAATAAAGAAATGTGCTGAAACATTGTTAAGGTAATTTATTTTTAAGTTTTCGCATTGAGCGTTCGAATGTTTACGCAATTGCCTATATATAACACTGTTATAACTGTCCATAAGTGATAACTCATATTTATATATAAAAAAAAAGTCATTCACTTTTATTTTTGCATGTTTCTTTTGAAATATTAATCCAAAACTACAAGAAATTAAGTAATACACACAAAAAATTGTAAAAAATAAAAATACGATTGTTATATGTTGATCAGTACAACAACATAAGGTTGTCATTGATGAGCAATGAGCATTAAGGCACACTAAGTAGTGTCCGAATGCTCGTTGAAAATTTGCAACTGTAAATTTATATCGTGGACATATTTAACTAACAAAAAAAATAGGAGTAAACCTATATAACAGAAAAAGAAAACATTATAAAAATTAATAAACAATTAAAAGTTAAAAATGGACTTATAAATCATTATCTTTAGATTTTACGATCATCCCATATAGATTCGTGTAGTTAACTTGTGTTAAGAATCAAGTCTCTAAGTCATGACTTAACTAATCGGTGGATTCTTAAACTTAAATGCTAACGAAACCTAACCACATAATGAAATCTCTAAGTCATGACATAAAAAGACGACCGGATTTGAGGTATAACCGTATAAAGTCGTTTTATAAAAAAATAAAAAAGAGGGGATCGAGCAGCCAACTGCTCCATATGAGGTGCCACCCATGCCATTATTTTCCTAAGAAATAAACATTGGATCATGCAAGGAACAACAAAACCAGTGGGCAGTGGGCTCTTTAATATGCCAAAACGTTACAACCCAGAAACCCTATATATATATATATTGTATATATAACCAGCTGTAGTGTATAATCTTCATCATCAGTCATCACTATATATCAAACTTAAATATCAAGTCTTCAACTGCGTTGCAAATTCTTGGTTTGATCGAGTTGGGTACAATTAATACAATTGATTAATTTGTATGGCTTCTCTTGTGCTTCTGTTGTCTGTGCTTGTGCGTCCCCATAACAACATAGATGATCCTCCACCTAATTTCAGTGCCTTCAAGTCCTCTTCTTGTTCAGCTGCTGCTGCTGCTGCTGCCAGAAAACAGCTGATCAGAAATGGGAGCAATAACACACAAGAGATTCAAGAAATGATGGTATTTGTGGAAGATCTGTCGAGTCAAGGGTTTCTGTGGACTCAGTTTGGCCTTAAATTAGTTAACTAGAGATCCATATCCACGGCCTTAATTATTAGCTATATTTAAGTTAATGCAGTACTAGTGTGTAAGTATATATTGCTTTTTTGGTCACTAAATTGGAGATGAATGATAAAATCATATATATATATATTAATTGTCATCAATGTTTGGATTTGGTTCATCATATTGTCATCATTGTTCTTATCCTTACTAATGTTTTGTCTACCTTCTCTTTCTTCTGGCTTCTTATTTTCTATTTTCTCTTTTCCTGGCTTTCAATCTCAGGTAGGCCTATGATTATTACAATTCAATTAGGAAGGACCATACTCAACTCACAAAGCATAAAATTATCTTAATACAGAGTATATACCATCCTAATTTATGAGCCCAATGCCATATTAATCACCCATTTGTCTAAGATCTTTGCGATTCAAAAACTGTTTGCAAATAGACTCTAGGTTATTACTAATAACTTATTAGTGCTATAGGCTTATAGCATAAGGGTACTGATGGGCCATGCATGGAAGTTTAAGTTAATCAAATTAAACTTTTGATTTTTAAGCCCAATATAAATTTAGCAACATTAAAAGGGCCTTGAGCCCAAGTTAAAGTTCAGCTGGTAATTAATAAAATCCTCCATTAACTGCTTCGACAGTTAATGGCTATGAAGCACCGATACGGATACGGATACGGCGATACGATACGACACGACACGGCGATACGGCAAATTTCTAAAAACTAGGATACGATACGTCATGGATACGACAAATAAAAATATATATTAATATATAATAATAAAAATATGAATAATTTAAAACATACTTTAAATAACATAAAAATTCAAATTCATTTCACTCAAACTTTAAAAACTTAAAAAGATCATCCAAATTTAAAATATCCAAACTCTAGAAAATTAAAAAACATAAGTCTCAATCAACTTCAATATTCATAATGTCTTCCCCGGTGAATAAAGTAGCCTCCAATGATGTTTCATCAAGAGAAAGGCTAGCAATTTCAAGCATCCCAATACCTTCTTCACTCAAGTTATCAAATGTATCTCCTCCAACATCCCACATTTGAGTAACACCTTCTTTGTAGCTTGGGCTCTTCCTTGATAAAAGACGAAGGTTATTATGCACAAATACCAAATCTTCAGCTCTTTGTGGTGTTAACTTGTTTCTTCTTAAAGAGTGAATGAAACTATATGTACTCCAATTCCTTTCACAACACGAGGAGGAACAAGGTTGTCCAAGTAGCTTCAAAGCTATGGATTGGAGAGTTGGTGTGGAAGCTCCATGGACAATCCACCACACCATTGGTTCCATGAGAAACCTATCATTCATAGCATCAATAGCTCCGAAGTCACCCAAGCACAGTGAAAAAGAGGCATACTCCACATTGATATTTCTTCTAACTTGCTCATCCGAAAAGTATTTCTCAAACACTTTTTTCTTTCCCTTGTAATCTCGACATCTTGGTGTGGAGCAACACGGCTAGGATCTTCTTGAAGCCATTCTGGACTATAATATCTATAAGTAAAGAATGATATCATTTTATAAAATTATAATAAAAAAAGTAAAAGTAAATTTTAAAGACTTTAAAAAGAAAGAAGCACATAATACTTACCTAGGATTCAAAGAATGAGCCAAACAATGTAGTGATGTGCTACTCTTAGTCCATCGCTCCACTAAAATGATATGCACCACATCAAAGAAGTCACTATGTTCATGTAGTTGCCTTTGCTCATTCCTATAGATAGCTGTCTTCACCTTCTCTATCATGGTATCCCACCACTCATAAACTAAGTGAAGACATGGTTTATCTGTGTCAGCCATCCTAATCATCTCATATATAGGAGCTATAAATGAAAGTATATAATCAATCTCATCCCAAAAGTATTCATCCAATATCTTTTGCTTCACTGCTCTTGCTTTGCCCGGATCATCCTCTTTATATAAAGACCAATTTGGACTAATCACCATTTGTTGTAGACCTTCCTTTACTTCCTTAAATCTTCTAATCATCACAAGTGTTGAAGCAAACCTGAAATATATACATATAGTCAAAATATCATTGCATTAAAATAAAGGGGGTTGACGTGAGGTGAAATCATTGCATTTAAATAATTGGCATATAAAATCATGGGCATATAAAATAATTGCCCACAGTGAAATCATGGGCATATAAAATAATTGGCATATAAAATCATGGGCATATAAAATAATTGCCCACAGTAAAATCATGGGCATATAAAATAATTGGCATATAAAATAATAGGCATATAAAATAATTGGCATATAAAATCATGGGCATATAAAATAATTGCCCACAGTGAAACATTTATATTATTAACTAATATTAGATATGGTACTGCATAACATATATATTAAGTTATTAACTAATATTACACATTGTATTATTAACATATATTATATACATTGTACTGGGTAAGTGGGTAACATATATATTATTAACATATATCATTATATTATTGCACGCCGTGGTAAGTGGGTAACAGATATCATTAACATATATGATTAATTAGATTGGTCAATGGTCAGATTGAGAAAATTAAACGACTTGATTTCTAAAGATGCTTTTTTAGTGAAACAAACAGAGCAATGTTAACATATACAAAGACTACAAAGTAAGTGGGTAACATATATTATTAACATATACCCACTTACCCAGTGATGTTAATATTTTAATAACATATATTAAAAAAGCTAATTTGCAGAGTAGCAGAGAAGAACATATATCATTATATTATAGCAATGCACAGATGACCTTAGAAAGTTAGAAACAAACCTTGTTTTAGCAATGGAGAGTAACTTCAATTTGCAGTGGTCCTTATACATAGCCAATCTCATACTATGGTTCATAATAAAATTTTTTATGAACCAAACATCATCAGCTTTTTCTGAAATCCAACTACATTCATCATGCCAATCATCATTTAGTTTTGGTGAGCATATACTCTTCAAAGCAAGATTAAGGGTGTGAACCACACATGGTGTCCAAAAGATGTTGGGATATTTGGCCTCAACAAGTAATCCAGCAGCTCTACAAACAGGTGCATTGTCAGTGATTACTTGAACCACATTTTGATAACCAATTTCCTTAATGGATTCGATAAGGAAGTTGGCAATACAATGTTTGTCCTTGTACTCTCCTTCACAATTAATTGCCTTCAAGAACATAGGCCCGCTTTCACAAGTTGCAATAACATTGATAAGTGGTCTTCTTTGCGAATCTGTCCACCCATCACTACAGACACTTACACCTTTAGTGCTCCATGTACTTTTAATTGGTTGTAAGCACCGCTCAATGTGGCTCTTCTCTTGTTGCAAAAGAGTAGTTCTCAATGCATTGTAACCTGGTGGAACATATCCTGGAAGTGTAGAAGCACGAAGATAGGAGTTTCGATAGTGTGGATTCCGTGCAAGGTGAAAGGACAACCCACCTGTATAAAACATCCTTGCAACTTCTGCATCACATTCTTCTCTAGCCTCCTTCTGAAAAGCTTTTTCAAGGGGCCCATTCATTGCTTGTCTCTTCTTTTGCTGAACATGCACAGGCAAAGAATAACCCAAAGAACCAGTTGTGGGCAAAGAAACTTGTTTTGGAGCTGCACTTTTCAACCTATACTCGCACTCTCTCACAAGTTTTTTCATTTCTGCATAAACTTCATCATTAACCTTGCTACAACTTGCAATCCCATTTCCCGACATTTTCAACAAATGAAATTTGACTCTAGAGTAGGATCCTCTGTAAGTTTTCTGACAAAAATTACATTCAAACATAGTGTTGCCTCCTCCGTTTCCCATTTTTCCAAGCCTCTTAACATACTTCCACAGTGGAGCATGATCATCTACCAAACTTTCAGTATTCTCAGTAGGATTAGCATTAGTATTTGCATTATTATCCAGATGACTCATTTTGCTGAACATGAATAATTTATACAGTATAAGCAACATAAAAAAATATATATTGCATAACTCATTTAAAAACATATTACAAGCGAAACATATATATTATTAACTAATATTAGACACGGCTGGGTAACATATATATTAACTAATATTACATATTGTATTATTAACATATATTATACACATTGTACTCATTTATATTATATTATATTACAATCAATGAATCAAATAATGAAATAATCAGTTTTATTATTATCAACCAAACAAGACTAATCCAGTATACAACAGTAGGAGTAGGTCCAGTAATCAGTTCTATTATTATCAACCAAAAAACCAAACCAAAACCAAGTTAACCAACACACCAGTTGGTACGCACTTACCAGTAGGGCAGTAGATGAAGTGGCTGAAGCCGCTGAAGGAGATGAAGTGGCTGAAGCCGCTGAAGGAGATGAAGTGGGTTTCTGAATCGGGTGCGGCGCAGGTCGATCTTCGCTCGTCGGCGGTGAATCAGGTGCGGCGCAGTCGTGGGTTTCTGCGCCTACCAGTAGATGAATCGAGTGCGGCGCCGGTCGATCGTCGGCGGTGCGGTGCAGGTCGATCGTCGCTCGTGGGTTTCTGACTTTCTGCGCATTCAATTTGGGTTTGCAAGAATAACTGAAGATTGAAGAAGTGGCTGTCTGGCTGAAGAAGATGAAGTGGCACTGTGGCAGACACGCAGAGTCCTCGATCGTTTTCATGATTTGAAGGTAGAGACTCTTCGTATCCTTCAGCCAAATCTCTTCGTTTTCTTCAATTGGGCGTATACGTATCCAAAAAATCGAATACCCGTGTCGAGAGCAGAGGATACACGTATCCAACGAGTCAAATACGTATCCGTTGACTTAGATACGTATCCAAGGCGTATCGGTCCGTATCTGATGCGTATCCGTATCCGACACGGGATACGGGTCCAAAATGCCGTATCCATGCTTCAGAGGTTAATGGAGAGGTGATTTTCCCATAATTTCAGGGATCAACTCCCTAGAAGATGAACTATAATATAAAGCTTGGCGGAAGCAAGAGAAAAAGGTAACATTTTTTCGTCGAACTCATTAATTTGCAAGAATATACAGAAGAATCGAATGACTAACTTTAGCATCTGAGACCCATTAAGGAGAAAACTCCCATTGGGTTGTTAGGACTCATTTGTTACATTTTACTTGGAAGTTACAAGGAGTTAGAAGAAGTTACAAAAAGTTAAGGAGAATTGAAGGTTCATTGTTGACGTGTATTTCAAAGGAAATTCGAACCTCATCAGTTGGCCCTGTCTGTGGAAAAGAAAACAATTTATTAATGGTGAGTACTCGAAATTCAATTCTTGGTGATGCACAACATCCATAACCAAACAATGCACTAACGAATCAACAATTTGAAGCAAAGCAAGAAACACTAAGGTCTTTATAACAACAGGACTACAACATGTGGTTCAAAGGCTAGACCAAATGAATCACGAGGAAGAGGAACCCTAGCAAAATCAATAAAGGGAAGAACGGGGGGAAAAGAAGCGAACTCTAATGGGATGGTATCTCCTCCATTGTAGCCCAAAGATTTGAAAAGTCCATTGGTTGGAGAAATTCAAGCATATCCAATGCCACCAAAACTGAAACTTCCAGCAACCGAACTCTATGATAGGCATTCATACCTAAAAGATCATTTGGAAGCCTTTCGGTCGCAAATGAGGCTCTATCTAGTACTTGATGCCATAATGTGCTGAGCATTTGCAACAACCTTGAAAGGAGAAGCTCAACATGTCATAGCGAGTGCAAAGGACTATGAACTTACTCCTCCAGGACATGCAGCGCCCATAAGAGTGTGATTTGGATTGGAAAATCCGAATCCGACATATTCTAATCTGAAAATTTCCAATTTTAGAACGTCCGAATCAAATCCGAAAATGCCGAATTCTGAAAATTCTGAAAAAAAAAAATTGGATTGGAATTAGAATGTATCTATAAATTCCGATCCAATTCGAAATTTTCCAAAAGCATTCTGATTCGATATTTTTGAAATTATGCCAATTTATTCCGTATTTATATTAATATTATATCATTTATTTAGTTTTTTACCATATGTTTCATTAATTTGTTATTTGTTTCAAACATACACATATATATATATTAAGAAAAATAACTAATACTATTAATATAAACATATATATGTATATTATAAATATATGTGTATTATAATAACATAAATGCTAACAAAAGGACCCACATTTTTTGTACGTGTAATTACTAATTTTTTTTGTTTGTTTTTACTAATAACAAAAAGTAACGTGAAGATTCCGATTTTTTATCTGAAAATTTCAAATTTTTATCCAAAAGTTCCGAAAATGTGATATTCCAAAAAAATTCAAAAATTTCGAGAAATCCGAAAATTCCAAATTGGAATGAGATGTTGAAATTCCGATTTTTTGGAATAGAAATTTCATTCCGAAATTTTTTGGATTGGAATTGGAATACCCTATTTCCGATCCGATCCATCCGAAACACACCCGTAAGCGCCCACGAAGGTGAGTGGTGGTGTGGCGAGTCTCGTAGAGTTGCCTATGAGTTTCCATATTCGCGTTGAGGCTGCCTTTTTTTAAATGATAGTTGGAATTAAAGTTGAGGGGTTGAGGCACGTTGAGGAAGACGAAGATGTGTCTCAACCCAATCAAACCTTAAACTCCATAAAAGGAATTAATAAGGTTACTTAAAAAAATAACATATCTATGTGAATTCCCTTTTAGGGGTGAAGGCCCAGTTAAATTCATGCCATTTGGGCCGGGTTTAGAAAACAATTTATTTTAAAACCAGAGAGCCCAAAGGTAAGCCCACTTCGATGGGGCCCAAGAGGCAAAATCATGTTTTCTTATTAAACATAAGAATGGATCCAAATAATAAAACAAATTTGCTCACAAATATACAAAATAAGTGGAATTTGATTCCATTAAACTTAAAATAAGTTCATTACAGACTAAGGCTACAGGGGTGTTCATCATCTTTTTTTTTTTGGCCAAGGGTGTTCATCATCTTTATCTGGGGTAACTTCATCAAGCTGGTTTAAGCGCTGGCCTGTTGATTTTTGTTTTGAGTTGTGGGGCGTTTTGCTCGTTTCTGCAAATGCCTGTTAAATAGGCGAGGTTGATAAAGACTCGGTGAAGAGGATTACAATAGATTAGGAATATTATATGTTATGCACCAATCAGGAAAGAGAGAAGGAATCCTAAGTCAGAGGAACAGGATTGCCGAGCACTCGCCAAAACCGTCGAGCTCCCATCAGCCTCCGATGAGCACTCTCTGTGCACCACCAAGCGCTTGCCAAGACTATTCCTGTCTTGTTTCACGCGTTTTGCTATCCCGAAAAAATCATTTCTCATCATTTGCATATGTCAGCTTACGTCATTGCTAATTGATCATAAATAGAATTGTGCTAGGATCTTCCTGCATGGTTTCTCGAGTGTCCTGGTACTCGAGGGGGCCTCGAGAAAAATAGATGAAACACAAATCTCTCTGTATGGTAACTCGAGTATCCCTCGAGTAGTACTCGAGGGGGCCTCGAGAAAAATGGCTGAAATATCATTGAATGGTTCTTTTTGTATGGTCACTCGAGTACCCCTCGAGTAATACTGGAGGGGATCTCGAGTAAAATGGCTAAAACACATCTCCCAAATTTTCTGCTATTTTGCACAATTTCATCCAACAACAGGTGCTAAATTTTTGTATAAACATAAGCCCCCCAATTTCCTTAAGCTTCGGCAATCTTTGCCGAGTTGGTTGAGGAAATGTTGATGTTTTTCAAATACTTCTCGACACATCTTGGCAAACAATTCCCTCTTGGTATGGTGCCTATACTTGGTATCTGTTCCATCATTTATGTTTCGCCGTGACTTCTCGTTCCTCATAATGAAATCTGTTCACCAATACTCCACGCGCATCTCTGTTTTTTTTTTTTTTTTTTTTATGAAATGGGCCAACACACTAAACTTATGGACCAACACACTCTCTTTATATATATATATGTGTGTGTGTGTGTTGTAAAATTTTATTTACTCGCAAATATACGAGCCTTGTAGTAAGGTTGTATACTAATGAGGTCGAACATCAAGGAGTGTTACGAAAAGGAAACACTAGATTAAAACTCTAGATTAATTTAAAACTAACCTAGCTTGGAAATTTGTTGGTTTGTGAGGTAACTAAAACAAAATGCTACTAAATTATAAAGCAATAAAGCAGATGAAGGAAATAAAGTAAATAAAGGGACAAGAATTTAAATATTAAAACTAGAGAGGAAAAATGACAACTTTTTGCTATTGGAAGTTAGAGTTCCACACCACTATGAACACATCTAATGAGGTTTTTAGTAATGTCCCAAAAAGGAGGACACCCAAGAGTCAATTTGATGCCCTCTTCCAAAGATATTTATGATTTGAGTACAAAAATTGAATATTTAAATAGTAAACCTTATTTTTGCTTAAAAATACAAACTTTAAACAACCCAAGTGAACCAAAGACTAAGGAACAACTAGAGTACAAAAAGGTTTGTGTTTAAAAGATTAATCATGGAGCAAAAATGTTGGAAATAGGCTCTAACTACCCATAATATATGACATTATGGGTGAAAGATGGTTTGTTTCTCCTTTTATAAACAAAATCTAGAACTTGTAGGATCTAGGCAAGGGAAAAATTAACATAAAAGCTTCAACTTGATAATTTTCATGGTAGTGCTTCCCCCTTACCTTGGTAAGGTGGTTTAGTGATCACCCATGAGCTTAGAACTAAAATAAAAGAATAAGAAGAAACAAAAGAACATCTAAACTAAGAGAGAACAAGGAATAATTAAATAAACAACGTACTAAATATTAAATAAATAACTAAATTGTATAAAGTAAATAAAAGACAAAGAGAAAAGAGAAAAGAGACATAAATTAAAATTTCATTTCATTAATTAAAAGTGCAACAAAATAAATAACATTCTTATTCTCTCTCATACATCATAGCCAAAAGGTTTTAAAGAGAAATCATAGGAGTAGCTAAAAGAGGCAGAAAATAAAATGTAGAAGAAAAAGATGTGAGAAAGAGGCTGAACGCTTCCTTTTAAAGGCAAGGCTTAAGGCAATGAGTGAGCAAAATATCTGATGGTTTGGACATGTGTCACCAAGAGAGAGGGTGACAAAAAGAAGGGATAGACACAGAATGGAGGGGCTGGAGTAAGGCTGGAAATGACACGTGTTGCTGAATGAATGAGTGAGAGCATGATTAATCAAAAAGGAATGCATGTTGGGCTTGTACGGAAAGTAGATGCATGCAACTTGGCTTGATGGCTAGCGGCTTCACAAGGAAAAAGAGAGAGAGAGAAGAAGAAAGGGAGAAAGTGGCTTGCGGCGCGGCTAAGCTTGGGCAGCTCACGTGGGATGTATGTCGCATGAATGAAAGAGAGGTAGAAAGAAAAGAGCTGGAAGCAGCTACTGACGCGTGGAAGAGAGAGAGGTGGAAAGGAAAGAGCTGGGAAGCTTCCTCCAGTTGTTGTGACTCTTCGACTTCCACAGGTTGGGCTTTGAGTAAGTGGGCTGGTTTGGGCGCAAGTGGGCTTCTTCTCCATGTTTTCTTCTTATTTATTCTCTTCAATTTAGGCTTTTTAAAACCTACACACAATAAAAAGAACTAATTAATAAAAAAAAAAACTGAAATAAATAAAACTAATAAAATCTAGGAAATGAATCAAAAGATAATAAACCCACTATTTAACTAAATAATAAGAACAATAAGTAAAACACTAAAAATGCTAAAAGATATAGACACAAATATACGGTTTTAAGGATATAATATATATATATATTAAGCTCAACAATATATATATATTTGTGAAAATTGGAAGCTAATAACCGAAAATGAAAATTAAATGGATGCTCCAGGGGGTGGCCAATCGTGCTTGACCCCAAGCTTTGATCTTTTTGCCTCTTCAAGTTGAATCCTAATTTTTTACAAATCATGAGTGTCGAGGCATGGACATGATTCTTAAAATAATAATTTTCTTTTTCGGCCTCCAGCTAGGCCATGTTTTCTCCTGGCTCTCCGAGTGTATTGGATTTCCCAATTATTTTCCTCAACTCGAAGTCCGTCAATTTAGCCGATATCGACTTTTCCAAGTCACCTTTGTCTCCTACCACCATGTCAATTTTCATGGCTTCTTCATATGAGGCTAGCTATGTTTCGTTCTTGCTTGACCATGTCAACTTTTACGGTTGACTCACACATTCTAGCACTCATATCTTCATGGCCAACCAATATTTCTCCTTTTTGCAAAAATTGAGGGCTCGGTGGCTCAATATTGGTTGGAGTAGAGATGACTTCCTCCGCAAAATTGACATGTGAATCTAGCCCTTCAAGTATAGCAAGATGAAGGATGGGCTCATCATCACCATATATAGGAGTCATAGATTGGCTCCATGTCAATATTAAATCGAGGCAAGATAACCTCTTTGTCACATGCTAGCATGAGATCTTATTCCTCTACCTCTTTACGGCCAACTAAAGTTTCTTCTTCCACCTTTTCAACAGGTGTACGAAGTGGTGGCCCCATCTTGGTATAGTCTTAGGAGAAAGAACACTCCTCCAAGCCATCACGAGGGTTTCATGGTCAGGTTCATGAAGTTGTACTCCCTGGTTAATTTTTTCTTCATTTTATCTTTGAAGATCCTCTGGAGTTTTGTTGAGGACTTCCTTCAATATTTCTTCTTTCTCTTTATGTGAGAAAGGTGAGGACCCATTGCCACTTTGAGTTGAATATTTGGCTCTCTTCATATGTTTCTCTATCGGCTTTAAACCTGGCAAGTACCCTGTCGAAAGTATCTACTACTTCTTGGCTGGCTTTCAAGACTTCTTCCAACTGAGGTCGAAGAAAACTATGGATATCAATATAGCCATGATTTTGGCTGTGGGTTTCAATAGGAGTATATTGCCCCATGGCAGTATTCCCATAATTGTCATCATTGACACATTGGCTATCATCATATTGGTTGCCATTCTGGCCAAGATATTCATCCTCGGTCGTGCCATCTTGCTCAAAATGGTCATTCTGTCCCCCATATGGGTCCACATAGTCATCATATTCAACATAGTCATCATGACTATATTGGTTGTCATCATCTACATAGCCATATAAAAGAGCATAACTATTATTTTGGCCATGGGGTTCAACTTGGGTGTGGTGCCCCTCAGCTGTGTACTCATAATAGTCATTGTCCACATATTGGCTACCATCATATTGGTTGCCATTATGGCCGAGATATTCATCTTTGGTCGGGCTGTCTCGCTCATAATAATTACCAAAATAATTTTGGTATTCATTGGAGTCGGGATGAACATAGATGGGCTCGTAGGAGTTGTGAAAATGTTGTCATTGGTTGCTCATGAAGGAAAAGTGAAAAACACGAGTCCCATGAGGCGTGCCAAATTATGTGACAAGCACAGAATTTTGTATGGTTGTGGGACCAAGAAAAATTTGGCACGATGTGCTTTTAATAAGTCCCACTAGGCATGCCAAATTATGTTATCCTCAAAATTCATCGGGGCCTGGGCCTCGAGAATCTTGAATGAGGAACACTGTAGCCCTCTTTATGATTTGGCGATTGTGTGTTACGGGCGTGCCACTATTCATGGTCGAGAGGCCAGATACAGAAATGGATCAAACTCAAATTATCCCAAAAGCCATTTCGCTGAGTTTGATGTGAAAGATGTTATTAAATCAATTTTAGCCAAGAGGCCATTATTGAACCAAATGTGGCCGAGAGGCCATTGTCTGTAGTTTAATACTAATTTGATTTGTGCACTGTGATTTGATTTCTAATCAGCAGATTGTACGGCCAAGTAAGAAACAATTTTCTTGGCCTGAGTTCTTTTTTATGCCTGGCTTGGGTTTTTTTTTAATGTCTTTTTCCACAAAGACTTTTTATATTGGCACCGCGCTGTTGGCAAGAAATGCAATTAATAATGTAAAAATTAAGAAATTCACATTGTACTTAATTGAAATGGGAAATTTCGAAACCTAAGCAAAGATTTTATGACAAATGTATATAAATATATTTTCATAAAACAATCATACCAAGACAGTTGTACCCTGGCAGAGCTAACAAAAAAGTTAAAACAAGTAGTGGTTGAATTAACTTAAAGAAATAGCTTAACAGGAGCTATGAATTCAGAATGCTGATCTTGATAAACTGAGTGAACTAGGCAGACTGTTTGGTGAGAATGCAAGCTTGTTTGTATCTATAAGCTTGAGAATGTCTCGAAGGCTTGAATAACCAGAAAGGCTGTTTGAAGGAGGATGAGTGCTTGACAGGAAGGTTGTTTGAGTCGCTGGGAAATTGATTCTCGGGAGACTTAGGAAGATGAGTGAGTGAGGGAGATTGGTTTTGTTTCTGGGAAGCTCTGGCCTTTGTTGATTGTTTAAGTGTTTGGGAGATTATCAGTAGAATTGCTTCGGAAAGAAATGAGTAACTGGTTTCTGGGTGAGCGCTAGGCTACTTTGTTTTTGTTGTTTGAGTTTTTGTGGGTCAGTTGTGAGAGGAAGAGGATAGCAGTGTTTGCTGGGTTTAAGCTGGGCTGTTGATTTTTGTTTTGACTTGTGGGGGCTTTGCTCGTCTCTGCGAATGCCTGTTAAATAGGCGAGGTTGATGAAGACTCGATGAAGAGGATTGTTGTAGATTAGGAATATTATATGTTATGCACCAATCTGGGAAAAGAGAATGAATCCTAAGTAAGAAGAAGAGGATTGCTGAGAACTCGCCAAAATCACCGAGCTCCCACTAGCCTCCACTGGAGGCGCCACTAAGCGCTCGCCAAGCTAGGTTATGTCTGTCTCGTTTCATGCATTTTGTTGTCCCGACAAAATCATTTCTCATCATTTGCATTTGTCGGCTTACGTCATTGCCAATTGATCATAAATGGAATTGTGATGGGATCTTCCTGCATGGTTTCTCGAGTATCCCGCGAGTACCACTCAAGGGGGCCTCGAGAAAAATAGCTGAAACACACATCTCTCTATATGGTTACTTGAGTTGGAAGGGTATGTTGTTCGAGTAGCCTAGTTAGAAGGGACATAGAATTACTCCATCTGCACCCAAGTTCAATTCCCTCTTCCCTGATTGAAAAAAAAATTAAAAAAAATCCCATAAATGTATGATTTATTAAATTATATGTTTTTTAATTGAGAAATTTAACTTGATCACTCTTAGATAGCATTTGATAAGTAATTAAAGCATACATTCCACAATATTAAAATTACAAAATTACAAAATCATTAACTCCAACCATCAAAGTAATTAATTTATTATGCTCTTATTTATTCCAAATAAAAAAACCACAATAAGAGATTCTTTTCCATATTACATAAGAAAGAAATATAAGTGAAGAAGCATTTGATTTAAAACTATTTCTTGTTCCAGTCATAGCAAATGTCGTACTTATTGGTATGAATGTTGAACCTGCATGGACCTGTTGATACTATACTCCACAAACACTCATTACACTTTTCCATGTCCCTATGTGCTATGTATATATCAAAATAGTGAGAAGCACCTTCCCAGTTAAAACTGCAATAAAATTGTGTTGACGCCCAAAAGTTAATACAAAATCTAAACTCAAAGAAGTGATGAATGGGGAGTACATGGACACCAAGATCATCGTCCTTGGATTTACAATGAATAGTGAGCTCTCCACCCAAATCATTAGTGATTTTAACATGTTCTTTTGGATTAAGAAATGGATTGTGAAATGCATTGCACATAGTTATGAACAATACCATCACGATCAACACCACTGGCAGCAGTACATTTCTATTGATCAACAAAGCCATATTGAGTTTTTGCAGTTTTTCTGGTAGAATGCACAAGGTTTTTTTATGGGAGATAACGTGCATCATGTTCTTTTATAATAAGTTATCTATGGTCTAATCTATAAGTTTCATTGAACCTAATAATATTTTTCTTGATATAAAAGGAAACTAATTATAAGAATAATGGAAGAATATTTTTTCTTGCTCAACATTCCATAATATGGTCATAAAATGGTACAAAATCTATGTTGGTGTTGTGATATAAGTAATTAAAATGGTACAAAATCTATTTTAGTACTGTGATATAAGTAATTAAAATGGTAAAAAATCTATGTTGTTTTAGGTAATTAATTAATATTGTTTTAAAATATATATATTATAGGTAATATTATGACCAGTTACAATGTATAGGCTTTAATTAATAAAATTTTGTTTTTATCCGTAGTTGGTGGGGTAATATAGATGGTAGGATCGTAGTATTACCCTCATTGCACCCAAGTTAAATCCTCCCTCCCCATGATCAAATTAAAAAAACAAACTTTTGTTTTTATCCATACACTTGCATTTTATTTGTCAAAAGACACTTGCATTATATTTATATCTTTTGAAACTTCCAAAACAACTTCATATTTAAAATTACGGACGATTTGATAAATAGAGCATATGTTCCTCAATATTAAAACTAATAAATTACATGTGAAATTTCGAAGATTTTTATAATTTATTTTGGAGTAATAGTGATTTATTTATAATTATCTTATTAATTTGGTGACATTAGAATTTCCTTGAAATATTTTGGAGATTAATGAATGAATTTGAGGTTGTACTTGAGACGACTTTACGAGATTTTACAATACGTTTTTCAAACCTCGAAGCTAATTTTGGTGAATTATTTGAAATTTAAATGATTTTTGGTGAACCGTTAAGGAACAATAAATATTTTGAAAAGCCCTACTTATATTTTAGTCTTGTTGGATGGAAGTGTGTAGGCACGAACATAACATTATTTGGACTTACAGACATTTAAAGTTCTAGGTGTTGAAAATATGCTCTAAAACCAATGATAATTGGTTAACCAAAGGTGTTTGGTTGAAGTGACTCGAGAGATATTTCAATTAATGTGTATTATACATTAATAGGGCATAAACATTATTCATTACACTGAAACTCTAGGATTATCATGTAAGTGAATGAATGCGTCCATGAATATTTAAGAGAAGAATCATAATGAGCTCGGAGGCCATTGAGACTCATGTTATCGGATACTTAGATTCTTAAACGTTCCTAGTCGATGAAGGGAATGTTAACTGGACATTAACATTTCAATAAGTCAAGACTAACACATACGCTTGCTTACTTTGGGTTGGGGAGTCTCATGCCACTATGTAGAGATACTATGTGGGTGCGTGCTTAGAGACACATGACAGAACCGGCCCCGAATTCCACCCTGAAATCCGAAGTGATCTTATGATTGAAATCCAAAACCATCCGTTTATTTTCTTTCTTTTAATTAGTCTTAACCAAATATAGGAACATTCTACTAAAATTTCGGCATAGTCTTCCCTAAAAATTTGACTATCCCAACCTGTCGAACAAGGAAAAACACTTCTATAACACTTCAGCCACCCCAACCATAATCTAATAAGGGTCTGAGAAATATTTTGTCTACAAAGAGACACCAGAAGGACAGAGGGTCAAGATTGTAGCGTTGAAACTTCGTGGTTATGCTTCAACGTGGTGGGACAAAGTCCAAGAGATGAGGTTTCGAAAAGGCAAGCCTAAGATTTCCTCTTGAGATAAAATGAAGTCTAGACTCAAGGACAAGTTTGTAACTGTGGATTTTGTTTCTTAACAGAGATTATTAAGTTAGGTGAAACCAGTTTCTTCCAACTTAATAATCTCTGTTAAGAACAAAGGAGTGTGCAGGAATATACTGAGGAATTTTATAAACTCCTCGCCCGCAACGATACTCAGGAAACTGAAGAACAATTAATTGGCTACCCACTATGTTGGAGGACTAAGAATTCCAATTCGAGATGAAGTAAAGGTGCACCAGTTATGGAAAGACTTTGATACTTACCAACTAGCTTTGAGAATTGAAGCCCAACTTACTCGTCGTGGTACCAAAAGTTTTGTTGATACACGCAGTCTTTATCCATCTCCCAAGGGAGAACCTAGCTACACATGTTACAAAGGGCACTTCTAAAATTGAGAAAGTGGAATAATTTACTCCAAAGTCAACTTCTCAATTTAATCGTAGCAATAACCTAGGTGCTTGTTTTAAGTGTGATAAGACTGGTCACCACTTCAATGAATTTCTTAAGAGACAAATGGATGCACATGTAACCTATGGAGTAGCAGATTGAGAAGAAACTACTTATGATGATTCAACTCCTTCTATTTACAATAATGATGGTGGAGATGAGTGTGAAGAGATTGAACCTGAACAAGATGAAATCTTGGTGATTCAACGAGCTCTTACAACTCCAAAAGTAGTTCATGAAGGGGATTGATTTTGTTCAAGTATTTTCAAACCCCGTTGCAAATGCCAAGATAAGGTGTGAACTATTGTTATCAATGGTGGAAGTTGTAAAAACATTGTCTCCCGCAAGTTGAAACTCAACAACCCAAGTCCTTACTGGATTGCATGGTTTAAGAAAAAGGAAATGAGTTAAAATTCTCTAAATGATGTCTTATTTCATTTTTTATGGGCAAAAATTATAAAGACCATGTCTAGTGTGATGTAGTCCCAATGGATATATATGTGTCATATACTTTTGGGAAAACCGTGGCAATATGATAGAGGGGTGATCCATAATGGGCATAAAAATACATACACTTTTAAGATGGGAAAAACATAAATTCTTCTGCTCATCAAAGAAGAGAAGGTTTCTTCCTCTTGTCAAAGATAGGGTAATAACTTTCTTACCTTGTCCAAGTTTGTGAAGGAAAGTGAAGCAAGTGGCATTGTTTACATGTTGGTGGCTAAAGAAAATGAGCAGGTTTCAGAGATACCAAGCAATGTACTGGTTCTCTGGGAAGAAATCAATGATATTACACCTGGAGATTTTCCAAGTGGGCTTCCTCCTCTTAGAGACATCCAACATCAGATTGATTTAGTTCCTGGTGCGAGTCTTCCTAATAAAAGTCTGTTACCGTATGAGCCCGAAAGAGCATGAAGAATTAACAGGCAAGTTCTATAACTATTAACTGTGTGGTACCAGCTTTACTCAAACCAAAGAAGGATGGAACTTGGCGTATGTGTGTGGATAGTCAAGCTATCAATCGGATCACTGTCAAATACCGGTTCCCAATTCCAAGAATTGACGACATGTTTGACAAGCTTGCTAGTTCGAAAGTGTTTTCCAAGATCGATCTTAGAAGCGGATATCACCAAATTCGGATCAAGTCTCTGATGATGAATGGAAGACCACATTCAAGACTTGTGAAGGACTTTAAGAATGGCTCGTTATGCCATTTGGACTTTCTAATGCCACATTCATAAGGTTAATGAATCAAATCTTTCTTCTTTATAATGGAAAATTTGTTATTGCTTTACTTTGATGATATCCTTATATATGTTCAAAGTAAAAGTGAACACATTGAGCATTTGAGAGTTGTTCTAGCAACTTTAAGGGGTGAAAAGCTTTATGTAAACCTCAAAAAGTGTTCTTTCCTACGGAATAGCCTAGTTTTCTTGGGCTTTGTACATTGGGGGAGTACTTAGCCAAGGGGGACATCCAGTGGCTTTCTTTAGTGAAAAATTGAATGAAGCAAAGAAGAAGTATACTACTTATAATATGAAGTTCTATTCGATTGTGCAAGCACTTCGATTTTGGCAGTCTTATTTGATTCAAAGGGAGTTCATATTAAATATAGACCATGAAGCTCTTAAGCATATCAACAATCAAGGGGGCTTAAACCGCAGGCATGCAAAATGGATTGCTTTCTTGCAAGAATACACATTTGTGTTGAAGCATAAGAGTGGAAGGTGCAACCAAGTAGCAGATGCCCTTAGCAGGAGAGTGATATTTCTTAATTCTATGCATGTCCAACTTGAGGGCTTTGATCACATTAAGAATCTGTATATCCAAGATGAAGATTTTAGTGAGATTTGGAGCTTGTGCAAAAAGGGTCCCCATGAAGATTACATTCTGCAGGATGACTATCTTTTCAAAGGAGCTCGCTAATGCTTTCCAAGATGTTCCCTGCGAGAGTATATAACCAAGGACCTGCATTCTGGTAGGGCTTGTGTTAGGAAACCTTCTTAGTTTAGGACTTTAGGTTTCTTGTCCTTGTGGTTAACGTTAATCTTGCATATCAAGCAATCCTTATTCCTTTAGGATAACATGTATAGGGCTGTATATATATGTACTTCAATCATAATGCAATCATCAAGTTTAACCTTTCTACATGGTATTAGAGGTTCTCACGAACTTTGTGGGTTTTCTCTCCTTTTGTTTTCGACACCCTAGCCCCCCTTTCCTCTTTTTGACACCCCTGCCCTTTTTTCTTCTTTCTTTGTTTCCATGGCGTCTGCATCTGCTCTATTCTCCTCCTCTACTCCATTGGGTCCTAATGTGGCTCATTTTTTGAAGCTCTCTGAGACTAATTATCTCCTTTGGGAGTCAGATGCGCCCCTTCCTTATTGGGCATGGTCTTTTTAAATTTGTTGATGGTTCTTATTCCTCTCCTCCCTCTACTGTGACTATTCCTGCCGATGCCGCCACTGGTGCTGCTGCCTCCCTTGCTCCCAATCCGGCCTATGATCTTTGGTTTCAACAAGATCAGTTGGTGGTTAGTTATCTCACTTCCACTCTCTCTGAGCCCGTGCTCTCTCTTGTGGGCAAATCCTCTGCTCGTGCTATTTGGGACTGTCTTCGTCAGCATTTTTCTCAGGCTTCCATTGCCAATTCCACCAATCTTCGCTTTCAGTTGTTGTCCATGGAGAAGGGTTCTAAGTCCGTTTATGAGTTTCTTCAACACGCTAAGTCTGTCGCTGATGCTCTCGCTGCCATTAATGAACCTGTGTCCAACACTGATCTTGTCACTGCGGTGCTTCGTAGTTTTGGCTCTGACTTCTCTATGTTTGTGACCGCTATTCTGAACTCTCCGCCTCTGCATGCTTTTCCTGATCTGCGTGGTCATTTTCTTTCCTTTGAGTCGCACGTCTCTCGCATCGCTGCCCCCTCCCCTTCTTAGGCGCTTCTCACGGTCCAGCCTCGGCGTGGTTTTGGCCCCTCTTTTGGCCCTCCCAATCACTACCAGGGGCATCCCTCTAACAACTATGGCCGTAGTGGTGGTGGTGGTTACTCGCGGGGTCGTGGGGGTCGCGGCCGTGGTCGTAGTGGTCCCTGGCAGCAGCAGCACCCACCCCAGCTGTCGCACTACCAGTCTACGTGGTTCCCTCCCCCGCCGCTGCCCTCCTCCATGCATTCCCATGCTCCTTCCTCCGGCATTCTTGGTGCTCCTCCGGCATTCTTGGTGCTCCTCCGGCGATTTAGTGCAATTTTTGCAACTCCCCTGGCCATAATTTCACCATGTGCCCACATCGTCTGCTTCCTCCCGACTCTCCTTTTGTGGGTTTTCATTCCCCTGCTTTCTCTGGGTCCAACCATCCTTCTGCTCCCAGTTTTGCGCCTTCCTCTTTTGATCAACCATGGTTTACTGACACTGGCGCTACCCATCACATGACGAGCAATGGTAGTGTCTTGACTGACACTAATCCTTACAACGGTAATAACCCTGTGCTTCTTGGTAACGGTGATGCCTTGCCTATAACTCAAACTGGTACCCTTCCCCTCTCTTTAGGTTCTTCCAAGTTTCTCTTGAATAATGTTTTTCATGTGCCTTCTCTTACTAAAAATTTGCTCTTTGTCGCTCGTTTTACAAAAGATAATAATGTTCGCATTTCCTTTGAACCTACTCGCTTCCTTATTTCTGACTTGTCTTCTGGTGTTACTCTTTTTCAGGGCCCATGTAAGGATGGTCTCTATCCTTTGTCCGTGTCGTCGCCGCAAGCTTTCATTGCTCACTCATCTGCTTTGGGGCACAATCGTTTAGGTCATCCGTCTGCTGCTGTCTTTTCTCGTTTAGATTTAGGTTTCTCTCGCCTCAGTCGTTCTATTCGGCATTTTTGTACAACTTGTGCTTTGGGTAAATCCCACAAGCTTCCTTTTTCTTCTAATAATATAACGGCTCATTGCCCCTTTTATTTAATTCATTCTGATGTATGGATGTCATCCATTTCCTCTGTTTCTGGTTACTGTTATTATGTTTTGTTTACTAACGATTATAGCCGTTTTTCGTGGATTTATCCCATGAAACATAAATCTGAGGTTCTTTCTCATTTTCGCAATTTTTATTTCATGGTCTTAAATTTATTTGGGTGCTCTATTAAATTTTTCCGGAGTGATGGTGGCACGAAGTTTGTGAATCACTCCTTTATTGAGTTTTGCAACTCTCGTGGTATATTTCGTCGTCTTTCTTGTCCACATACCCCGCAACAAAATGGGCTTGCTGAACGCAAGCATCGCCACATTGCCACTGTTACTCGCATGCTTCTTTCTCAGTCTCATGCACCCATGCACTTATGGATGGAGGCGGCTTTAACTGCTGTTCTCCTCATCAATCTTTTACCTACACCTGTTCTAGGATGGTCCTCTCCCTATTTTCGTCTTTTTGGTCGTTTACCCATTCTCTCCTCTCTTCGCACATTTGGTTGTGCTTGCTATCCTTTCCTCGGGGCTTATACTCCTAACAAATTGGCATCTCGTTCCAAGGCTTGTGTTTTTGTAGGTTACAGTGATCATTATAAGGATTACCGTTGCTTAGATCCTTTCACCAACCGGGTTTATATCACTCGCCATGTTATCTTTGATGAAACCACCTTTCCTTTTTCTTGTTCGCCTTCTGCATTGCCGGCTCCTGACACCATTCCCCTAAAGCTGCGCCCCATTGGGTTTGTTGCTCCCATTGTTCCCCCGGCGCCTGCCCCCATTGAGCCTGCTCTCCCGCCGGCTGCACCACCATTGGACCCTCCTTCTCCACCGCCTTCTCCAGGCAGTGCTTCCCTGTTCGACGGCTCCTCCTCTGATGGTGACCCCGCTACTTCGTCTCCTCCACGGCACTCCATGACTACTCATCTTCAAGCAGGCATTGTCAAACCCAAGATTCATACTGATGGTACTATCCACTATCCATTGGATACTACCCTTGTCGCTGCTTACTCTTCCTAGGTTTTGGAGCCCTCTTGCTTTACCTAAGCATCTTGTTCTCCTGAATGGCGCCTTGCTATGTCTGACGAGTTCAATGCTCTTCTTAAAAATCGTACTTGGAGTCTTGTACCTCCTCCTGCTCATATCATGCCCGTCGGCTGCAAGTGGGTCTTCTGTGTCAAACAACGATCCGATGGTTCCATTGAGCGCTATAAGGCTCGTCTTGTTGCGAAAGGCTATCATCAACAACATAGTTTTGATTATGACGAAACCTTTAGTCCCGTTGTCAAGCCCGCTACAATCCATTTGATTCTTAGCCTTGCCGTGTCCAAAGGGTGGTCTCTTCGTCAACTTGACGTTAAGAATGCTTTTTTACATGGCTTCTTGGAGGAGGATGTCTATATGGTTAAGCCACCTGGTTTTGTGGATTGTAATTATCCTCATCACGTGTGCAAGCTGAACAAGGCTCTTTATGGTCTCAAGCAAGCTTCGCGAGCCTGGTTTCATCAGTTTAGCTCCTTTCTTCTTCGCAATGGTTTCCAGCAAAGTAAGGCCGACCTTCCTTATTTATCTTCAATCGTCCTTCCTGCTTCATGGTGTTACTTCTCTATGTGGATGACATTGTGTTGACTGGTAGCAATCCCTCCTTTGTTAATCGGTTTATTTCCACTATCGTCCGGGAGTTTGAAATCACTGATCTTGGCTTACTTCACTAATTTCATGGTATTGAGGTTAAGCGTTCTTCCTCTAGTCTTCACCTCTCTCAGACTAAGTACGCCTTGGATCTCTTGCGTCGCACCCACATGGAAGATTGCAAGCCGTGCTCCACCCCCATTGCTACCAAGCCGTAACTTTCAAACCAAGATGGCTCTCCCCTGTCCGATCCCTCTGAATTTCGCCATTTGGTTGGGTCCCTTCAGTATTTGACTATGACTCGGCCTGATATCTCGTTTGTTGTGAATCATATTGCTCAATATATGGCAGCTCCATGTGCTACCCATCTTATTGCTGCCAAGAAAGTCCTACGGTACATTAAAGGTTCCCTTTCTCTTGGTATTGCTTTCCACCCATCCACAGGTCCTTTCCAATTGCGTGGTTTCTCCGATGCCGATTGGGCCGGTTGTCCTGACACCCGGCGCTCCACTTATGGTTTTCTTCTTTATCATGGACCTAATCTCATTTCTTGGAGCTCTTCTAAACAACCTACAGTGTCGCGTTCCAGTGCTGAATCCGAATACAGGGCCTTGGCTCATGCATGTGCTAAGTCCATCTGGTTATCCTATCTTCTTCGTGAGCTTCACCAGCTACTCTCTTCCCTGATTGTTTTGTATTATGACAACTTAAGCACCACTTACATGGCTGTCAATCCTGTTTTTCATGCTCGGACAAAGCACATCGAGTTAGACTATCACTTTGTCCGAGAACGAGTTAAGCTTAACACTCATCAAGTGCATTATGTTCCTTCTGTTGATCAGCCCGTTAACATTCTCACCAAAGGCTTACACAAACCACGGTTTCTTCTCTTACGGTCCAAACTTGTCTTCTCTCCGCCGCCAAGTTTGAGGGGGGATGTTAGGAAACCTTCTTAGTTTAGGACTTCAGGTTTCTTGTCCTTGTGGTTAACGTTAATCTTGCATATCAAGCAATCCTTATTGCTTTAGGATAACACGTATAGGGCTGTATATATATGTATTTCAATCATAATGCAATCATCAAGTTTAACCTTTCTACAGGTTGGTGGACACTTTGGGAGGGATAAAACAATTTCTCTTGTGAAGGAAATGTATTTTTGGCCTGCAATTTATCGAGATGTCAACCTCATAACAAACTCAAAACACTGGTGTCATGTTTGTCAAGCTAGCAAAAGACAAACTCAAAAAACTGGGCTATACATGCCATTTCCGGTTCCATCAGCTCCATGGCATATCGTAAGTATGGATTTTATAGTTGGTTTTCCAAGAACTCAGCAAGGTACTAATTCCATTTTTGTGGTTGTTGACTATTTCTCTAAAATGGCTCATTTCATTCCATGTAAGAAAACAATGGATGCTTCTTATATAGCTGACGTTTATTTTAAAGAGGTGGTTAAGCTTCATGGTGTTCCAAAGTCTATAGTTTTGGACAGAGATACAAAAAATTTTTAGCCATTTTTGGCTCTCTGTCCAAAACTATAGACTTTGGAACACCATGAAGCTTAACCACAAACGGATGGGCAAACTGAGGTTGTGAATCGTTCCTTGGGCAGTTTACTCAGGAGTTTATCAGCAAAAAAACCAAAGCAGTGGGATTTGGTTCTTCCTCAAGCAGAATGTGCTTATAACTCCACTGTGAAACGTTCTACAGGAAAGACTCCATTTGAGATTGTTTATGGGCAGTCTCCAAGTCATTATCATGATCTTGTTCCCATTTCTAGTCCATTAATAACCAACAAGAAGGCAGAAGATTTTGCTATTGCCATGACAAGAATTCATGAAGATGTGAGGAATAAACTAGAAGAAAGTAATGAGAAATACAAAGAAACTGCCAATGCTCATCGGCGTGTGAAAACATTCAGTGCAGGTGATCTTGTGTGGGTTTATTTAAAGAAAGAACAGTTACCTTCTGGAACTTATAATAAATTGAAGGCAAAGAAAATTGGTCCATGTCAAGTTCTGGAGAAGATCAATGACGATGCTTACAAGATTGAGTTGCCTCCCAATATTCATACTATCTCATTCTTCTCTTAATGTGCAAGACTTGGGTGGTGCAGAGCAGTAAAGTCAGATTACATGTTTTAGAGTGATTCATGTATCTTAAGTTATTATTTGAGTCTTTACATTTTCTTTAAAGAGAGGGGTCTGAAGGGTGATGTATTCATTCAATCAATTATCACAATTTCAGTTATATTGTAACTCAGAGCCTTGCTCTTTCAAACATAAAAGACTCCTTCTCTTTGAATGCCTTAGTAATTTATAGTTGTCTCTATTCTACACCTTGCACCTCATTACTTATCTTGTTTGGCGTCCTGCAGGTCCCCTCATTTCCTCTTAATCCAGAATCCATGTCTTTTACTAATTTAGTTAATCTTTTTGTTACAACCTATCAAGTGTGTAAATATTGTGAACACTTTTCTTGGTTGGGCTTGTTCTTATTTGTAAAATAATTTTTTGAATATGATCTTTAAAGACACTAAGATCTGTTAGGCCTTCCACAGTGGTGAGCTTGAGAGTGAGAGTGAGAGTGCCCTGAAGCTCTAATTTTGCTTACAGTGGGCCGGAGTAATGAGAGTGAGGGTGAGAGTTGAGGGTGAGGAGAGGATCCGGCTGAGAGTGAGAGTGTGTGAGTTTTTTATCACAGTGGGCCCCACCGAATTTGAAAAGACAAAAAAGGGCAGAGAGAAGAATTAAAAAGCTTCAGCACAGTCCGAAATTTTCGAAGAAGGCAGGGGCAATTTGGTACTTGCGGAGGGGGAGAAAACAGTGGCCGACAAGCTACTGTTCACCGCAGAAGCACCGAAATGGAAAAGACGAAAAAGGGCTTCAACAAAAATTAAAAAGCTTCAGCACAGTCCGGAATTTTCGAAGAAGGCAGGGGCAATTTGGTACTTCGGAGGGAGGGAATAAAGTGGTAGACAAGCCACTGTTCACCGCAGCAGCTGTCTGCCACTCGCCGAGACGCGCGCCTGGTGCTCACGATCGGCCACGATCGTCCGCCCGTTGCTGATCAACGGTCCACAATTAACGCGTGTTTCAATTAAAAAAAATAAAATAAAATGTACTGCAGCCACACGTGGCAGCGTTTGGAGGCTCCGATTAATGTAGCCGTTGGAGATCAACGGCTACAATTAATTGACCGTTATAATGCAATTAAAAATACAAAAAAATTTGAAAAAATATTTAAAAATTCTGAAAAATTTATAACGGCTATTTCATCATTTTTCCTATAAATTGAGCATTCACACTTCATTTTTTCACACATCTATCTATCCAATTCATTCATTTTATCAATCTATTCAAATCACCTCACTTTTCCTAGAAAATTCTTTTTTTCCAATCATGGAAAATGCAAAGAGAAAGAATTGGTCCAATGAAGAAGAGGTAGCGCTTGTTGAAGCTTGGATGGAAAATTCGGAAGATTGTGAAATCGGATCCAATCAAAGAAACATGGAATTTTGGAATAAAGTGTACGATCAATTTATTCGGAAATCTCCTCTCGCCGTGAGGAATGGGCGACAAATTGGGGCGGTCATGGCTCACTTCAAGAAAATAGGGCAAGCCACCTCGAAATATCATAAATGTATCTTGGCGGCCGAACGATCACGCACTAGCGGGCAAAATCAAATTGATACGGTGAGTTTTGCTAATTAAACTCAAATATTTTTGTTAATTAAATTCACATATTTATGTTTGATTAATATGTGTGTACTCTATTTTAAATTGTGTATACTTTATTTTTGCTAGTTAAACTCAAATATTTTTATTAATTAAATTCACATATTTATATTTGATTAATATGTGNTAGAAACAACTCCAAGAGGGCCAAACAAAGACAAGACGCTACTGGAAGATGGGGCTGTACGCCAGAGCAAAAGCTGACTTCGGTCATGAGAATGCTCTCCGCTGGGTACTCGGCTGATGCCCCAGACGAGGGCTTCCAAATTGCCCAAACCACAGTGCTGGAGTCATTCAAGAAGTTCATAAGAGTTATTCCGGAGGTGTACGGAGCGGAATACCTCCGCACACCAACAGTGGCTGATCTCCAACGGCTATTGCGTAAGGCTAAAAAAAGAGGATTCCCAGGTATGCTAGGGAGTCTGGATTGCATGCATTGGGAATGGAAAAATTGCCCAGTAGGACAACAAGGGGCATATCAAGGCCATTATCACACCCCAACTGTGATATTAGAGGCCGTTGCCGGGTACGACACGTGGATTTGGCATGCCAATTTTGGTTTTCCAGGGAGCAACAATGACATCAACGTATTGGATGGCTCACACCTTTTTGATGATGAGGAGCAGATGCGAAACCATCAGATCAAGTATAAGGTTAATGGCAATGACTACACAATGGGGTATTATCTAGTGGATCGGATCTATCCCAAATGGGCCACGCTTATACAAACAATAACGAATCCGGTAGGAGAGGCAAGTCAGCTATTTGCAAGATATCAAGAGTCCTACCGGAAAGATGTCGAGAGGGCGTTCGGGATTCTGAGGGCTAGATGGGAGATTCTAAAAAAGCCCGCCAGAGGATGGAAAGCCAATGATCTGGGCTATATTATGAAGACATGCATAATTTTGCACAACATGATCATTGAGGACGAGCGTCCAGAGAACGAGGACGATGAATCGGACGATGACATTGACCACGTTCAGGAAAGAATCTCCCGGGCTGTGGCACGGTATGACACTGAACCATATGATGGAGGCCAAAGTTATCAGCCAATTCTTTTAGAGCAACGGCTTTCTCGGGTTAGGTTGATACGGTCAACAACACTCCACCAGCAACTGAAGAATGATTTGGTCCACCACCTTTGCACGCGAGAAGGAAGTCGTGGCCAAGCACGACGCCGACGCCGGCGATGAACGCCGAAATGTTGAAGATGTCTCCAATACCATTGTGTGTTTGTTTGTGTTTGTGTTTGTGGCTGTCGTTTTGTGTTTGTTTGTGTTTGTTTGTGATTGTTTTTTGTTTTATTTGTTTATGTTTATTTATGTTTGTCTTAAATTTTCTTGTTTTATGTTGGTGAAATGAAATAAAGGTATTGGTGGAGACAAAATATAGAATTTATATTTTAGGTAATAAAATTATAAATTCAAATATAGTCAATATTGACCTTATATTAAAGATCTCTTTAAAATAAAACTAATGGTATAATTTTTATAAATATTTAAACTATAAATTATAACTTAACTATAACTTAATCTAACTTAGGCTTAATTTAATTATATACAATTACATTACTCTCAGCTCTTACTCTCAGCACCACTGTAGCTTCAGCACATATCACTCTCACTCTCAGGACAAAAAATCACTTTTCAGGCCAAAAAATCACTTTTCAGGCTATATCTTACTCTCACTCTCACTACTGTGGATGGCCTTAGGGTGGTTACAAACTCAAAACCCTAGCAGGTTGGTATTTTCTTATAAATATTAAGCATTTCCCTCTTAAACATATGCATATTATTCTCACTTAACCCCTTAAGGTTTATTTTGTATTACATTACCTCCTGAAACTAATTCTCGTGTATCACTATGTTCACTTCCTATTTTTATAAACTTTGGAAATTAATTAAAAATAGCTCTGAACTTAGGAAAATACACAGAAAATTTCTATGGACTCCTCTTGACTAGTTATAATTTACTATGGGGTCAAATTACCAATTTTCCCTTTGAGAGTTTCTAGAAAATTTGGAAAATCCAAATTTATTCTTAGAAAATTAAAATAAATTTCCCTCTATAAAAATTCTAAAATTTCTGTAAAGTCTCGGATGTATTCTCAAAAATATTTTGGAAATTATCAAAAACCTGTTTTAAAGAATTCTTCCGAGACTTTAAGGAAATTTTAGAATTTTTCTAGAATTTATTTTATAGAGGGAAATTTATTCTCCTCTAATATCAAGAGGTCTTTTGGGTAGCAAGTGTTCACAAAAAAAGTAGTGTTATTGTTTAGGAGACCAACGGTGCAAACCTCATGTTTTTTGGAGTTCGGGAGATTATCCTATGAATTTCCAAAGAGTCTAGAGTATTTTAATTTTCTTGAAACATTAGGATGGAAAATTAGTAATTTGACCCATAGTAAATTAGTGCTAGTCAAGAGGAGTCCGTAGGAATTTTCCATGTATTTTTCTGAGTCCGGAACTATTTTTAATTAATTTCCAAAGTTTGTAAAAATAGGAAGTGAACAAATAATACACAATAATTAATTTCAGAGAGTAATGTGATACAAAATAAACCTTACGGGGTGAAGTTAAATTAGAAGTTACTTTCAGGGGGGTAAAATAATAAATTATTTATTTTGATCCAGCCTGTACTTCCTCTAAACCAAAATGCATGGCTTAACTCATCCTAAGGGACTCAAGAATATGAAGCTCAGGGACTGAGTATTGTATTTCAGGGATTCTTAGAATAGGTGCCGTTGTCTCACCCCCGGTTTGAGACGCCACAAGTAGTTAAGAAAAATATGTTTTGTAGGTTGAAAAAGTCTCTTTATGGACTCAAGAAATCTCCAAGGCAGTGGCACTTCGACACCTTATGCTGAAAAATTAGGTATAGAAGGTGTGAATTTGGTTGATGTGTGTACACTCATGTGTTTTGAGGATGAAATTATTATTCTATTGCTACTTTATGTGGATGATATGCTTATTGCGTGTCAAGACATGTCAAGAATTCAACAATTAAAAACGACTTTGAGTGAGGAATTTGACATGAAGGATCTTGGGGATGCACAAGAGATCCTAGGAATGGAAATTAGGGGGGACAAGAAAGCGGGAAATTAATGGTTGTCACAAAGCAGATACATTATCTAGGTTCTAAAGAGAATTAATATGCAAGATGCAAAGCCCATGTCCACTCCTTTAGTTGGGCACTTCTATTTGAGTGCTAAGCATTGTCCTTCTACACAAGAAGTGAAGAAGATGAGTTACAAGGCTTGTGCAAGCTCAATGAGATGTCTCATGGGTGCTATGATTTGCACATGATCTGATCCCAAGCAATCAATGTAGTTTCAAGGTATATGGCGATTCCACATAATCAACATTGGAAAGTAGTGAAGTGGATTCTCATGTATTTTAAGGGTACTAAAGGGCTTGAAATTTTGTTTGAACGAAAGCAAGAAGAAGCATGTGTTTTAGGATATGTTGATGCAGATTATGCAGGATAACCAGACAAAAAGAGATCCAGTACAAGGTATGTCTTCACTTAGTGGTGGAGGGAAAATAAATTGGAGAGCTATGATCCAATCCGTTAGTGCATTGTCAACAACTAAGGCAGAGTATATGGCACTGATAAAAGCTTCCAAAAAATTCAGATGACTAAGCAGGTTAGCTAAAGAGTTCGGCTTAAATCAAGGTCCTATGGGGATTAGATGTGATAGTCAAAGTGCAATATGTTTGGCAAAGAATCAAGTGTATCATGGAAGAACTACTCATATTGATGTAAGATATTACCAAATTAGAGATTGGTTGGACTCAAGAGAGTTGAAAGTTCAGAAAGTTCCAACAACAGAGATCGCTTCTGATTTTTTGACCAATATTGCTACTACTAAAAAGTTCAAACATTGTTTGAGCTTGCTCAACCTCATCACATGCTAGAGATTTTGGTGGAGCGTCTCCTCACTTGAGCTCACTTGAGGTATATTGAGGCAAGAAGACTCTTGCTACGGTGAAGGTTCTTGCAACAGTTAGGTTTTTGGTAAAGGCTTGCAATTGTGGAGAATATTATGTTTTGACTCGTATTCGGAGTTTTTCGGGTCAATGATAGTATTCATGGAGTATGAGGATGAAGTTGGGATGGAGTTTGGAGGCAAGACAAGAGAAATTGCAAGAGGAAGCATCAGAACCCACGGGTGGCACTCGAGCACCTCGCTTTGGAGCTCGAGCTTGTATATAGCATGTCCGTTTGAGGCTTGAGCTTGGGGTTGCTGGTACTCGAGCATGTCGCTTGCTCTTCGGAGGTGCTCAAGCGTCACTGGGAAGTGCTCAAGCAACTACTGCGTCAAAATTTGAAGTGTCATGGAAAGTAGAGACTGACCATAGAGATCTGGGATAACATATACAAATTCTGATTCCAATTTTGACAATATTTTTTTAACATTTCTTTACAACTGAGGACCTTGCAAGGAATATTAATCACCAGTTGCAAGGAAGTCACTGTGCAAGTAGGGTTTCAAAGGTGCTTATACAAGTTTCACTGGCCTCTCTTAAGTTCCACTTCTTGTTGCCTACTGGTTTCCCTTCTTGCTACTTACAAGTTCCCCTGGCGTTCTTGGTCAAATTTTAAACATTTGCTATATTCTACCACACTTAGTCTTTAATCATTAAATTTTGCTTGCAGGACAAGATTCGACCTTAATCGAACAATCAGCATATATATCATTGACAGTTCTCAAGCAAACATCATTTCAGCATAACAAATGCAGAAATTCAAATACCTCCGGAGGGCAATGGACATCATCTCCAAGCTGCTCAAGCCAGATAACCCTTTCAGAACAAACAATTTTAGATAACCAATAGTTAAGACCAATGCTTAAATGGTCAAATTTGGTATGTTCATAATTCATTTAAACTTCACACGAGAATGCAATACAAATGGCAAGACATAGGAACATGCATGTGCACACACAACACACAATAATACCATTTGCAATAGGATATGGAGGGAAAAAAATAATATGTTTCAATGTATCAATGTTTCAATCATCAAGAAATTTCTCTAACACCCATTAGAAAATCGCCATCATAAATTGCTCAATTGCAGCTCTGTCTCAAGGGCAGGACTGAAAAAATGCCAACTTGAATCATGAAAAGCACCAAAATAATCATCGGAAACTGTCTTAATTCTAAACTCATCTGTGAATCTTCGAGCAGCCACAATATGCCCTGTCGAATTAACAATAGCTGAGTTCTTAAACTCTGACAGGTGCTGCTCATATGTCTCAAAGCTATTTCCAAACAATACTATACAATTCAACAGCCCCACTCCCCAATTTGCTTGTAAGAGATTATTATATAACTCCGCCTCACAATGTGGCATGAAGAAGAATGTTGGTTTTTGAGCCTGGCGCCGACCTTGCTCATTTATAGATAACACAGAGCAGCCGAGAGTTTCCAAAACCCGGGATTCTGTGGCAGAAAGAACAGGATCAAATACCTCTATATCTCCAATCCAACTAACTTTTCTCTTCAGCAAGATGGAAAGACTCAACTGCAGTCGAGGGGATTCATATGTTTCGATGCTGCCTATGCCATATATTACCATCTTCATCTTCAACTCAGAACTCAAAACCTTACGAAACCAGTTCATCATTTCTGGAGATTGGATTTGATCCAGTAAATTAAGAAAGAATTGAGACATCTCCAATTTCTTTATACAGATCTGCATCTTCTGCATCAATTTTGGTTCTCTGACAAAATTGATTTCAAAATCAGTTGGAGCCCAAGGTTGTTGTTGTTTCTGTACTAGAGTTTTCATTATGGGAGGATTTCTTCTTTGTCTACTACGACGAGATGAAACAACAGTCCACTCTCCATTTAAAGTATGATTTTCAGCAATGAGAGTCTTTGCAGAAGCTGCCATCGCAATGAGAATCCTTCTGAAACTTCTTCTATGATAAAAAGCTACATATTCAGGAATGCAATACAAAGAGCTGTCACAATTTGCCCAAAAACATTAGTGGTGGTAGAGGGAGGAAAAGATTGATTATGTCATCTAAGGTAATGGAAGAAACTATAACAATCACATATCATGTGGGATTTTAAAATTGTTGAAAAATATTTCGCCAGAAACAAATTCTTGTCATGACCAATAAACGAAAAAAAAAAAAAATTTCCTCTTAACAACTATTTCTTTTGGAAGCATTTCCACTACACAAAAAAATAAAAAACATACAAAATATTTTCCCTCCTCCTACCCAAGCAATGTTGCTACCATATCTTTTCAAATTCACAAGAATTATATAATTTTAACCCCAAACCTGGATTGGGCGTGAGCAAAACAAGAAACAGATGCAAAGTTAAAATTAAAATAAAAAAAATATTCAAAACAAAGAGCACCAGCAACTCTGATCATTGGTCAGATAATGTTCTAGAGGCCAAAAAACGGAGACTTAATTAGGATAACCATATTTCCCCTAGCTAGCATGTTTTTCTATACTGTCAAACCCTAAACCCGAAGACATCACTAAAATGGTATGGTCATTGTTTTTCTTAACTAATTATTAAGCAAATATAATATTTCCTGAGCTAATCAAAACTTAAGGTGAGGAGCTCGACTGAAATCTAGGCAAAGTTCCATTTGTTTTTCAATCAATCCATAGTGTCTTAACCTGTAAACTATTCTAAAAAATCCACCATCGCACCTACAATGGGATCTACTGCCCCCCAAAACCATCCACCACCAACATAGTATCACACCCCATTAGGTAGATAAATTGGGGGCTTGGGGCCCTCGGCTGCTGTTAATATTCAGTGATCACTTCAAATAGAAATTACAGAATGTATCAAAAATATAAGTAAATGTATTCATAATATTAGATTAAATTACACTGCATACTAAATCTCACTAGGTCTTTATCTAAGTCCACCTCCTCAAGAAAATCAAGGAAAACACTAATCCCTTTCCAGAGATCCAGTCCTCAAATGGTATCAAGGGATGAGCTTCACAAACCCAGTAGAAAAGAACAAAATCATTCCTTATGTTAAAAATGCTAACCTAGCATGCATCTACAATGTAAAAATACACATGTACATGTGCATAAAACAAGAATACAATAATATTTTTATTTTAAATTTAGCTCCAACATATACTCTGAAGAATGTGAACACTTTCAAATTTTTAAGAGAACTGTTGGTCAAGAAATAAACTTTTCTTCTTCAAAAACAAAATTTTATTTGGTGAATACAACCTTCAAAGTTCCTACAAAAAAAACCTAAATATAAGCCTATACATACGCTAACTCAAGATGTCCACTAACCTACACCTTCCTAGATAATAAGCTCTAGGATGATAAAAAAACCAATCATACAAAAGTTATGAGAAAGTCTCCCTAATACACAACAGCCCCCCCCACTTAGACAAGATTACAGAAAATGAAAAATCCCTAAAAATTGGAGTAACTGATGCCCATAAAGAAGCCCATAATCGAACTCTCTCCCACAGAATATGCACCTCTTCCTCCCTCGCATCATCAAAAATCCTTTTATTTCTCTCCACCCAAATTACCCACAAAATGGCCATCATAGCACATCTCCCCAACACCATCCCCTTCTTTTTCCCTTCATCTTTCTATTCCTGTTACTAGTTTGAGGTGTGAACAATGCATCTATGCAAAAAACCATCGTGTTCCTTTTAAAGTAAGTTTTAATAAAAGTTCTACTCCGTTTTCGTGTGTTTATACAGATGTTTGGGGTCCTTTTTCTACCCCTTCTACTTCTGGTCATAAATACTTTGTCTTTTATTGATGACTGCACTCGGGTGAGTTGGGTATATTTGTTAAAGTCTAAGAGTGATGTTATTCATGTTATTCCTCAGTTTTACAAAATGATTGCAACACAATTTCATACTCAGGTTCAGGTATTTCATTCTAACAATGGTCGGGAGTTTGTCAATCAGTCGCTTGCTGATTTTTACAAACAAATTGGCATCATCCATCAGACAACGTGTGCATACACGCCCCAACAGAACTGCATAGCCGAACGTAAGAACCGTCACCTTCTTGAGGTGGCGTGGGCCTTATGTTTTATTATGCATGTTCCCAAGCGTTTCTGGGCTGATGTTGTTCTGACTGTTGTCTTCCTTATCAATAGAATGTCTGCTCGTACCATTGACTATCAAACTCCTTTGAGGATGTTGCCTCGGTATCACTCTATTCCTTCTGCCCTAAACCTTTGTCCTAAGGTGTTTGGTTGTGTTTGCTATGTCCATGTTCATTCACTTAATAGAGATAAACTTGACCCTCGTGCCCTTAGATGTGTCTTCCTGGGTTATTCCACTTCCCAAAAGGGATATAAATGTTTTCATCCTCCTACAGGTAAATATTATGTGTTAATGGATGTTGAGTTCTGTGAACGGGTGTCCTATTTTTCTGGGAAGGTTTCTATGGTTCCTCTTCAGGGGGAGATTAGTAGTAAGGAAGAGGAACAACTGTGGTTGGAAGAGAAGAGGTTGTGGATTTTGGGTAAGGGGGAGGAGTCCGCGACTCCAGGTTTGGTGGAACATGAGGAAAAAAGGGGTGAAAGACCAACCTGGTTGTTCCAAAAAGGTTATACAAGAAAGAACAAAGCTGCTACTGTCGTGCCCCCTACTGTGCCTAGTACTCCTCTCGATGACACTACCATACCATTGAATGACTCTTCTGAGATTGACTCTGCGGTACATCTTCTCTCTTCTATAGCTTCAGCTTCAGATATTGTTTTGAACTCTAATCCTGTAGTTTCAGATTTGGGTTCTAATCCTATAGTTTCAAGTTCTACTGACTTGGATTCCCAAGTTGGTGGTCAGAGTAGGAGATATCCTCTTCATGATCGTAAAGAACCTGAGAGGTTGGGTTTCTCCAAATCATCTTCCAATGTTGTCTATCCCATGTCTGATTTTGTCTCTTATCATCGGCTGTCTAAGTCTCACCTAGCTTTTGCCCTTCAGTTGTCTTTTGTGTCTATTCCTAGTCATTTTCAGGAAGCTCTTGGAGATCCCAAGTGGAAGTTTGCTATGGTAGAGGAAATGAAAGCACTCCAGAAGAACTCTACTTGGGAAATGGTTGAGTTGCCCCGAGATAAGAAGACGGTGGGATGTAAATGGGTGTTCACAGTGAAGTATAAATCAGATGGTACAGTTGACAGGTACAAGGCTAGACTGGTTGCCAAGGGTTACACCCAGACCTATGGGATTGACTATCGAGAGACCTTTACTCCTGTGGCTAAGATGAACACTGTTAGAGTCATACTCTTTCTTGCAGTTAATGTGGATTGGCCATTGTGACAGTTTGATGTGAAAAATGTCTTCCTTCATGGTGATTTAATAGAAGAGGTGTACATGGATCCTCCTCCGGGGTTCACACCGAAAGGAGGTAAGGTATGTAAACTGAAGAAGGCCTTGTATGGACTGAAGCAATCACCGAGGGTGTGGTTTGGCAGGTTAAGCTACTCAATGAAGGCATATGGTTTTAAGCAAGCCCTGGCGGATCACACCCTGTTCTATAAACGGGATGATGATGATATAACCCTACTCATTGTTTATGTTGATGACATGATTGTTACAGGTAATAACCCGAGTAAGATTGAGAAGCTGCAGAGTTATTTGGCCAATGAATTTGAAATGAAGGATTTGGGAGATCTAAAATATTTCTTGGGCATTAACGTGTCTCGATCCAAACAAGGAATTTTCCCCTCTCAATGAAAGTATACATTAGATCTCTTGGCTGAAACTAGTAACTCTGTCTGCGAGCCGGTTGATGCTCCTATTGAGATAAACCATGGTCTAGCTATATATCATGATCAGGTTCCGACAAGCAAAGAGAGGTATCAGAAACTAGTAGGGAAGTTGATCTATCTCGCTCATACTAGGCCTGACATATCTTATGCAGTTAGTGTGGTAAGTCAATTTATGCACAACCCAAGTGACCAACATATGGATGCAGTGACCCGTATTTTGGCTTATCTGAAGTCTTCTCCAGGTAAAGGTATTATGTTCTCTAGACATGGACACTTGGATATTGTGGGATACACTGACTCCAACTTTGCTGGATCCAAATTGGGTAGGAAGTCTACTTTAGGATATATGTCATTTGTTGGAGGCAACTTGGTGACTTGGCAAAGTAAGAAACAGAATGTAGTATCACTGTCTAGTGCGGAAGCTAAATATCGTGCCCTTCATCATGCGACTACGGAGATTACTTGGCTCAAAATTCTCTTAGGTGAACTTGGGTATGGTCCTCAGAAACCGGTGAAGCTTCTTTGTGATAACACTGCGGCTATTGAGATTGCTAATAATCCTGTGCAGCATGACCGAACCAAACATATTGAACTTGATAGGAACTATATCAAGGATAACCTAGATTCTGGTGTGATTGAGGTTCCTTATATTAGGAGTGCAGATCAGCTGGCTGGGCGGGCTGATATGATGACTCATGCCATTACTAGAGGACCATTCCATACATCGTTATCCAAGTTGGGCATGTGCGATATCTATGCACTAACTTGAGGGGGAGAATTAGCGTATGTATAGGCTTATATTTAGGGTTTTTCCTTATTTAGCTAGGAGTTAATGTATTAGTTGTGTATTAGCTGTATAGTTGACTTACCTAAATGGTAATCTAGCTGTATGTATAAATATACCTTGAGATAAATGAAAATAAGGAATTTTAGCCATATTCGAATTTCTTGTTCACTGCATTGTATGTTGTATTGTTCTTTTTTTCTTTAAATGAAAGTTTGTTTCTAATAAAAAATAATAATAATAAGACCAAAGTTATCTATTTCTTAAGAAGCATAAGACTAAGGCTATCTATCATCCTCACACCATTAAGCCTTTTTGGTTCTTAAGAAAGTAAAATGAAAGAGCCAAGAGAGAAGAGAAAATTAAACAGTCAGGCAAAAATTTAATCACATTTAGAATTGACTCAAATTATAATAATCAACACTTAAAGGCCTAAAAATATCAATTAAACCACCTTGCCCATGACTCTTCTCAACTAATTCACTTCATTCTTGGAAGTCATTAGAATTGTTTACGCTGAAATTTTCGCATCATTGGTATTAACTTCAGTTTCCTATAGCACTGTATCTTCGCATACTTTCCTTCTCATATTGAGTTGAACTTAACATTCCAAATTTCTAATAGATATATGGAAATGAACGTTTCTACTGTTTTCTTTTTCTATTAGCAGAAGCACTTTTATTACCAAAATCCAGAATCACAAGTGCCCGATCATCTTTCCAACGCTCTTCACCTTCTTTGTTATTAAGCGAAGTGATCCTGAACTATAGACCTCAATCTTTAACCTCTATCAAAATATAAAGCATAAAACACTAGAGAAGACCAAGAATATTTTTATCTTTTTATGAAGCTTTACAGAATGGCAATTATTATATAAGTAAAATTAAACAACAGTGAAATAATCCTACATCATAGACCATTAAATTTTCTCTTTAAAATCTTTTTAACCCAATCTTAAGGACATAAATTATCCATAACAGCTATGCTAATCATATTTTTTTTGTACAGCCGCCATAATTTGTAATTAATTAAATACGAAAAATAGCAAGAAGAAATGAAAAGTATAAGAACCCAATTGCATTAATTAAAAAAATATAATAATACCCAAAATCCAAAGAGTTGTATTTTCAACAACATGAAGTGAAATTGAAAGCGTGGCTGACCTTAGAATTCGTAGTTAGTTGGGTGCAAATAGCAATTACAGCGACTGCAATCGGAAATCCCAAGTTGAAGATCCAAATTCTAGCGTTTCAGAATAAAAACGATGACGTTTCGCCCAGCTTACTTACTGGCTTGTGGGCTTCTTCTTCTTCTTCCTTCTCTCTCAGAAGAGTGAAGACCCAACTCAAGCCACAGTTCTTTTGTTTGCAGAGCTCTGCTCGCCATAAGTTGCCCAATATAACTTTCTACCACAAACAAATCACAGCCACTTCCTTTCAGATCGAATGGCTGAAAATAAATTACAAATATAACTTTTACCAAATTACAAATAAATCAATAAATAATTTGTAAATTACATTTACATAGTAGGCAATACATAATTTGGTATCTCTTAATAGTCAATTGTTACGGATATAACTTTTACCAAATTACAAATAAATTAATAAACCATTTGTAAATTACATTTTCATATTAGTCAATACATAATTTGGTATCTCTTAATAGTCAATTGTATATTATCAAAAATTATATAATACTCAATGGCTCATGCCATTACTTTAATTAATTTAAATATTCATTATCTACAATTATTATTTTGCCCTTATGTTATTTTTCTTATTTTTACACAGAAAATTTTATGCCTCATCTCTCTCTCTCTCTCTCTCTCTCTCTCTCTCTCTCTCTCTCTCTCTCTCTCTCTCTCTCTCTCTCTCTCTCTCTCTCTCTCTCTCTCTCCCTCCCTCCTGCTAGAGGGCTTCAGAGTCGTCGTCAGCGACAACAACATTGACAACGATCTATGTCGCACCTGGTGGAGCGTGTCCATGAGCTTCGTGGAGCAAACTGAGCTCTTTTTGGTTGTCGAGAAACCATAAGAAAAAAAAAAAAAATTTGTGATGGTTCTATTATGTATGTGATTGCTCAGACAAACACTATTCGACAGCGTCTGTTTTAAATTGTTTATTGTCTGACAGTATGTGTTTCATTTAGTATAGAGGTAAATACAAAAATGGTCCACGAACTTTTCGATCACTGATTCTAAATTTGGTCTATTAACTATAAAAAGTGTCAATTTGATTCACGAATTTTCCAAGTTGTACCAAAGCAGTACAAACGTTAACTTTCATCCGAAAATTACAAAATTGGTCATATAAAAATGTGATTAACAGACTGAAATGCCTCTGAAAATGTGGTCATTTGTTGTGCACATGACTAGTTTTTGTTAAATTTTTTGATGGAAGTTAACGTTTGTACTGCTTTGATACAATTTGAAAAGTTGGTACACCAAATTGATACTTTTTATAGTTAGTGTACCAAATTGAGATTCACTGTAAAATTTATATACTATTTTTGTATATAACCCTTTAGTTTATAATTTTGATTTACTAATTTGTTTTGTTATTTTGATTTTAAATTCAATTTATCTTGAATTTGTGTTTATAAGGGGTTTAGAGATGGTTTTGCGTGTAGAATATAGGCCTGGGCATCGGGCGGGTGGGTCGGCTTGGAGCCCAACCCATCTTCGACTAAACGGGTCGGTGAGAGTTGGCTCGGGTCTCTGTCGGGGACGGGTCAGAAGCAGTCGGAAATGGCTTGGCTGAGAATGAGAAAGACAAGACTGAGGAGAAGATAAGAGAGAAGGGAGAAGGGAGAAGAGAGAAGAGAAGGGAGAAGGGAGAAGGGAGAAGGGAAGGGAGAAGAGAGAGGTTTCCCTAAGTTCAAACCTCCTGCAACTCGATCTCACCCTCTCCTGCAACTCTCTCCTGTAACTCTCTATCTCTCTTCTGTAACTCTCTCTCTCTCGCCTGTCACTCTCTCTCGCGGCTCGGCTCGGCTTCAGCGGGCGGTAAAGGACCGAACCCACCACCCGAGCCGCATCTATCGGGGTGGGTCGGATTGAGGCTAAACGGACGGCGGTGCGGTCGGAGCCGCGGGTTGGACAGGTTGATGCCCACCCCTAGTAGAATATGCATGTCGAAGCTTATAATTTTTGCAAATTTTGTCTATTATTACTATTTAACCTTCGGTGACTGTCTTGAGTAAGGAAAGCCTAAATTTGGTTGTGAACTCTGCGTAGACCTTAGTAGTGTTGTATTAAGTGTATTGATATACTTGGTTTTGGCAAGAGAGTCTTGAGTCTTGAGCATTGCACAAAAATCTATTTTTTCTGGTTTTGGTAGTCTAACCCTGAAACAATGATTTTAAAAATGGTACTGTTTGACAAAGATTTTTGATCTAGTTTTTGGTAAGCAGAAACTAGACACCCTAGTGGTCATTTCAAGACTAAGATCACCTTAATCGGACCTCATATGCATTATTTATGCATTTTCTAAGTTGACCCTGAATTTCTGAAATCTGTCAGCTAGCAACTATTTTATTTTGTATGTCTAAATTTTCTAACCTCTTTTGTGTTCCTTAAGATAAAGGCCCTCTCTTAACAGTCCAAGGTATGTGTAGGGTCTTGCTGAAGTGTATTATTGTTTAAAGTGCTATTAGCTTTCCACTTGATTGGGATTTGGACTTAATTTTTCAAACATTTGTATTTATTTCTCTCTTACATTCTTTGGAAATGTCTTTCTTCCTAGTCTTTACTCCAAGTTTTAGAGAGTGAAAATGGGGATACTAGGTTCTGTTTGGTTCTTTTTTGAATGCACACACCACTTTGCTCTTGACTCACTTTATAAACATTCACTTTCTTTCTTTTTCTAGAAGTTTGGACACTTGTTTCTCTCTCTCTCTCTCTCTCATTTTTTTTTTTGGCTATTTAAAATGGGGATATCTAGTAAGAATAGATTATGTTTTAGTATCTGTGTCACAGTATTTGTTATAGTGATTACATTTACTATTTTCTTTTCTGTTTGAGTTGGACTATGAGTAGTAGTTCTGAAGTTGCACCTAGTTTACATACCTAAAATTGGCTATTTAAAATGGAATTAATGTTCATAATTATATAAATAAGCATAGAAACATTATAAAGCAATTAACAATTTAAAAACGGTGATTGTCACACAGTTATCAATTCAAAAACGGTTTATATATATGTTCCAAAGATACAGTTTATGTGTTTTTTTATCATTTCCTATAATCTTTTTTTTTTAATTCGTTATGTTGGAGGCTGATTTTAGTAATTGGAAAGTAGATTAGGTTTTGTTAAAATGTTTGAGTTAGTTAGTGATTGGATTCCATTATTTCTGTTTCAGTATTTGTGTAATAGTATTTGTTTCAGTATCTATTTAGGTTTTTACTGTTATATTGAAGAAATCTTGGCTTTTTCTACAGGCTACAGTTTCTAATTTCTCATTACTTGTATTTTCTGGCTGGATTTGTGTGCTCTATTATGAATTGGTGAATGTGCGTTGTTTGAGTTGGTTTATGTGTTTTTTATCATTGCGTATAATTTTGTTTTCATCTTTTTTACTCAAATATCACCTCAACTATAGGGGATGTGCTCTCGTACCACCCAAACTTTTTTTCTTGCCAATTTACTACCTGAAGTTATCAATATGTGCTAATGTGGCACCTACTGTCCATATTTCTGGTAAATTATCAACTTTTTTCTCAAACTTCCTAGTTTGCCCTTAAGTATAATTAAATATTACTTTTGTAAAATTCGTTAAAATTAGCTCGGATCTCAGAAAAAATCACCGAAAAATCATACGGACTCATCTCAATGAGTACTAATTATCTAAGAGGTCAAAATATTATTTTTGACTTCCAAAATATTTTTGAAAATCACAACTTCTCTTAAATAAATTATTAAAATCACATAATAAATCTCAAATAAAATTTAAAAAATTTACTAGGTCTCGCATCGGGGGTGATGGTCGATTGGCTGGATTTTTTTTTTTTTTTTAAGTTTAGAGTTTTATTTGGATTTTTTTTTATTTTTTTTTATTTTTCAGCTATTATATAACATGAATTGACAATAGTAACCTTTAAGTTAAAAGAAAAATTGACAAAAATGGATGACAGATACCAAATTGGCACATATTGATAACTTCATGTGGTAAATTGGCAAGAAAAAAAGTTTGGATAGTATGAGAGCACACCCCCTATAATCTAGGTGGTAGTTGGGTAAAAAAGCCTCTTTTTTTCTTGTATACTCATTATACTGTAGGTTGATTTTAGTACTTAGAAAGTAGATTAGGTTTTGTTAAGATGTTTGAGTTAGTTAGTGATTGGATTTCATTGTTTCTATTTCAATATCTATTTTGGTGGTTTTGCATGTTCCATTGTAATGCTGAAGTTTTTGGTTTAGTGTTTATTATTTTATGGTGGTGTGAATTTTGATTCGGTGATTGTCACATAATTACTAATTTCAAATCAACAACTGTCACACATTTACTGATTTTGAATGGGTGACTATCACACTTACTGATTTCGAATAAGTGACTTTCACACAATTACTAATTTTGAATCGGTGATTATCACACAGTTATTGATTTCAAATCAGTGACTATCACACAGTTATTGATTTTGAATCAGTGATTATCACACAGTAACAAAATTTAGGGTGAAATTATTGCAAAGTAGTTTAGGTTTTTACTTTTATTTTGAAGAAATCTTGGTTTTTTTGTTGCAGGCTGCATGTTCTTCTAATTTTTATGAAATTTGCAAAGGGTTGGATCTTGCTAGGAATTTTCAGTTTCCAGTCATGAAGCGAGTTCGTACCTAGTTCAATTGGGTTCGAATATGAAGACGTATTATGTGATGGTTATATAGTTCCATTAGTTTTTTAACTAAATAGTATTAGTTAGTTAATTAATCACAGTTAGTTAGTTAGTTAGCTTTAAAAACGCTGACTGTTACACAGTCACCAATTTGATGTATATTCATTTTTTGCATTTTAGTTGTTTTCGTACATTGTTATACAACTACTATTTTAGTTTTTAAGTGACCATTTTTTTTAAAAGACTTTTGTAGAGTTTAATTGTTTAAAAGTCATGTGGTATTCAATTAAGATTTTTAAAGACTTTCAAAAAGTTTATAAAAGTTTCTGTGTATTCAAGTAAGAATTTTAAAAAGTCTATAAAAGTCATGTGATATTCAATTAAGACTTTAATGGTGCGTTTGGATGGAGAAAAAAAAAACTTGGAATTTAAACAAAATTCAGTATTTACGAAATTACGTGCTCTAATTTCCTTATTTTGATCCATAAATATAGAATTTTGTAAATTTTATGTAGAAAAAAACTTAGGATTTGAAGGCTGTAAATTCCAAGTTTAAATTCCACCTAAATTGGTGTCATTTTCAAAATTCCAATTTTTATAAAAAAAAAAAAGTCATGTCCACCCAAGGAATAAAATTTCGGTTTCGAGGAAATTTTCGTGGAAATTTCGATTAAAATTTCGATTTTGATAAAATTAGACAAAAATGACTAAAATTGCTATTAAAATATGGAAATTTTGAATGAAACTTGACTGTATGTTTATTTAACATATTATCTACTACATTGATAAAAAACATTAAAGAAATCAAATAATATAGTAGATTTTATGTGATATGTGATAAATATAATGCGCGCCAGAGACAAGACTGTTAAAAAAATACTTCACTAATTAATAATTACATAATAAAATTACACGAATAAATCACCAATATGGCAACAGAAAATAACAAGTTTACTCAAAGGGACTTGAAAATGATCTTTGATAGTTAAATTAAGCCGAATTGGGTTAAAATAAATTATAAAACCAATCCGATGGCAGCAGCGACGACAACGGTTTATCTAAAATTTCAATTTTACAAATTATCAAAATTAGAAAACCAAACATTAAGGAAATGAAACTTCATGATAATGGGATAAATTTCTTTTTCATAATTTACAACTAAACGAAACACCAAAATGACCAGATCAAACCCCAAATAAAATCCCAAACTTTTTTTTTTCTTTCCAATTGTCTAAAAACTCCAAATCTCAATCTACCTTAAAAAAAAAAAAAAA
>QANW01003267.1:9300-30590 GCA_003254865.1 Dryas drummondii
AAAAAAAAAAAAAATTTATATATTTATTAAATATTTTTTGAGATAAATTGATGAAAACACCCCTAATTTTAACTGTGAATGGATGAAATTGATGGCAGATGTCAAATTTACACGTCTGAAAGATTGGATGGCAAATTGTCGCAATTGAAAGATTGGATGACATTTACGCACAAGCCTCAAAGTCTGGATGACATTTGTGCCATTCGGCCTTGAATTTAATGACTCAATTTCTATTATGATATGAATTTATTGCCAAAAAGTAGCAAAACATGATCCACACAGCTATGTCAGTTGGTGCCAATAGACCATATTCTCCTCTTTTCCCTGCTAAATTTTTGTTGGTATTCTATTGGTAGCAGTTCTGAGATTCATGGAGGTTCTAGTACATGTGGTTGTAGCCATCTCATAACCATTATGTGTTGGGAAATATCGGCATGTGTGGTGTGAAGGCTCGTGAAGATTGAAACAATTTTGTATGTGATCGTAACATTATCATGTAGTGTTACTAATCTATGTATTATAATATGAGTGAATGACGAATTTATACTTTTAGGGCATAGTATTAGTGAATAATGAATATACACAGTGTTATAACATACCTGAATAAGTAACACCATGTGGGTATTACAGTTACACTAATAAATTGCTCGTGAAGGTGAGTGGTTGGACTCAACCCTGGATTATTATTAATGCATGATGTATTTAATTGCCCAAAAAAGTAGCAGGAAAAGAAGGTTAAAAGGTAATCATTTCTGAATCATAATAGAACAATTTCCATTAATCGTTGCTAATTCCAGAATTGATACAACAAAATATAGTGTCAACTGTCAAAAATATTTTCTATTTGAAACTTTCTCAATTGATCATACAATTTCCACAAAATTTACAGGAGTTTACAAAATTGTCTTTGGCAAGTTATATTTGTACCATGAATCACATCCCCTTTAAGTGAGAAGTGAGATCAATGAAGATTTCTTCTCTACAAGGGATTGTGAGTCCCCCCATTGGATGATCATATCCAAATTCTTCCTCTGCCTTACTCAGCAACTCTTGAAATGAAGGCTGACTCAAGAATGAAATTGGAACCATGTATCTCTTCATTTCACTCTCTCCAACGTAGACTGCACAGAAGCCTTTTGGAACACCTACATGGCTACATGTGCTGAAGCTGCTCGGTTTGCAAACAAACTTCCTCGGAGGAGAATCTGCTTAGCATTCATAACACCAGGCAATCGGATAGCCATATTTTCAAGTCTAAATTATCACTTCAAAAGAGGTTGATGATCAAGTTCAAAATTGACTTGAAGAAAAGTTTAAAGATTTTGAGGACTTGATCTGTGTATGGGATATGTGAGAGTGTGTATATATATAGATGAAAGGGTGTATAAGAAAGTATCTGGAATGTGGAAAGAGTTGTATGGAGGCAATTATGTAGGGGTTGGCAAGAGACATAAGCATTTGAAGGATCACATGGCTATGTCTTCTATTTCATTCTCAAGAACTAGGTAGTTATTAAGTCTGTATAACATTATGCCTAACCATTTTTATGACAACCTACAAACAAGTAACCCCACCTGGAATTTTAGATGTGTGGATAGGAAAAGTCTCTTGTTGATTTGAGTGACAGATTTCAGACATAATGTCTATTATTTCTTGACAGGAACAGATTAGCACTCTTCAGACCACATTAATCTTGTTATCGAATGATATTTCGATATATGTACAATACAAACAAGTAACCACACTTGGAATTTTGGAGAGCATAATTTGTTGATTTCAGTGACCGACTTCCTTCGAATACAGGACAGGCTTCAGACATATATGTCTATCGTTTCTCAACAGGAACAGATTAGCACTCTTAACTTAGACCAGATTAATCTTGTTATTATATGCTATGTAGATATGTATGTATTACCTATTGCATGTCCAATAAGTATCATTTTTCAAAAATAACATCTAGCTGCTGCAGGCTCATTTTTCACCTAATTAAGTATATTGGGCAAATGACCTTAAAATATTCTGCAGACAAAAATTCGATCTACCCATGTCATTTTGTAGGTAGAATATGGAGTAAAAATGTAAAATGCAAGAGTCAGATTAAATACAAGTCCTAATTTTCTAAGGGGTGGCTAGACAGCTAGTAAATGACAAAATAAACATGAATCTTCCAAATGAAATTAGAACTTCAGTTGTTGTCTCAAACAATGGGGATAAGTGTTTTATTAACTGGTAGCATGTGTTAAGCTAATTATTTAGTACCATATTTGTTGCTTTGTTGCATCACCTTGCAAAATAGACCGATGAAGTGCATGTGAAGTGAGTTTGCAAATAGTCCCAATTAGACCCTGCCCCATCTTAAGAACCAAATTGGTACAATAGTTGTGAAATTAATTATTTCAAACAACTGGCAATACCACAATTGGTAGCCGAAAAAATTGGAAATTTAAAAGAGGGTACAGAACTTCTATTTCCTCCATTTTCTTAACTTCAATTCTTGATCACAGTGAGAACAACTTCTGCCTCACATGAAGGTTTCTAGGCATGTAGTTTTCCACTTTACAACCTCTAGAGAGGACCCTTCTTTAGGAAAACTGTGCATCCAGCTTATACGAATTGTTTGATCTGCTTTTTTAGATATTGTCCAAATAAAGTTTATCTTTCTATACTCATAACTGAATTGAAACATTTAAAATGGAAAACCATGGATCTCAATGGATTGGCAGAGTGGAAAAGAAAAATCAATGCAAAGAAGAAACAGTTTCAATTTGTATCAGAAAAGAGTAGTAAAAACTTTTTAACATTAATAACCTTCTTTAAACTCAAAGATGAAAATACAGGCTTTCAAGCCAATGTTCACTGGAATAGCCATAATCATGAAATTTCACTCTCATGAACCTTTTAAGATTACAACCATCAAAAAGGATCTTTCCTTTCAGTATTTAAGGGATGCTTCAAGTATGATATTGAAGAGGCTCCTTGGAATTTTTCAAATGCAGAAGTGATGTAGCCTTTTCCATACTTTGGTGGCTTTGAAGGCCACCAGGACCGGGTCTCCTGCTGGAGATTGTGATAAAGAGGATGTTCATGACTGTCATGTTCTTGAGGTTCTGCAGAAGAATCTGCAACTTTCTGAAGTGTGTGGACATTTTCCATCCTCTGATCAGAAAAAGATGTGCATGAGTCAACATATTTGTCTTCTTTGATTGACTTCAGCGTGATCGATTTAAGCGAGCAGTGAGATCAATGAAGATATCTTCTCTGCAGGGAATGGTAAGGCCACCCATTGGATGATCAAATCCAAACTCTTCTTCAGCCTTGCGGAGCAGTTCTTGAAATGAAGGCTCATTCAGGTATGTTACTGGTACCAGAAACCGCTTCTTTTGATGCTCTCCAACATAGACTGCAAGGAAGCCTTTAGGAACATTTACAGACATCATAGGTGCTTCTTTGCCTCTCAAAACAGACTGAGAGAGGAACTTCTTAGCATGCATAATAGCTGGCAATCGAATAGCCATGTCTACCTATCTATAGATGATTTCTTTCTTAAGATGGACTTGAAATTCTCAACAGAGACTTGGGAAGAAGAAAGAGAAGATTTTTCTAGTGGACAATGTGAGAACTTGGTTTGGCTTGTCCAGTAATGTGTTCATATATATAGATGAATGGTAGATAGGAATATCAATACTGAAATGTGCAGTGAGTGGTGTAGAGGATGCTATAGGGAGACGTAAGAGTTTGAAGGATCACATGCTTCTGCCTTCCAAATCATCAAAGAATTTGGCAGTGATTGAGACTCTACATTTGTTGGATTGTCTTTAACCCATCATGTCTGATATAAAGACTTGATGGACCCCTTCTGAAGTTGCCTTGTTGAGGATAGGCAGCCTCTTATTTAATCAAGTTGCTGACTCTTAATATGAACAGAGGGACCTATGTCTAAAATATCTTGACAAGCACATATCAATGTCAATTTTGTGGACAAGATTAGCCTCTTCATCTGATACTTTTGCCCTTTAGATAATTAGTTTTTTTTTTTTTTTTTCTATGGATTTTAAAAATCTAGTTTCTAGATCATGCAGACCGAATCTTGTTGACATTTCCTTAGAATAAGAACCCCTAAATCCTACATACTATGGTTTCTCTTGGCATTCAGTTTAGGCAAGATGGAATCTCCTCATGGAACAGCATGTAAATAGAGTGAGGTTGTGTGACAATTTGAACCCTGGGGTAGAAACGGGGGATATATGATAGTGTCATCTTTAGGCATAGAAACAAGCAGGGCTCTGCAAGATTGCAAGTATTTTCACATATTTAGGCAAGACAAAATGGAGATAATAACATAATCGTTCTGTTTCTAGAAAAACCACTTTTGAAGAGCACACTGAAGTCTGCACAACTCAGTAATCACAATTGCAACCACACCATTTCAGCTTTGAAGTGACTGAATTGCTATTTTGATGAAATATTATTTCTAGTGTGATGTCTTTTATTCCACAACTTTCTCTGATTGATGATTACAAATGAGGGAATGAGCTCCCTTTATAGCTTCTGAAAAGCAAATGGAAAGACTTTACAATTAAGACTAACTTATGCTACTAATTTAATAGTAGGGTAAGAAGTAAGAACATGTGTTAAAATACCTATAGTCTAGATTAAATATCCAACAAATGCCAACACAGCAGACCCTATTTTTCTCTTTATTTATTTAATCGATCAAAAAAATTAAATAGTATCCCAGAAAAGTGCCAGGAAAGGAAAGTTAAAGGGAAGTAGACTGAAATCGTTTCAATATCTAAATAGTAAATCGGAACAATTTCCATTGAATATTTAATTCTCTAGGAAAGATAAATATATACTGTATCAACAATTTTCATTTATAACTTTCTCAATTGGTCATATACTTTGGATGCTATTTCATTGCTATAAAGCATAGAAACAAAAGAATTTACAAGTCTTTACAAAATTGTCTCTGTTAATTACATGTGTAATGGAACTACAAATTCACAACCCCTTCAAACGAGAAGTGAGATCAATGAAGATTTCTTCTCTGCAAGGAATTGTGATTCCTCCCATTGGATGGTTATATCCAAATTCTTCCTCTGCCTTACTCAGCAACTCTTGAAATAAAGGCTGACTCAATAATGAAATTGGAACCATGTATCGCTTCTTTTCAGTCTCTCCAACATACACTGCACAGAAACCTTTTGGAACACCTACATGTGTTGAAGCTCCTCGGCGGAGAATATGCTTAGCATGCAAAATACCAGGCAATCGGATAGCCATATTTAAAAGTGTAAATTATCACTTCAAAAGAGGTTGATGAAGTTGAAAAATGACTTAGGAAAAGATTTAGTGAAGATTTTGAGGACTTGATTTGTTTATGAAATATTTGAGTGTGTGTATATATATAGCTGATCAAAGGTGCATAGAAAATTATCTGGTATGTGGAAAGATTTGTATGGAGGCAATTGTGTGGGGGTTGGCAAGAGACATAAGCATTTGAAGGATCACATGGCTCTGTCTTCCCTCTCATGCATTCTCAACAACTTGGTAGTTATTGAGTCTGTATATGTGTTGGAGAACATTATGCCTAACTATATTTCTATGTGGATAGAAAAAGCATCTTGTTGATTTGAGTGGCTGGCTTTCTTTGAAAACAGGACAGGTTTCAGACATATATGTATATAATTGCTTGACAGGAAAATATTAGTACACTCTTTAGATTACATTAATTTGCTGGTCTGTCTCTTCAGTGAGCATAAAAGTATTAAAAACAAGTGCATCAAAAGGAGGTAGGGAATGATGTTTCTCTATTAAGATACAGTTTGGTGATTTGCATGTGAAATCTCCAGGGAATGAGCTATGTGAGTTGGAAGACAAACCCATGTGATTTCTTGATTTCTCACAAACCCAGTGCCTCTTCACCACTCATTTCATGTACCAGATGATTTTCCGCATACAATTGCATCTATATATATATATATACACATGATGAGGTTCATGACCAACTCAAGTCTTCTCCCTCGCCGAGTATCATAGCTTTCTCTGTTTACCAAGTCCTTTGAATTCCTTTCCTTGTTCTACTTTTCACTTGAGAGAATATAAAAACCATGGGTTTCTGGTTGCCTGGAATTGTTAATGCCAAAAGAGCTGCTTCAAAGAGCTTAGATATCCCAAAAGGCTATTTTGCAGTCTATGTTGGAGAGAGTCAGAAGAAGCGATTTGTGATTCCAATATCTTATTTGAACGAGCCTTTATTCCTGGATTTGCTTAGTCAAGCTGAGGAAGAATTTGGATACGATCATCCCATGGGTGGTATCACAATCCCCTGTAGTGAACACATGTTCCTTGATCTCACTTCCCGCTTAAGTGTATGAGTGAACCTGTTAATCATGAAGTGAATCTGCGATCCAAATTCACATCCAAAGCATTCTCATATAATGATACTTGCTGAGTCTGCAGGATGCATGAAGAAGAGGCTATGATTGATTGTAGTCACATCTTGTGTTGAGGGGAAATCTATGAAGCTGCTTGTGAGCTGAGCCAGAAAGATACCAAATTTTTGAAGCAGACAACTGAAACACATCATCTCTGTAAATCCAGTGGTCCAAAATCATGGCTCCAATTTTGAACTCAAAGACAGTCAAATTCTGTCTTTTAATCCCATGTAAACTTGTTTGTTTCTCTCCAGGAAAATATGGGAATATATAATACACTTTAATTCCTCATTCACTTTACTGTCTTATTTTGCATTATATTATTTAGTTGTAGCTGTGATATATAATTAATCATCAAATAGCAGCAGATTCTTTTAAAGAAATGCAGTATAATGGCGTACTCTGTACTTTTTGTACCAAATGAAGTCCATTTTGGCCTTCCAATCTCCCAAAACATTGATGGTCTCCTTTATCAGTAAAACATGAGATGCAGATAGAATCATATTGGGATTTTTTTACCTTATATGTATTGGATAATATTCAAATAAAGCTTAATTATTCTTCTAAATTTATAACTATATTGAAAAATTAAAGGAGGGAAAGTACAAATACTTAACAGGTTTCAATAGACAAGGTAAAGTGGAAAACCAACCAATGACGAGAATCACAAGAAATCGAAGAAGTTATCAGACCAGAAAAAAAAAAAAAAAATCGGAAAAAGTTCTCTGCAGAGAATCACAAGAGATTGGAGACAAAGGAAATTATGAAAAATCGGTGGTTTTGATTGTTCTGTAAATAGCTTATGAATTACATCATCTCCACGCACGAAAGCAGCAGCATGCCTTGCTGCACAGAGGGAACCTTCTTTTCCAAGTGGTCATTGCACTTTTGTGTCTATAAGTTAAATTTCACTGCTAAAAGATGAGAGAAATAATATAACAATGTCAGTATCCACTCGGGACTTTCCAGAATTTGAAGAAAACTCAATTTACTTCACAGATCGTTCATGTACAGTTGAATGATTTCGGCGATGATGGTGTTATTGATCTTGGGGGAGTTTACAATTTGAAAACTGAAGTTTCAAAGTCTTATTATAAATCCCCGGTGGTTTATAAATCGCCACTCTTTTGGATTGGTCCTAATCCATGGTGAATATGTAGTGTAGTACACAGAAGTTTAGTAGAATTCTAACTATTTTTTGTTGTTCCATATAAATCATTAGTAATGCAAATTTATATTATGTTTTCTTCTACTAGAGTTGTGTGAAGGCATGGCAAAAGGCATAATAAGCATTTGAAGGTTCACATGGCTCTGTCTTCCATCTCATGCATTCTCAACAACTTAGTAGTTATTGAGTCTGTATATTTGTTGGTGAACATAATATATACGCCTAACTATTTGTGGACAACCTACAAACAAGTAACCCCACTTGAAATTTTAGAGGTGTGAATAGGGATGTCTCCTGTTGATTTGAGTGACAGACTTCCTTTAAAAATAAGACCATGAAGCATCAATGATGCTTTGAATAAATAGCTTGAAACTAATGTCAAATATTTAAATCAGTACAGTTTCTGGTTACAGTCCATCAATTGAATTTTCTAGATTGACCAAACAAAATGAAATACTTCCTCAGCTTGTTTAGACTGCAGACCAGATGAAGCAACAAAGCCACATGCTAGGGTGGCTTGGTGCTCCAAATTACGTTAAATAGCATCAGTTCATATATATCCGGAGACCAGTCCCATGTGAAATTGTCATAGCTACATACTTGAAAGGATGTAGGGAATGCTGTTTCAACATAAAGACACAGTTTGGTCATCTGCATGTGAAAGGAGGTAGGGAAGACAAACCCATGTGATTTCTTGATTTCTCACCAGCTATTGTCCTTCCTCAGTGGTGCCCATCTTCAGTGCCTCTTCACCACTCATTCCATGTAGCAGATGATTTTCCACATACCCTTTCATCTATATATATACAAACTTGATGAGGTTTATGAGCAACTCAAGTATTCTCCTTGCCAAGCATCAAATTAACCTTTCTCGGTTTCCCAAGTCCTTTGAATTCCTTTCCTTGTTCTAATTCCACTTGAGAATATAAAACCATGGGTTTCCGGTTTCCAGGAATTGCTAATGCCAAGAGAGCTGCTTCAAAGAGCTTAGATATCCCAAAAGGCTATTTTGCAGTGTATGTTGGGGAGAGCCAAAAGAAGCGATTTGTGATTCCAATATCATATTTAAACGAGCCTTTATTCCTCAATTTGTTGAGTCAAGCTGAAGAAAAATTTGGATACAACCATCCAATGGGTGGTATCACAATCCCCTGCAGTGAACACGCCTTCGTTGATCTCACTGCTCGCTTAAGTGTATGAGTGAGCCTGCTAATCATGAAGTAATTCTGCGATCAAATTTCACATCCAAAGCATCCTCATTTCAGAGCTTTGCTATGTCAAGACAAAGAAGATTGGAAGAGACTATGATGTATAATAGTCACAAGTCATATCTTGATCCAAATTCATATCCAAAGCATGCTCATTTCAGAACTTGCAGAAACTGCAAGATGAAGAAGAGGCTACGATTGATGATCCACTGAATCCACTCACAGCTTGTGTTGAGGGGAAACTTCAGTAATCCTGAAGCTGCTTCTGAGAAATTGAGCAGAACAAAATGAAGTTTATGAAGCACACAAATGATGATATCATGAACCCTCTAAAACCACTGGCAAGAAATCAGGACTCCAACTTTGAACTCAAAGACAGTCATTTTCTGTCTTTTAATTCCATGTATACTTCTTTGTTTTCCAGAAAAGTATGGAAAAATATAATAAATATTAATTCCTCATCCACTGAATTGTCTTATTTTCATTATATTGCTATCTACTTGTAGCTTTGTTATATAATCAATCACCAAATGGTAGCAGATTTTCATAAGAAATGAAGCATAATGGCTTACTCTGATTTTATCCATGGTGTATCAAATATTTGTCTTTGGTTCAACAAAGTACTTAGCAACTATCAGGTCCATTTTGATTTTGTACTTGGCAGTCAATAATCTAGTGCAGCAGATTTCTTATGAAATACATGCATTCCTTTAGCTTGATGTTGTAACACATAAAATTAGTTTTAATTGCTTTGTAGTTCCTGCATAGCTTCAAACTACAGTCATTTAGCTTGGCACTAATGGACGCCAGATGTAGTGCAAATTTCATATCAGCTTCTCAAGGCCTGTCGAACAAGAAATTGAAATAGTGGGCACAATGAACGCATGTACGTAAGAACTCTTTCATAAACTTCTAAGCAGCTTCAGAAATTATTCTAATGCTTAGTAAAAATAGATTGGCATGCTTCAGATATAGCTTCCTTGTGTTTTGTAAAACCTTTATTGAACATATTAAGTTGTACTTTAGTGCCCGAGATTCCCAAAGTCAACTCATCTTTCATCCAAGAAAAATCAACAATTGTTTGTTCTATGAGGAAAGATTGACTTCAGATACTAACTGGCTCACCATTTAAGGCTCATACTAAATACCTTTAGCATGTCTGTAGCTGACAACCGGTAACTCTATTAACATGCTGTCCCATGAGGAGAATATTACAGCATTCCGAAACTGGCTGCAGACAACTCTTTTTTATTACTTCATATTGCTTAAATCTTGTTAATTTCTATCAAGGACAATCTATAAACCATGTATTTACAATATATAGACCACGTATGTATGATTTATTTAGTAGATTCAAAAAATAAATAAAATGGAAGCCCACCAAAAAAGTGGCAGGAAAAGAAACTTAATTAAAAGGAAATGGACTAAGAATCGTTTCCAAATGTAAATGAACAATTCAATTGAATCTATAAGCAACTTTGTCAATGGGTCATACAATGTCAAATCTATTTATTCTTTTGCTAAAAAGAATAGAAACAAAAAATTCACAAGTAGTTACAAAATTGTCTCTCATAGGTACATCTGTATCGCAAAAACACAACCCCTTCAAGCGCGCAAGAAGTGAGATCAAAGAAGATTTCTTCTCCGAAAGGGATTATGAGTTCTTTCATTGGATGGTCATATCCAAATTCTTCCTCTGCCTTGCTAAGAAACTCTTGAAATGAAGGCTGACTTAAGAATGAAATTGGAACCATGTACGCTTCGTTTCACTCTCTCCAACATACCATGCTAAGAAGCCTTTTGAAACATCTGCATGTGTTGAATCAGCTCGGCGGAGAATCTGCTTAGCATGCATAATACCAGGCAATTGGATAGCCATATTTAACAGTCTAAATTACTTGTTGATGAAGTCCAAAAATGACTTGGTCAGAAAATATTTAGTAAAGATTTTGAGGACTTGATTTGTTTATGATATATTCTGGTGTATATATATATATATATATATATATAGATGAAAAGGTGTATAGGAAAGTATCTGGATTGTGGAAAGTGTTGCATGGAGGCAATTGAGTGGGGTTTGGCAGGAGACATAAGCATTGGAAGAATCACATGGCTCTGTCTTCCATCTCATTCTCAACCAACTTGATAGTTATGCCTGACAGCATGACCATTCTTATGACAACCTACAGACAAGTAACCCCATTTGAAAGTTTAGAGATGAGGAAAACCCTCTTGTTGATTTGAGTAGCTGATTTCTGTTGAATACAGGACAGGCTTCAGACATATATGTCCATAATTTCTTGAATGGTGTTATTATATACTATTTAGATATGTCCAATAAGTATCATTTTTCCAAAAATATGATCTTGATTTCACCTAATTTTTTTTGGCAAATTACTTAAAAATATTCTGCAGTAATGACATGAAATTACAAGAATTCGATTACATATTTTGTATGGTATTAAAACCATGGGTGATTCTTGCATCCACACCCGAGTCGTCCTATACAGGAATCCTTTATGCCAATCCTATACAATAAACCTTTCATGTGTAAAGGATTACCGTATAGCATCTTGGATTCCCGTATAGAATCTTGTCCAGACAAGCTTCGTGTATAGGATTGGTATAAAGGATTCCCATATAGATACTACCAATTCATGTTTATAAGGCAGCACCAATTATTACACATGCAAGCTAACAATTTAATTGTATCAGTGTTGTGTAGGACCATAAAATAGCAGTACTCTTCTGGTCTTTCTCCTGATTGAGCATGAAATTCAAGATTATTAGTTAGTCCACAAGATTATAGATAATGTGCAACAAAGGAGTGGTAGCCATGCAGTGATTAACGTACCACAGAGATAAGTGCATTGAAAGGAGGTAGGGAATGATGTTTCAACATAAAGATACAATTTGGTGATTTGCATGTGAAATCTCCTTGAGGATGAGTTATGTGAGTAGGAAGACAAACCCATGTGATCTCTTGATTTCTCATCAGCTACTGTCCCACAATGGTGCCCATCTCAGTCACCCTTCACCACTCATTTCCTGTAGCAGATGATTTTCCACATACCCTTTCATCTATATATACACACAATATCAGGTTTCATGAGCAACTCATCAAGTCTTCTAACTCCTTGCCAAGCATCAAATTTAGCTTTCTCAGTTTCCCTAGTCCTTTAAATTCCTATTCTTATTCTAATTCCACTTGTGAGAATATAAAACCATGGGTTTCCGGTTGCCTGGAATTGTTAACCCCAAGAGAGCTGCTTCAAAGAGCTCAGATATCCCAAAAGGCTATTTTGCAGTGTATGTTGGGGAGAGCCAGAAGAAACGATTTGTAATTCCATTATCATATTTGAACGAGCCTTTATTCATCGATTTGCTGAGTCAAGCTGAAGAAGAATTTGGATACCATCATCCCATGGGTGGCATCACAATCCCCTGCAGTGCACACACCTTCCTTGACCTCACTTCCCACTTAAGTGTATGAGTGAGTCCACTAATCATGAGTTGAACCTGTGATCCAAATTCACATCCAAAGCATCCTCATGCTTCAGAACTCTGCCGAGTCTACAGGATGAAGAAGAGGCTATGATCGATCATACTCACATTTTGTGTTGAGGAGAAACCTTCAGTAATCCTGAAGCTGCTTGTGAGCTGAATACAAAGATACAGAATTTATGAAGCAGATAAATGAAGATCCCATGAAGTCTCTAAAACCATTGGCTCAAAATCATGACTCGAATTTTGAGCTCAAAGAAAATCAAATTCTTTCTTTTAATTCCATGTACATTTCTTTGTTTTTCTCCAGGAAATTATGGGAATATATAATACACTTTAATTCCTCGATCCATCATATTCTTATACTTCTCAATATATTATTTTCTTCTTCTAATTCTGTTATATAACTAATCACCAAATGGCAGCAGATTTCTCAAGAAATGAAGTTTAATGGCATACTCTGTACTTGTTCAAGATGAAATCATGAAGTTGACCACATTCTGGCATTCCAATCTGTATTCTGTACCAATACAATATGAGATGTAGATACAGTCATATGTATTGGATATTATTCAAAAAAGCTTAATTATCCTTCTAGTTTTATAACTATATTGAAACATTGAAAAGATCAATTAAAGCATACAAAGTACAAATAGTTAACAGGTCTGAATAGACAGGTAAAGTGGAAAACCAACTACAAAAAGACAGAATGATGATTTTTGTCAGTTTATTCAATCATATGTTTAGGTTTGGTAGAAACGAATGGCAGCTGGAGTGACAATCCCAATAGTGTATCTCAGTTATAGAATTAAGCATTCATCAAAATCTTGTTATTTGATTTTGGACACCTCAGCAGTAGATTATGTAGTTGTTCTAGAGAAATTCCAGGTCCTCTAGTCATAATTAAAGTCCATAATCCATTGTATTTAGCAGGCATACCATTTAAGGTACATAGATCATCGAGTCTTCATCTTCAATGTCAATCGAAACAGATGCAAGTTTGTCTCTTGCTTCTTTGATTTGCTGAATACATGCATCTCTATGATCTGTGTTAACTGAACCATTCCTGATATCTCTAAATTTGTATTAAGTTGTATGATATAAAGTCTAGATAGAGAAGAATACAATCTTTCAACAGTATTCCAGGTATTGATCTGAAGCCGACTTAAGGCCTACAAAATATGACAGTGCGGTGCAGTGGATGAGTGAGAGTACAGCTTTTTCTTGATGGTGACAACTAATAGCTTAAACTATCAGGTGAGACACTCTTCATCCCTGGTCAAGTAGTCTCATTGACAGGAAAGTTTGGGAACCAATCACAAAAACGAAAATAAAGTTAAAAGGGATGTATATATGATGTATTTAATTGATCAACAAATAAAAAGGATGCCCAAAAGTAATGGACTGGAACTCATTCCAAATCTAAATAGATATAATTTCCAGTAATTGTTGCTAATCTCAGAATCAATAAAAATGAACAGTGTCAACAATTTCTATTTTCAAATATCTCAATTGATTTCGAATGTATTTCTCCTTTTGCTAAAAAGCATAGAAACAAAAGAGTTTACAAGTATTTACAAAATTGTCTGTGTTAATTTACATGTGTAACTACAAAATCACAACTCCTTCAAGCCAGAAGTGAGACCAATGAAGATTTCTTCTCTGCAAGGGATTGTGAGTCCTCCCATTGGATGGTCATATCCAAATTCCTCCTCTGCCTTACTCAGCAACTCTTGAAATGAAGGCTGACTCAAAAACGAAATTGGAACTATGTACCGCTTCTTTTCACTCTCTCCAACATAGACTGCACAGAAGCCTTTTGGAACACCTTCATTTGTTGAAGCTGCTCGGTTTGCAGACAAAATTCCTCGGCTGAGAATCTTCTTAGCATGAATAATAATAGGCAACCGGATAGCCATATTTAAAAGTTTAACTTATCACTTCAAAAGAGGTTGATGAAGTTGAAAAATGACTTCAAGAACTGATTTAGTAAAGACTTTGAGAACTTAATTTGTTTATGGGATATGTGAGTGCATACCTATAGATGAAAGGGTTTATATATATAGATGGAAGGGTATATAGAAAAGTATCTGGAATGTGGAAAGAGTTGTATGGAGGCAATTGAGTGGGGTTGTCAAGAGACATAAGCATTTGAACGATCACTTGGCTCTGTCTTCCATCTCATGCATTCTCAACAACTTGGTAGTAAATGATTCTTTATATTTGTTGGAGAACATTATGCCTGACCATATTTTCAGGACAACCTACAAAGGAACCTTAGATGTGGTGGGAAAAGACTCTTGGTATACAGGATAGGCCTCAGACATATATGTAACAATTTCTTGACATGAACAGGTCAGTACTCATTAGACCAGATTAATTATGCTATTATATGCTTTTTAGATATCTAAGTATAACCCAGGCATTATTAGTTAGTCCAATTTGGTGAATTGAGTTAGTGAGAACAAAGACAAGTGCATTGGCAGGTGGTAGGCAATGATGTTTCAACATAAAGATACAATAGGAAGACAAACCCATGCAGCAGTTAACGTACCACAAAGACAACTGCATTGAAAGGAGTACGGAATGATGTTTCAACATAAAGCTACAGTTTGATGATTTGCATGTGAAATCTTCTTGATTTCTTGATTTATGTGAGTAGGAAGACAATCCCATGTGGTTTCTTGATTTCTCACAAGCTACTGTCCCTTCTGCCCTCTTAGTGCCTCTTCACCACTCATTTCATGTAGCAGATGATTTTCCACATACCCTTTCATCTATATATACACACATGATCAGGTTCATTACCAACTCAACTCTTTTCCTTGCCAAGCATCAAATTAAGCTTTCTTTTCTTCCCAAGTCCTTTAAATTCCTTTTCTTGTTCTAATTCCACTTGTGAGAAAATAATAACCATGGGTTTCCGGTTGCCTGGAATTGTTAACGCCAAGAGAAGTCTTATTCAATCTCTATCTGCTTCAAAGAGCATAGATATTCCCAAAGGCTATTTTGCAGTGTATGTTGGGCAGAGTCAGAAGAAGCGATTTGTGATTCCAATATCATATTTGATTGAGCCTTTATTCCTGGATTTGTTGAGTCAAGCTGAAGAAGAATTTGGATATGATCATCCAATGGGTGGTATCACAATCCCCTGCAGTGAACACACCTTCCTTGATCTCACTGCTTGCTTAAGTGTATGAGTGTGGTCAAGCTGAAGAAGAATTTGCGGTCATCCAATGGGTGGTATCACAATCCCCTGCTGTGAACACACCTTCCTTGATCTCACTGCTCGCTTATGTGTATGAGTGTGCTAATGCAGTGAATCTATCATCCAAATATATTCATACCCAAAGCATCCTCATTTCATAACTCACTGAGTATGCAGGATGAAGAAGAGGCTATGATTGATCATCCACGAATTGACTCAATGCTTGTGTTGTGCTGAAGGGAAAACTTCTGTAATCCTCAAGCTTCCCAGAAGAAAGCGAGCTGAGCAGAATGAAATGAAATTTATGAAGCACACAAAAGATGATATCATGAACTCTCTAGAACCACTGGCCATAGATCATGACTCCAACTTTGAACTCAAAAGACAGTCACTTTCTGTCTTTTAATCCCATGTAAACTTCTTTGTTGCTCCCAAGAAAAGTATGGGAATGTTGTAAAAGTATGTGAAAATTAGGGTTTGTGGAAGAGAGGAGGCAGAGAGAATATGATTAGTCTATTTCATTCATGTTATAAATATCCTTATATAGAAGTAGGGTTTACTAGGTTTTGTATATTTACTAGTATGCCCCTACAACTAATTACAGGAATAGCCACATATAACAATATATTTACAACACTCCCCCTTGGATATTCCATGTCATTAGTGTTGTCTCTGCTATGCGCTTCTAAGTTGCCTCGTTAAAACCTTGCCAAGTAATAAAAACCCTGTGGGAACAAAAACAACCTTGGTCGAAGGAAAAAGAGTGCAACGCGCTTGAGTGTGGAGTAGTCGCATCAGAACCTCGAATGTAGGTGAAGTCATATCTTCTGGATCATAGGCAAATAGTATGTCTATGGGAGCGGGGTGCATTAGAGTTGCTACACCAAAACCTTGCCCGGTAAACCCAATGGGAGAAACCCGTGGTCGAAGGGAAAAGATGAGCAAATGCATATATATCAGATCAACACATCTTCAGGATGTAGTATGAGTAGGGTGACCATGCCAAGATGTGCCTCATTAAAACCTTGCCAGGTAACAAAACCCAGTGGGACAAAATAACCCTGGACGAAGGACAAAAGAGTACACGATGGTCAAGCGAGTATGCTTCGGGATACTCCCCCTGATGTCGACTCCCCCTGAAGACTACATACTAGGTAAATCAGCCAATCTACGCAAACCAATACCTCGAACATGCATCAAGAACGTGGACTTTGGCAGTGACTTGGTGAAGAGGTCTGCATGGTTGTCTTGAGATCGGATCTGCTTGACTTCAATCATCTGATGCTCTTGTTGCTGTTGATTGAAGAAGAACTTCGGTGCAATATGCTTGGTGTTGTCTCCTTTGATGAAACCCGTCTTCATCTGCTCGATGCAAGCGGCATTATCCTCATAGATAATCGTTGGTTCATCAGTGGTGGAATTCAACCCACACGTACTTCGAACATGTTTGGAAATTGCTCTCAGCCATATACATTCACGAACAGCTTCGTGAAGGGCTATAATCTCAGTATGATTCGAAGAGGTAGCAACAAGGGTCTGTTTCGTTGACCTCCAAGATATTGCTGTATTCCCAATGGTAAAGACGTAACCAGTTTGAGAACGCGCCTTGTGCGGGTCTGATAGATACCCTGCGGCAGCATATCCAACAAGGCGGGCATCGTTCCGAGGATCGAGGGGGTTCGATCCATTCCTTGATGCATAGGGATAGAATAAGCCCATATCCGTCGTACCTCTAAGGTAGCGGAAAATGTCTTTTATGCCATTCTAGTGGCGGCGGGTTGGCGCAGAGCTATATCTAGCTAACAAGTTCACAGCGAATGAGATGTCTGGTCTAGTACATTGAGATAAGTACAATAATGCGCCTATTGCACTTAGATATGGGACTTCTGGTGCCAATATCTCTTCGTTATCATCTGCGGGACGAAACGGATCCTTCTTAGGATCTAGACTACGGACGATCATGGGTGTGCTAGAAGGCTTCGCTTTATCCTCATTAAAGCGCCTTAACATCTTCTGGATGTAATTCGATTGATGGACTAGAATTCCATCTGCACGGTGCTCGAGCTCCAGGCCGAGACAGAAATTCGTTCTCCCAAGATCTTTCATCTCGAATTCCAACTTCAGGTGTTTAGCTGTTTCATTGATCTCTTCAGGAGTACCAATTAGATTCATGTCATTGACATAAACAAATACAATAGCAAAACCGGAACTTGTTCTTAATAAACACGCAAGGGCATAGAACATTATTCATATATCTCATCCCGATCAAATACTCACTTAGACGGTTATACCACCTCCGTTCGGATTGTTTCAATCCATAAAGTGAACGCCTCAAACTATTGGAGAGCGTGTTCCGTGGTCTGGAACTATTTGTATCGGGTGTTTAAGGTCCTTCGGGAACTTTCATATATATCTCTGTATCAGGATCCCCATAGAGATAAGCAGTGACCACATCCATAAGCTGCATACTCAGTTTTTCGGAAACTACCAAACTGATAAGGTAGTGGAACGTTATGACGTCCATTACGGGGGAATACTCTTCCTCGTAATCAATCCCAGGGCATTGAGAAAATCCTTGCGCCACTAGACGAGCCTTGTATCTCACAATCTCGTTTTTCTCATTACGCTTCCTTACAAATACCCATTTAAATTCTACAGATTTAACATGGGGAAGGTGTAGGAACGACAGGCCCAAACACCTTTCTCTTTGTCAAGGAATCTAATTCGACCTGGATTGCTTCTTTCCATTTTGGCCAGTCGTCTCGTCGTTGACATTTATCAACGGAGCGAGGTTCGATGTCATCGCTAGTTATGATTTCGGTTGCTACCGCGAATACAAATATATCATCGATGATAATCTCGTTTCGATTCCAGAGCTCACTTAAGCATGCATAATTTATAGAGATCTCTCTGTGCTCGGGAGTGGGTTCAGATGTTGGAGCGTCCCCCAACACCGTCTCTTCCAGGACGGACCCATAATCCGGAACTATTTCGTGAGATGGATCGGTTGAGATTGCGATGTCAAGAGGACTCGTTTGTGCCAAATTTATCCTCTTCCGGGGATAAGAGTCCTTCGAACCTAGTGGTCTACCTCGCTTCTGGGCAGGGACACAAGACTGGTTAGCCACTATTGTTGTACCTCGTCCATCTGGGACGACACGTCCTCCTGGGACGATACGTTCTTCGGGGACGGATATCCTTGCAGGCACGTTTGCAGCAGGTATATGTGATCTCGTCACTTTAGCTAGATCAGAGAATGCGTCTGGCATATTATGAGTTATACTCTGTAGATCTAGAATTCTCCGCACTTCACTATCACAATGTGCGGTTTCGGGGATCGAGATGAGACATAGTGGGGACATTCCAAGTCAATTCACGTCGTTCTTCAGGAACGGTGACGTTCATATCTTCCCCTAACGGCGGGAAGACTGTCTCATCAAAGTGACAATCCGCAAATCTAGCGGTAAAGAGATCGCCTGTCAAGGGCTCTAAAAAGCATATAATAGATAGGGATTCATAATCGACATATATGCCCATCGTTCGTTGAGGACCCATTTCGGTACGTTGTAGCGGCGCAACTGGCACGTAAACTACATACCCAAATACGCGTAAGTACGAAACGTCAGGTTCGTACCCAGTCATCAGCTGTAACGCGGAGTAAGGTTGGGTAGCAGTGGGCCTCAACCGGACCAACATGGCTGCATGCAAGATTGCATAGCCCCACGCAGAAATTGGAAGCTTGGTGCGCATAACCAAGGTTCGTGCGATCATTTGTAATCTTTTAATGAACGCTTCTGCGAGACCATTCTGGGTGTGAACATGGGGAACTGGATGTTCAACATCAATCCCAAGGGACATGCAATAATCCTCGAAAGTTTTCGATGTAAACTCTCCGGCATTATCAAGTCTTATGGACTTTATGGGATAATCCGGGTGGTGAGCCCTTAATTTAATGATCTAGGCGAGGATTTTAGCAAAAGCAGCATTTCTTGTGGACAATAGTGTAACATGTGATCACTTTGTCGATGCATCAACCAAAACCATAAAATATTTAAATGGTCCGCATGGTGGTTGGATAGGTCCACAAATATTCCCTTGTATCCTTTGCAGGAAAAGGATGGAGTCTTTACTAGTCTTTGCATATGATGGTCTAGTATTCAACTTTCTAAGCGAGCAAGTTTGGCATAGTGTGTCACTAAACACAAGATCCTTATTAGTAAGGGGATGCCCGTGTGATGAATTGAGGATACGGCGCATCATACTTTGACCTGGGTATCCCAACCGGTCATGCCATAGAAAGAAACTGCTCGAATTGGTTAACTTCTGGTTAACTATGTGATTTGCCTCAATCGATCTAATGGTGGTCATATAGAGACCGCTCGATAGACATTTCAATTTCTCCAATGTACGCTTCTGGCCATACAAATTGGAGGTTATGCAAAGATATTCCACTCCATTTTCCTCAGTGGTTTCAACGTGATAACCGTTGGCTCGAATATCCTTATAACTCAACAACGTTCTTCTGGAACTTGGAGAATATAAGGCCTCATTAATGGTAATTCAGTACCATTGGACAACATAAAAATGGGCTTTGCCATGGCCCTCTATCAGGTTGGATTGGCCTGATATGGTTGTCACAGAGGTACGAGTAAGCAATAAGTTTGAAAAATACTTCTGATCTTGAAGTATGGTGTGCGTAATAGCACTATCTGCCAGACAACAAACTTCCCCACTAAACATGCTTATTCATAAATTTAATTCAATGGATCACATGTATGAAAATAACTTGATTGAATTAAATAATATTCGAGCATAACCAAATTTCCAAAACAAATAATCCAAATCATAAATCACCAAAATAATCCGAATAAGAAAAACATTATTCAGAAAATAAATACGGCACAAGCGCCGATCATATCCATGTCATCGAGTTTCTAATTCTCGAAGTGTCCAGATTCAGCCTGGAAATCAGTGACCTCTAAGGTGGTATCCATAGGAAATGATCCCTCAACGAGATTGGTCTCTCGAGTTCCGCGACTGGCGTGATACTCATTTACAGCTTGCGCTGATGCACGGCAGGTGCGGGACCAGTGATCAGTTCCTCCACATCGGTAACAGAGATCATTCTGATTCTGATTCTGGTGGCGACGGGCCGGACCAGTGTTCCTCTCATTTCGAGTTCTTAGGGCCGAGGGACCGTGGTTCCTACCACGTGGGCCATGGCCACGTTGGCCTCGGTCATACAGGCCATTCCTCTGAGAACCTTTCCTTCCATATCTCGGGCGGTCAGACTTTGTGCCCTTTCCATGACCTCGGTATCCTCTTTCGCGGTTTGAATCGCGATAAGCAACAGCGTTTGCTTCAGGCAATGGTGCTGCTTTAGTACCGACAGGTCGGGCTTGATCATTTCTCATTAATAAGTTGTTGTTCTTTTCAGCGAGCAACAGAGTAGTGATCAATGCCGAGAACTTGGTAAAATTTCTCTCCCTGTATTGTTGCTGTAGGACCAAACAGGAGGCAGGGAAGGTGGAGAAAGTCTTCTCCAATAGGTCAGCTTCGGTGAGCTCCTCCTCACAAAATTTGAGGAGCGACCGGATCCGGCAGATCTCCGAATTATACTCATTCACGGATTTGAAATCCTGGAAACGAATGTTCTGCCAATCATGTCTTGCTTCAGGCAAGAAAATGGTCTTTTGATGGTCAAACCGCTCTTCCAGAGCAACCCAAAGAGCTCGTGGATCCTCTTCAGCGAGGTACTCAACTTG
>QANW01003267.1:30877-153469 GCA_003254865.1 Dryas drummondii
TGGCAGCGAGGGTGAGGGGGCTGGCGGCTGCTGGCCACGTGCGCGGGGTGGTTTCCGATCACCCAAAAATTATTCCTCTTTTTAATCATTTAATTCAAGGAAGCATGTATAAAAAAATATAAACCCAAATAAATCAATCTCATAAATTTAGGGTTCATGCTTCATGGAGGATTTTTCAATCAATCAAAGGTTTTAAAACATAAACATAAAATTGTTTTATAAAACCTACTTGGTTGAAGAACAAATTGAAGGATGATCCTCTTTCGTTTATCGATTCACAATCCACAATCCAAAGAGCTTCTCGTGCTTGATTGATTGAAGAACGGATTGAATGATGATCCTCTTTTGTTTGGCGATCCACAATCCAAAGAGCTTTTCGTGCTGATAACGTGTTGTAAAAGTATGTGAAAATTAGGGTTTGTGGAAGAGAGGAGGCAGAGAGAATATGATCAGTCTATTTCATTCATGTTATAAATATCCTTATATAGAAGTAGGGTTTACTAGGTTTTGTATATTTACTAGTATGCCCCTACAACTAATTACAGGAATAGCCACATATAACAATATATTTACAACAGGGAAAATATAATACAGTTTATTCCTCATCCATTTTATTGTCTTATTTTTCATTATGTTGCTATCTTCTTGTAGCTCTGTTATGTAATCAATCACCAAATGGCTGCAGATTTTCACAAGAAATTATGCATAATGGTGACGCAGCGTAACACACAATTAAGAAATATTAGGGAAAACCAGCGTTAATCCCTAAGAAAGAATCTGGAATCCACCAGAGAAATGAGAGAAATCTCAAGGTTTTTCTGATTGAAAATAATAAAAATGAAACTTACAAACAACCAAAAAGGTTGTTTAAATACGTTCAGAACCCTAGACGTTCGAAATTCAAAACGGAAATAAAAATGGAAATAAAGTGCAATTTAGGAAATTTATTCTAAAACTCTAAATTGCTTATTTGAAGCCCTAAACGAAGGAATTTGGCCAAAATAGGCCCTCGTTGTTCCCTTCGAATCGGTATATCATGGGCCCATTTCTGACACCGGGCCGGGCTGAAGCTTGTTTCTTTTCTTGGGCTTCTGGCGGTCAAGTTGTTGCATGAACCGTTCTGCCATTTGTTCTACATCAAATGGCTTACTCTAATTTTTACCATGGTGCCTCATACAAAATGGGATCTTGAATTAGACCACATGTTGACATTACAATCTCACAAAATTAATCTGCAAATATAATACCTGCAGATATTGTCATATATGGGATTTTTATCCAGTATCATATATTTGTGTCTTTGGTTCAGCAAAGTACTTAGAAACTATCTGACCATTTTGGCAGTCATTAATCTAGTGGAGCATATTTTTGATGGAATATATAATTGCATTGTCGTTCCTGCATAACTACAAAATACAGTCATTTAGCTTGGCACTGATGGAGATCACATGTGGCGTTAATATGAACTTCATGATGCTTGTCAAGCAAGAAATTAAAATGGTGGGAGGTTGTGAATAAGCACAATGAATGCATGTATATAAGCACTCTTTCATTAACTTCCAAGCAGATTCAGAAATTATTCCAATGCTTAATAAAAATGGACTGGCATGCTTATATGTATTGCTTCCATGTGTGTTCTATAACCTCTATTGAATATATTCAGTTGCACGTTCGTGCCTGAGATCCAAATAAATCCCAATTTCATCCAAGAAAGATCTGCAATTGTTTGTTCTATAAGGAGAGAGTTACCTCAATACCAACTGCCTCACCATTTAAGGCTCATATAAATGCCCTGAGCATGTCTCTAGCTAACAACCGGGTTTAAGGTTTGTGGGGATCATCAGGTTGCAGTCCCTCAAATACTAATTTGTGCCTTTACCTCCAAATCCTACAAAATTCGAACCCTATTGGGCAAAATGTATTATGGTTCCCCTTTTCAATGGATTTAAATATCACACAAATAACTCGATTAACATGTTGTCCCATGAGGAGAATATTTCAGCTTTCTTAAATAGCTAGGCTGCATATAGAAATCTTTTTTCCCCTTCATATTGCTTAAATTTTGTTAACTTTCTATCAAGGACAATCTAAACTGTCTGCACTACTGATTTAATTGATCACAAAAATAAATCAAAATGGATGCACATAAAAGTGGCAGGAAAATAAAGTTAATTAAAAGGAAATGGACTGAGAATCATTTCCAAATAGAAATTAACAGTTCAATTGAATTCTATTTGAAACTTTGTCAATCAGTCATACAATTTTGAATCTTTTTCTACTTTTGCTAAAAAGCATTGAAACAATAGAATTTACAAGTATTTACAAAATTGTCTTTAATAATTTACATCTGTAACCAAAAAATCACAACCCCTTCAAGTGAGAAGTAAGATCAATGAAGATTTCTTCTCTGCAAGGGATTGTGAGTCCTCCCATTGGATGGTCATTTCCAAATTCTTCCTCTGCCTTACTTAGCAACTCTTGAAATGAAGGTGACTTAAGAATGAAATTGGAACCATGTATCGCTTCTTTTCACTCTCTCCAACATATACTGCTAAGAAGCCTTTTGAAACATCTGCTTGTGTTGAAGAACCTCGGCTGAGAATCTGCTTAGCATGAATTATACCAGGCAATTGAATAGCCATATTTAACAATCTGAATTATCACTTCGAAAATTAAGGTTGATGAAGTCCAAAAATGACTTGATTAGAAAATATTTAGTATAGATTTTGAGGACTTGATTCGATTATGGTATATTCTGGTATATATATATAGATGAAAAGGTGTATAGGAAAGTATCTGGATTGTGGAAAGAGATGAATGGAGGCAATTGTGTGGGGGTAGGCTCTGTCTTCCATCTCATGCATTCTCAGCAACTTGGTAGTTACGCCTGACCATTTTTTATGACAACCTACGGACAGGCTTCAGACATATATGTCTATATATAATTTCTTGACAGATACAGATTAGTGCTCCTTACTCCTTAGACCACATTAATCGTGTTATGATATGCTATTTAGATATGTCAACAAGTATTATTTTTCAAAAATAAGATCTTGATAAAACAGGCTCAGTTTTCACCTAATTAAACTTCTTTGGCAAATCACTTAATTTTGCAGTAATGACTTAAATTAGAAGAGTCCATTTACTTATTTTGTATGTTATTTGAATCCTAAGGAGTCAAAAGTAAAATGCAAGAGTGTATAGAATAGAGTTGTTGAGCAATTCCACATCCATATGCGGGTCATCCACATGTGATCTGGATGGAATCCTATACAAGAAATCCTATATGCCAATCTTATATGCATACATAAGATTGGTATATAGGATTGCTAGTTTATACAAGATTGGCATATAGGATTTCATGCGGACCACATTTGGATGGGCATGTGGATGTGAGAATTACTCTAGACTGCTTAGGTTAATTCATGAACTTCAGTATTTTGATGTTCAAGTATTTGAATGGCCATTATGAATTCATCCAAATGTTCAATCTAATCATCAATCATCGATGTTCCTCATCTCCGGTCTTTGAATAAGTACCTTGAAACTAATGGTCAAACATTTAAACATTACAGTTATCTGGTTAGAGTCCATAAATTGAAATTTGTAGATTGACCAAACAAAATAAAATATTTCCTCAGCTTGTTGAGACTAAAGACCATAGATGAAACAACAAAGCCACATGCTAGGGTATCTTGGTGCTCCAAATCAAGATAGCATCCCTTCATGTATATCCCGCGACCAGTCCCATGTAACTTGTCATAGAAGTATAGCACCACCAATTCATGTCTGTAAAGCAACATCAGTTATTGCAAGCTAACAGCTTAATTGTATCGGTGTTGTGTAGGACCATAACATAGTAGACTTAGTAGTACTCTTCTGCTCTTTCTCCTGATTGAGCATGAAATTCAAGATTATAAGTTAGTCAACAAGATTATAGATAATGTGAAACAAAGCAGTGGTAGCCATGGAGTGGTTAATGTACCACAAAGACAAGTGCATTGAAAGGAGGTAGGGAATGATGTTTCAACATAAAGATACAGTTTGGTGATTTGCATGTGAAATCCCCAGGGGATGAGTTAGGTGAGTAGGAAGACAAACCCATGTGATCTCTTTATTTCTGACCAGCTACTGTCCCACAATGGTGCCCATCTCAGTCACCCTTCACCACTCATTTCATGTAGCAGATGATTTTCCACACTCTTTCATCTATATATACACACATGATCAGGTTTCATGAGCAACTCATTAAGTCTTCTAGCTCTTTGCCAAGCATCAAATTTAGCTTTCTCGGTTTCCCAAGTCCTTTGAACTCCTATTCTTGTTCTAATTCCACTTGTGAGAATATAAAACCATGGGTTTCCGGTTGCCTGGAATTGTTAACCCCAAGAGAGCTGCTTCAAAGAGCTCAGATATCCCAAAAGGAAATTTTGCAGTGTATGTTGGGGTGAGCCAGAAGAAGCGATTTGTGATTCCAATATCATATTTGAACGAGCCTTTATTCCTTGATTTGCTGAGTCAAGCTGAAGAAGAGTTTGGATACGATCATCCCATGGGTGGCATCACAATCCCCTGCAGCGAACACACCTTCCTTGATCTCACTTCTTGATTAAGTGTATGAGTGAACCTGCTAATCATGAAATGAATCTGCAATCCAAATTCACATCTAAAGCATCCTGATTTCAGAGTTCGCAGAGTCAAGATGAAGAAGACTGGAAGAGACTATGATGAATTATAGTCACTAGTGACTAGTCACATATTGTGTTGAGGGAAAACCTTTTGTAATCCTGAAGCTGCTTGTGCTGAGCAGAAAGATACCAAATTTATGAAGCAGACAAATGGTTATATCATGAACTCTCTATAACCACTGGCCAAAAATCAGGACTCCAATTTTGAATTCAACGACAGTCAAATCCTGCCTTTGAATCCCATATATGTAAACTTATCTGTTGCTCTACTGGAAAATATGGGAATATAATATGTTTTAATTCTTCCTCCACTTTCTTGTCTTGTACGTTTTCCATTATACTATCTCAAAAAAATGATGCAGTGATTCTTCTCTGTTTATTTCTTCTCCATATTGAGGAATTTATACAAGATTGAATTCAAATGAAGAAACAATTACAAGAAATCAGCCTAATTACAAGCAAAATCAATCAAGTTAATTATAAGCAATAAGATCAGTTACTATAAACCTATACACTATCAATCAATCAATATCTTCCAACATATTATTATATACTTGTACCAAATGGCAGCAGATTTTATCAATAAATTAAGTTTAATGGCTTACTCATTACTTTATGTCCAAAATGGAATTTTGTAGCAGACCACATTTTGACATTCCAGTCTCCAAAAAATAATGACAGCAGGCAAAATGGACAGGTCGGTCTCAATAGACACAGGCCAAGTGGAAAGATGATCCTTGTTGATCAGTTTATTCAATCATATGTTTTCATTTAGTAGAATCGAATGGCAGCTAGAATGGCAATCCGAATAGTTATAAAATTTAGCTGTAAATGCATTGATCAAAATCTTGATATTTTGATTGTGGACAGCTCAGCAGTAGATTATGCAGTTGTTCTTGAGAAATTCCATGGTCTCTAGTTCTAGTAGAAGTCCAAAATCCAAGCAGGCATGACGTTTATGGTACATAGATCATCAAGTCTTCATCTTCTATATCAACCAAAACAGATGCAAGTTTGTTTCTTTCTTCTTTGATTTGCTGAATATATGCATCTGTGTGATCTGTGTTATCTGAACCTTTCCGGATATTCTCTAAATTTGTTTGGTAAGAGAAGAATAACATCTTTCAACAGTATTCCAGACATCAATCTGGAGTCGACTTAAAAGCCTACCCGCATAAAACAGTGCATTGAAGTGGATGAGAGAGTAAAGCTTGTTCTTGATGGCAGACATAATTAATAGCTTAAATTATTAGGTGGTATTCTTTTCATCCCTGGTCAATTGTCTCATTGACAGACAATGTTGGAAACCAATCACAAAAAGGAAAAGAAAGTTAAAAAGGATCGATGTATGTATGAATGTACAAAAAGGATGCCCAAAAAGGATGCCCAAAAAAGTTGCAGCAAAAGAAAGTTAAAAAGTAAGGGACTGAAAATCATTTCCATATCTAAAAAGAAAAAATTTCCATTAAATGTTCCTAGTCCCAGAATCCATAAAAAAAATGTACAGTGTCACCATTTTCTATTTGAACCTTTCTCAATTGGTTTCGAATCTATTTCTTCTTAAGCTAAAAAATATAGAAATTAAAGAATTTACAAGTATTTTCAGAATTCTCTCTGATCATTTACATCTGTCACCACAAAATCACAACCCCTTCAAGCGAGAAATGAGGTCAATGAAGATTTCTTCCCTGCAAGGGATTGTGAGTCCTCCCATTGGATGGTCATATCCAAATTCTTCCTCTGCCTTACTTAGCAACTCTTGAAATGAAGGCTGACTCAAAAATGAAATTGGAACCATGTACCGCTTTCTTTCACTCTCTCCAACATAGACTGCACAGAAGCCTTTTGGAACACCTACTTGTGTTGAAGCTGCTCGGTTTGCAAACAAAATTCGTCTGCTGAGAATCTGCTTAGCATGCATAATACTAGGCAATCGGATAGCCATATTTAACAGTTTAACTTATCACTTCAAAAGAGGTTGATGAAGTTGGAAAATGACTTCAATAAGTGTTTTAGTAAAGACTTTGAGAACTTGATTTGCTTATTTGGATATGTGAGTGCATAAATATAGATGGCAGGGTGTATATATATAGATGGAAGAATGCATAGAAAAGTATCTGGAATGTGGAAAGAGTTGTGTGGAGGCCATTGTGTGGGGTTGGCAAGAGACATAAACACTTGAAGGATCACATGGCTCTGTCTACCATCTCATGCATTCACAACAACTTGGTAGTTATTGAGTCTGTATATTTGTCGGAAAACATTATGCCTAATAATATTTTCAGGACAACCTACAAAGGAACCTTAGATGTGCTGGGAAAAGCCTCTTGGATATTTGAGTGGCTGACTTCCCTTTGAATACAGGATAGGCTTCAGACACATATGTCTATCATTTCATGACATGAACAGGTCAGTACTCTTTAGACCAGATTGATCATGCTATTATATGCTGTTTAGATATGTACTTATTACCCAAAAAAAAAAAAAATTTAGTCCAATTTTGTGTATTGAGTTAGTGAGGACAAAAACAAGTGCAATGAAAGGAGGTAGGGTATGATGTTTCAATAAAGATAAAGTTTGATGATTTGCGTGTGAAATCTTCTTGATTTCTTGATTTATGTGAGTAGGAAGACAATCCCATGTGGTTTCTTGATTTCTCACAAGCTACTGTCCCTGCTACCTGCTTAGTGCCTCTTCACCACTCATTTCATGTAGCAGATAATTTTCCACATACACTTTCATCTATATATACACACACATGACCAGGTTCATTACCAACTCAACTCTTCTACTTGCCAAGCATCCAATTGAGCTTTCTCTGTTTCCCAAGTTCTTTGATTTCCATTTCTTGTTCTAAATCCAGTTGTGAGAAAATAAAAACCATGGGTTTCAGGTTGCCTGGAATTGTTAACGCCAAGAGAAGTCTTATTCGATCTCTATCTGCCTCAAAGAGCTTAGATATTCCCAAAGGCTATTTTGCAGTGTATGCTGGGGAGAGCCAGAAGAAGAGATTTGTGATTCCAATATCATATTTGAACGAGCCTTTATTCCTTGATTTGTTGAGTCAATCTGAAGAAGAATTTGGATACGACCATCCAATGGGTGGTATCACAATCCCCTGCAGTGAACACACCTTCCTTGATCTCACTGCTCGCCTAAGTGTATGAGTGAGCCTGCTAATTATGAAGTGATTCTGCTATCCAAAGCATCCTCATTTCAGAGCTCGCTATGTCAAGACAAAGATGATTGGAAGAGACTATGGTGGATCATAGTCACAAGTCATATCTTGATTCAAATTGATATCCAAAGCTTGCTCATTTCAGAACTCGCGGAGTCTGCAAGATGAAGAAGAGGCTACGATTGATGATCCACTGAATAGACTCACAGCTTGTGTTGTGGGGAAACTTTTGTAATCCTCAACCTGCTTGTGAGCAGAATGAAATGAAGTTTTGAAGCACACAAATGATGATATCATGAACTCTGTAAAACAACTGGAAAGATATCATGACTCCAACTTTGAACTCAAAGATAGTCAATTTCTGTCTTTCAATCCCATGTAAACTTCTTTGTTGCTCTTCAGAAAAGTATGGAAAACATAATATATATGAATTCCTCATCCTCTGTATTGTCTTATTTTTCATTACATTGCTATCTACTTGTAGCTGTGTTATATAATCAATGACCACATGACAGCAGATTTTCCTCATCTCCAGTCTTTGAACAAATAGCTTGAAACTAATGGTCAAATATTTAAATCAGTACGGTTTTCTGGTTACAGTCCATAAATTGAATTTTGTTGATTGACCAAACAAAATAAAATACTTCCTCAGCTTGTTGAGACTGCACACCAAAGATGAAACAACAAAGCCACATGCTAGGGTGGCTTGATACTCCAAATTAATCAAGATATATAGCAGTATATCCGGCAATCGGTCCCATGCAAAATTGTCATAGCACCACCAATTATTTTTTGTAAAGCAGAACCAATTATTACACAATTAAGCTAACTTAATTGTATCAGTGTTGGGTAGGACCACAAAATTGTCAAAGCAGTACTCTTCTGGTCTTTCTCCTGAATGAGCATGAAATTCAAGATTATTAGTATTAGTCCAAAAAGTTATAGATAATGTGCAACAAAGGAGTGGTAGCCATGCAGTGGTTAACGTACCACAAAATAATTGATAACTGAGTTAACACCTGTCCAATTCGTTAACTGAGTTAGGGAGCACAAAAACAGGAGCATTGAAAGGAGGTAGGGAATGCTGTTTCTAAATAAACATACAGTTTGGTCATCTGCAGATGATTTTCCACAAACCCTTTCATCTATATATACACACATGATCAGATTCGTGACCAACTCAACTCTTCTCCTTGCCAATTAAGCATCAAATTAAGCTTTCTCAGTTTCCCAAGTGCTTTGAATTCTTTTTCTTTCTCTAATTCTACTTGTAAGAATATAAAACCATGGGTTTCCGGTTGCCTACAATTGTTAACCCCAAGAGATCAGCTGCTTCAAAGAGCTTAGATATACCAAAAGGCTATTTTGCAGTGTATGTTGGGGAGAACCAGAAGAAGCGATTTGTGATTCCAATATCATATTTGAACGAGCCTTTATTCCTTGATTTGCTGAGTCAAGCTGAAGAACACACCTTCCTTGATCTGACTTCTCGCTTAGGTGTATGAGTGAAACTGCTAATCATGAAGTGAATCTTCAATCCAAATTCACATCCAAAGCATCCTCATTTCAGAACTCGCGGAGTCAAGATCAAGAAGACTAGAAGAGACTATGATGGATCTTGTCCTGAGGGGAAACCATCTGTAATCCTGAAGCAACTTGTGATGAGAAGAAAGATACCAGATTTTTGAAGCAGACAAGTGGTCATTTAATGAACTCTCTAAAACCACTGGCCAAAAATCAGGACTCCAATTTTGATCTCAAAGACAGTCAAATTTTGTCTTTGAATCCCATATATGTAAACTTCTCTGTTGCTCTTCAGGAAAATATGGGAATAGAAAATTTTGTTTTAATTCCTCATCCACTTTCTTGTCTTATATTTCATTATATTATTATCTACTTCTAACTCTGTTATGTAAGTAATCACCAACTTTGTACCTTTTGTACAAAATGGAATCATGAAGTAGACCACATTTTGACATTCCAGTCTCCAAAAATTAAAGATACCTCGAATAAAAGATGAGATGCAGATACAGTCATATTATTCAAAGAAAGCTTATCCTTCTAAATTCATGACTATGTTGAAACAATAGAAAAGGAAGATCAATGAAAGGATAAAAAGAAAAAAATCCATTGTATCAACAGATGCAAGCTTGTCTCTTGCTTCTTTCATTCGCTCAATTTATGGGGCTTATGATCTGTGTTATCTGAATCTTGGTATTCTATAAATTGGTCTTAAGTTGTATGATATTAGATCTAGAGAGAGATGAATACCATCTTTCGAGAGTATTCTATCAACGGATCTGGAGCCGACTTAAGGCCTACAACATATGACAGACACAAGTAATAGCTTCTTCTTGATGGCAACATCGGATGATAGAGTAAAGTAGACTTAAAAGCCTACAACATCGGATGAGAGAGTAAAGCCTGTTCTTGATGGCAAACACAACTAATAGCTTAAACTATTTGCTGGTATACTGTTTATCCATGATCAATTAGTCTCATTGTCTGGCAAAGTTGGAAACCAATCACAAAAAGGAAAGGAAAGTTAAAAAGGATGTATGTATGATGTATTTACTTGTTGAACAAATAAAAAGGATGCCCAAAAAAGTTGCAGTAAAAGAAAGTTAAAAAGTAATGGCCTACAATCATTACAAAATCTAAATAGAAATAATCTCCATTGAATGTCGCTAATCCCAGAAACGATACAAAATGTAGTGTCAAGAATTTCTAATTGCAACCTTTTCAATTAATTCCAAATCTATTTCTTCTTATGCTAAAGAGCTTAGAAACAAAATAATTTACAAGTGTTTACAAAATTGTCTCTGTTAATTTGTATTAGTAACCACAAATCACAACCCCTTCAAGCGAGAAGTGAGGTCGATGAAGATTTCTTCTCTGCAAGGGATTGTGAGTCCTCCCACTGGATGGTCATATCCAAATTCTTCCTCTGCCTTACTCAGCAACTCTTGAAATGAAGGCTGACTCAAGATTGAAATTGGAACAATGTATCGCTTCTTTTCACTCTCTCCAACATAGACTGCACAGAAGCCTTTCGGAACACCTACTTGTGTTGAAGCTGCTCGGTTTGCAAACAAAATTCGTATGCTGAGAATCTGCTTAGCATGCATAATACTAGGCAATTGGATAGCCATATTTAACAGTTTAACTTATCACTTCAAAAGAGGTTGATGAAGTTGAAAAATGACTTGAAATTATTTAGTAAAGATTTTGAGGACTTGATTTGTTTATGGGATATGTGAGTGCATACAAATAGATGAAAGGGTGTATATATATATATATATAGATGAAATTTTGTGGAAAGATTTGTATGGAGGCAATTGTGTGGAGGTTGACAAGAGACATAAGCACTTGAAGGATCACATGGTTCTGTCTTCCGTCTCAAGCATTCTTAACAAATATATTGGTAGTTATTGAGTCTGTATATTTGTTGGAGAACATTATGCCCAACCATATTTTTTGGACAACCTACAAAGGAACCTTATAAGTGGTAGAAAAAGCCTCTTGGCCGTTGTTTGAGTCGCTGACTTCCTTTGAATACATGATAGGCTTCAGACATATATATATAATTTATATATATATATATGTCTATAAGTTCTTGACAGAACATGTCAATACTCTTCAGACCAGATTATGTTATGCTTTTAAGATATAGATGTATTACCAAAGAAATTATTAAGTAGTCCAATTTGGTGAATTGAGTTAGTGAGAACAAAGGCAAGTGCATTGAAAGGAGGTTGGGAATGATGTTTCAACATAAAGATACAGTTTGGTCATTTGCATGTGAACTTTCTTGGGGGATGAGTTATGCGAGTAGGAAGACAAACCCATGTGATTTCTTTTATCACCAGTTACTGTCCCTGCTGCCATCTCAGTGCCTCTTCACCACTCATTTCATGGAGCAGGTAATATACCACAAACCCTTTCATCTATATATAAACACATGATGAGGTTCATTACCAACTCAACTCTTCTCCTTGCCAAGCATCAAATTAAGCTTTCTCTGTTTCCCAAGTACTTTGACTTCCTTTTCTTGTTCTAATTCCACTTGTGAGAACATAGAAACCATGGGTTTTCGGTTGCCTGGAATTGTTAACTCCAAGAGAAGTCTTATTCGATCTCTATCTGCTTCAAAGAGCTTAGATATTCCCAAAGGCTATTTTGCAGTATATGTTGGGGAGAGCCAGAAGTGACTTGTGATTCCAGTATCATATTTGAACCAGCCTTTATTCCTGGATTTGTTGAGTCAAGCTCAAGAAGAATTTGGATATGATCACAATCCCCTGCAGTGAACACACCTTCCTCGATCTGACTTCTCGCTTGAGTGTACAAGTGAAACTACTAATCATGAAGTGAATCTTCAATCCAAACGCACGTCCAAAGCATCCTCATAACTCATTTCAGAGCCAAGATGAAGAAGACTAGAAGAGACTCTGATGGATCATAGTCACAAGTCACATCTTGTGTTGAGGGGAAGCCTTCTGTAATCCTGAAGCTGCTTGTGCTGAGTCTAGTGGTCATAAAGTCTCTAAAAACACTGGCCAAAAATTAGGACTCGAACTTTGAACTCAAAGACAGTCAAATTCTGTCTTTGAACCCTATTTATGTAAACTTCTCTGTTGCTCTCCTGGAAAATATGGGAATATATAATTTGTTTTAAATCCTCAAACACTATTATCTAATTTTTCATTACATTATTACTATTATTATCTTGTTCTATACTTCTATCTCTATTATATAATTAATCACCGAATGGCAGCATATTTCTAAAGAAATGAAGTATGATGGTGTACACTGTACTTTTATACAAAAATGAACTCTTGAAGTAGACCACATTTTGGCATTCAGGTCCCAAAAAATTATTGTTGGTCACCATTACCAATAAAATATGAGACGCAGACAGCGCTACTGGGATTTTTTTTTACCCTAAATGTATTGGTTATTATTCAAAGAAAGTTATCCTTCTAAGTTTATAACTAAAATGAAACATTAAAAATGGAAGAGATCAGTTAAAGGATAGAAAGTACAACGAATACGTAATAGGTCAAAATAGACAAGTGAAGTGGAAATCCAACTACAAAAAGATAGAAGATGACCTTTGTCAGTTTATTCAATCATATGTTTAGGTTTGGTAGAATCGAATGGCAGCTCCAGTGACAATCAATAGTGTATCTCAGTTATAGAATTAAGGCAGTTAATGCATTGATCAAAATGCTGTTATTTATATTTTGGACAGCTCAGCAGTAGATTATGTAGTTGTTCTAGCTGTAGAAGTTCCATGTTCTCTAGTTGCTTCTTTGATTCACTGAATATATGCATCTGCATGATCTTTGTTACCTGATATTCTCTAAATTTGTCTTAAGTTGGATGATAAAAGATCTTTCAGCAGTATTCGATCCCGACATTGATGAGAGAGTAAAGCCGACTTGAGGCCTATGACATATGCCAGGGAGTGCAGTGGATGAGAGAGTAAAGCCTGTTCTTGATGGTGACACAACTAATAGCTTAAACTGTACTATTAGGTAGTATAGTGTTCATCCTTGGTCAATTAGTCTCATTGACAGGCAAAGTAGGGAACCAATCACAAAAGCAAAAATAATGTTAATAAGGATGTATGTATGAATGTATGTATGATGCATTTAATTGATAAAAAAAATAAAAAGGATGTCCGAGAATAGTTGCAGAAAAAGAAAGTTAGAAAGTAATGGACTGAAAATCATTTCCAAGCCTAAATAGAAATAATTAAGTTTGAATGTTGCCAATTCCATAATCGTTAAAAAATGTTCCATTTGCAACTTTCTTAATTGATTTTGAATCCATTTCTTCTTATGCTAAAGAGCCTGGAAACAAAAAAATTTACAAGTGGATACAAAATTGTTTGTGATAATTCGTATTTGTAACCACAAATCACAACCCCTTCAAGAGAGAAGTGAGATCAATGAAGATTTCTTCTCTGCAAGGGATTGTGAGTCCCCCCATTGGATGGTCATATCCAAATTCCTCCCCTGCCTTACTCAGCAACTCTTGAAATGAAGGCTGAGTCAAGATTGAAACTGGAACCATGTACCACTTCGTTTCACTCTCTCCAGCATAGACTGCACAGGAGCCTTTTGGAACACCTACTTGTGTTGAAGCTGCTTGGTATGCAAACAAAATTCCTCGGCTCATAATCTGTTTAGCATGCACAATACTAGGCAATCGGATTGTCATATTTAACAGTTTAACTTTATCGCTTCGAAAGAGGTTGATGAAGTTGAAAAATGACTTGAAGAAATATGATTTAGTAAAAATTTTGATGACAAACATATAGATGAAAGGGTGTACATATATATATATATATATGTAGATGGAAGAATGTATAGAAAAGTATATAGAATGTGGGAGTTGTGTGGAGGCAAGAGACATATGCATTTGAAGGATCACATGGCTCTGTCTTCCATCTCATTCTCAACAACTTGGTAGTTATTTTGTCTGTATATCTTTGTTGGAGAACATTATGCCAAACAATAGTTTGAGGAAAACCTACAAAGGAACCTTAGACGTGGTAGGAAAAGCCTCTTGGTTATTTGAGTGGCTGACTTCCTTTGAATACTGGATAGGCTTCAGACATATATGTCTATAATTTCTTGACATGGACAGGTCAGTACTCTTTAGACCGGATTAATCATGTCATTATATGCTTTTTCTATATGTAAGTATTAACAATAAAATTATCAATTAGTCCAATTTGGTGAATTAATCATGAGAACAAAGACAAGTGCATTGAAAGGAGGTAGGGAATGATGTTTCAACATAGCGATACAGTTTGGTGATTTGGATGTGAAATCTTCTTGATTTCTTGATTTATCTAAGTAGGAAGACAAACCCATGTGATTTCTTGATTTCTCACAAGCTGCTGTCCCTGCTGCCCTCAAAGTGCCTCTACACCACTCATTTCATGTATCAGATAATTTTCCACATACCCTTTCATCTATACATACACGCATGATCAGGCTCATTACCAACTCAACTCTTCTTCTTGCCAAGCATCAAATTAAGCTTTCTCTGCTTTCCAAGTCCTTTGAATTCCTTTTCTTGTTCTAATTCCACTTGGAGAAATAAAAACCATGGGTTTCCGGTTGCCTGGAATTGTTAATGCCAAGAGAAGTCTTACTCGATCTCTATCTGCTTCAAAGAGCTTAGATATTCCCAAAGGCTATTTTGCAGTGTATGTTGGGCAAAGCCAGAAGAATCGATTTGTGATTCCAATATCATATTTAAATGAACCTTTTTTCCTGGATTTGTTGAGTCAAGTTGAAGAAGAATTTGGATACCATCATCCAATGGGTGGTATCACAATCCCCTGCAGTGAACAAAACTTTCAAGATATCACTGCTCGCTTAAGTGTATGAGTGAGCCTGCTAATCATGAAGTGATTCTGCAATGCAAATTCACATCCAAAGCATCCCCATTTCAGAGCTCGCGGAGTCAAGATCAAGAAGACTAAAAGAGACTCTGATAGATTATAGTCACAAGTCACACCTTGTGTTGAGGGGAAACCTTCTGTAATCCTGAAGCTGCTTGTGCTGAGCAGGAAGATACAAAATTTATGAAGCAGACTAGTGGTCATATAATGAACTCTCAGACACTGGCCAAAAATTAGGATTCCAATTTTGAACCCAAAGGCAGTCAAATTCTGTCTTTGAACCCCATATATGTAAACTTCTCTGTTGTCCTCCAGGAAAATATGGGAATATATAATATGTTTTAATTCCTCCTCCATTTTCTTGTCTTGTTTTCAAGTATGTGAAAAATTGACAGTGATTCTTTTCTGTATTTTTCTTCTTCATATTGAGGAATTTATACATGATTGAACGTACAAACTATGAAACCAATTACAAGCAGTCAGCCTAATTATAAGCCTAATCAATCAGCTTAATTATATATAGTCAATGAGATCAATAAGTATCAATCAGTCAATCACTATCTACTTGTAGCAATGTTATTTGATTTATCACCAAATGACAGCAGATTTTCTCAAGAAATGAAGTTTACTGGCTTACTCTGTACTTTTTGTTGAAAATGGAATTTTGAAGTAGACCACATTTTGACCTTCCAGTCTCCAAAAATTAATGGTACCCTCGTTTCCTAGTAAAATATAAGAAGCGGATGCACTATTGGGATGTTTACTGTGTATGAATTGGATGTTATTCAAATAAAACTTAATTTAGTATATGTGAATTGATGTGTTTAAGTTTGGTCAGCAGTAGATTATGTAGTTGTTCTATTGAAATTCCATGTTCTCTAGTCCTAAGACAAGTCCAAAATCCGTTGTATTTATCAGGGTTGACGATTTAAGGTACTCTATATACAGAGATCCAAGTTTGTCCCTTGCTTCTTTGATTTTCTTAAGATATACATCTGTATTATCTGTGTTACCTGAACCTTTCCTGATATGCTGTAAATTTGTCATAAGAAGGATGTATGTATGATGTATTCAATTGATCAATAAATGAAAAGGACGTCCAAAAAAAAAAAAAAAACAAGAAAGCTGAAAGGTAATGCTGCTAATATCAGAATAAGGTAAAAAAATGTACAGTGTCAACAATTTGTATTTGCAACCTTCTCAATTGGTCATACACTTTGGAATCTATTTCTTCTATTGCTAAAAAGCATAGAAACAAAAGAATTTACAAGTCTTTACAAAATTGTCTATCTTAATTTGTTTTTGTAACCACAACTCACAACCCCTTCAAGCGAGAAGTGAGATCAATGAAGATTTCTTCTTTGCAAGGGATTGTGAGTCCCCCCATTGGATAGTCATATCCAAATTCCTCCTCTGCCTTACTCAGCAACTCTTGAAATGAAGGCTGACTCAAGAATGAAATTGGAACCATGTATCGCTTCTTTTCACTCTCTCCAACATACACTGTACAGAAGCCTTTTGGAACACCAACATGTGTTGAAGCTGCTCGGTTTGCAAACAAACTTCCTCGGCTGAGAATCTGCTTAGCATGCACAATACTAGGGAATCGGATAGCCATATTTAACAGTTTAACTTATCACCACGAAAGAGGTTGTTGAAGTAGAAAAATGACTTGAAGAAATGATTTTGAGGACTTGATTTGTTTTTGGGATATGTGAGTGCATATATATAGATGAAAGGGTATATATATAGATGGAAGGGTGTATAGAAAAGCATTTGGAATGTGGAGGCAATTCTGTGGGGGTTGGCAACAGACATAAGCATTTGAAGGATCACATGGCTCTGTCTTCCATCTCATTATCAACAACTAATTAGTTATCGAGTCTGTATATGACCATTTTAAGACAACCTACAAATTAAGTAACCCTACTAGAAAGTTTATAGATGTGGAAAAGAAAGGCCTCTTGTTGATTTGAATGGCTGACTTCCTTTGGATACAGGACAGGCATCACACATCTATGTCTACAATTTCTTGACTTGAACAGTTTAGTACTCATTAGATGTGTAAGTATTACCCAAAAATTATTGATTAGTCCAATTTGGTCCATTGAGTTAGTCAGCACAAAGACAAGTGCATTGAAAGGAGGTAGGGAATGATGTTTCAACATAATGGTACAGTTTGGTGAAATGTCCTGGGGGATGAGTTATGTGAGTAAGAAGACAAACCCATGTGATTTCTTGATTTCTCACAAGCAATTGTCCCTGCTGCCATTTCAGTGTCTGTTCACCACTCATTTCATGTAGCTGATGATTTTCCACATACCCTTTTCATCTATATATACACACATGATGAAGTTCATGACCAACTCAACTCTTCACCTTGCCAAGCATCAAATTAAGCTTTCTCTATCTCCCAAGTCCCAAGCCCTTTGAATTCCATTTCTTGTTCTAATTCTCACTTGTGAAATTATAAAAACCATGGGTTTCCGGTTGCCTGGAATTGTTAACGCCAAGAGAAGTCTTATCCGATCTCTATCTGCTTCAAAGAGCTTTGATATCCCAAAAGGCTATTTCGCAGTGTATGTTGGGGAGAGCCAGAAGAAACGATTTGTGATTCCAATATCATATTTGAACGAGCCTTTTTTCATGGATATGCTGAGTCAAGCTGAAAAAGAATTTGGGTTTGATCATCCAATGGGTGGTATCACAATCCCCTGCAGTGAATGCACCTTCCTCGATCTCACTTCCCGCTTAAGTGTATGAGTGAACCTGCTATCATGAATTGAATCTGCGGTCCAAATTCACATCCAAAACATCCTCATTTCAGAGCTTGCTAAGTCACGATGAAGAAGACTAGAAGAGACTATGATGGATCATAGTCACAAGTCATATCTTGGGCTGAGCTGCTTGTGCTGAGCAGAAGCATACCAAATTTATAAAGCAGACAAGTGGTTGTATCATGAACTCTTTAAAACCACTGGCCAAAAACTAGGGACTCCAATTTTGAGCTCAAATTTTGTCTTTGAACCCCATATATGTAAACTTCTCTGTTGCTCTCCAGAATTATGGTAATATAATATGTTTTAATTCCTCCTCCATTTTCTTGTCTTGTTTTCTATTATACTATGTCAAAAATTGAGGCAGTGATTCTTTTATGATTTTTTCTTCTCCATATTGAGGAATTCATGCAAGATTGAATGTAGAAACTAGGAAGCAATTACAAGTAATCAGTCTATTTACAAGACTAACCAATCAGCCAGCTTACTATTGAGATGCAAACTTATTACCACATATTAGATTTCTCAATCTTCGCGTCTTTAGAATTCTGAAGCAACGGAGGGGTAATCACAAAGCTCTTAAAAGAATAAAACATAAGATTTTCTTAAGAAAGTTCAAACTATTTCAAGTGGGATATCTTTGATTCAACAACATATATTCTGATTCATCTCTGATTGGTGAATTTGGTGATTACAAATTAATGACGGAATGAGCTCCCTTTTATAGTTTCAGAAAAGCAAATGAACAATTAATACTAATTTGTTCACCTAATTAATTCTTGGGTACGTAAGAACATGTATTAAAATACAAAGGGCTAGAATACCTACAGTCTGGATTAAATATCAACAAATGCCAACACAAGAATACTCTGTTCTTTTTGTTTTTTTGTTTTTTTTTTTCCTTCATGTGCTTAATTTTTTTTAACATTGTGTCAAGGACAGTCTAAACAACGTATTCATTATCTATTTAATCGATAACAATATAAACAAAATAGATGGCTAGAAAAGTGGCTAACTGGAAAAGAAAGTACGTTAAAAGGATATGGACAGAAAGTCGAACATTTTCTATTTAGATTTCCAAATCTAACTAGAAGCAATTTCCATTTTCAAGTTTGTCATACACTTTCTTTTTCTAAAAGCATAGAAACAAAAGAATTTACAACTCTTCACAAATCTATAACCACAAATTAAATCACAACCCATTCAAGCAAGATGTGCGATCAACGAAGATTTCTTCTCTACAAGGAATTGTTAATCCTGATAGAATTAGAGCATCCAACCCAAAACCAATTGGCAATGGGTGGAGAGGCCCAAGACTTATAAGCACATATGCTAAGCCTTAGTTTTCCGATGTGAGACATTACTCCACATTACTCTCAACACGCCCCCGCACGTGTGGCGATGTTTTTGAGCCTTACACGTGAACACATTGTATTGGGTGACGTGGGAGCACGTGTGGCCGTTGGGCCTTACACGCGAATAACCAAGCTCTGATACCATGATAGAATTAGAGCATCCAACCCAAAACCAATTGGCAATGGGTGGAGAGGCCCAAGACTTATAAGCACATATGCTAAGCCTTAGTTTTCCGATGTGGGACATTACTCCACATTACTCTCAACAAATCCAACCAACGAAGAATTTACCTTTCCTGATATTCTGTAAATTTGTCTTAAGAGGGATGTATGTATGATGTATTAAATTGGTCAATAAATAAAAAGGATGCCCAAGATAGTTGCAGAAAAAGAATGTTAAAGGGTAATGTTGCTAATCACAGAATAAACATCGAATCCATTTCTTAATTCTTATGCTAAAGAGCTTGGAAACAAAAGAATTTACGAGTGTATACAAAATTGTCCGTGATAATTTGTATTTGTAACCACAAATCACAATCCCTTTAAGCGAGAAGTGAGATCAATGAAGATTTCTTCTCTGCAAGGGATTGTGAGTCCCCCCATTGGATGGTCATATCCAAATTCTTCCTCTGCCTTACTTAGCAACTCTTGAAATGAAGGCTGTCTCAAGAATGAAACTGGAACCATGTATCGCTTCTTTTCACTCTCTCCAACATACACTGCTAAGAAGCCTTTTGGAACACCTACATGTGTTGAAGCTGCACGGCGGAGAATCTTCTTCGCATGCATAATACTAGGCAATCGAATAGCCATATTATGAGTCTAAATTATCACTTCAAAACAGGTTGAGTTCAAAAATGGCTTGGAGAAGAGATTTAGTAAAGAATTTGAAGACTTAGATTTGTTTATGGGATATACAAACATATATATATATATAAATGAAAGGCTGTATAGGAAAATGTCTGGAATGTGGAAAGAGTTGTGTGGAGGCAATTGTATGGCGGTTGGCAAGAGACATACGCATTTGAAAGATCACATGGATCTGTCCTCTATCTCATTCTCAAGAACTGTTGGATTTGATTCCAAGCTTACAAGTAATCTCACACACACACAATGATGAAAAATTCAAGTTAAGCACAACACGCACAAGAGAAGAGAAAAATGCAGAGAGAGTTGATAGAGAATTTTCTGATGTGAATAGTGAAATCTATATTTGATCTCATCTACAACTTGTGATATATATCAAGTTACAAAAAGTACTTTAATACAAAATATCTAAGGTTAGGTAATGATCGATTGTCAGTGACTTGACGATAGATTGTCCTCCTACGTCCAAATTTCTGATGAAGTTGGCATGAGCCACAAGTTTCAGATGTTTTGCCTTTGAGCAAAAGTAGGTAGAATTTTCTGAAAATGTTGGCTTGAGCCACGTTTTTCAGAACTTTTGTCTTATGCATAAATCAACTTAGACATTAACTTCAACAAGAACTTGGTAGTTATTGTGTCTGTAGATTTGTTGGGAAGAAAATTGTGGCCAACCTAATTTTTATGACAACCTACAAAAGAGCCAAGCTACATCCTAGAGATGTGGTTAGAAAGAGGCTCTTGATGGTTTGAGTGGATGACTTCTTTTGAATACAGGACAGGGTTCAGACATATATGTCTATAATTTCTTGACATGAACAGGTTAGCAACTCTTTAGCCACATCAATCTTTTTATTAATGCCTCTTATCTAGCAGCCATAATTTTATTTGATTGAAATTTCTCATTTCTCATCTGGTGGTCCCTTTGTTGTATGTTATCCAAAGTAGGTAGGGAATGTTGTTTCTACACAAAAGATAGAGTTTTGGCAATTTAATGTGAAATCTTTTGTGGGATGAGATACGTGAGCAGGAAGACAAACCCATGTGATTTCTCACAAGCTAGTGTTCCTCATTGCTGCCCACCTCAGTGCCTCTTCACCACTCATTTCATGTAGCAGATGATTTATTTTTTCACACCCTCCCATCTATATATATATATAAGTATATATATATACACACATGATGAGGCTTATGAGCAACTCAACTCTTCTCCTTGCCAAGCATCAAATTAAGCTTTCTCTGTTTCCCAAGTCCTTAGAATTCCTATTCTTGTTCTAATTCTCACTTGAGAATATAAAAACCATGGGTTTTCGGTTGCCTGGAATTGTTAACTCCAAGAGAAGTCTTATCCAATCTCTATCTGCTTCAAAGAGCTTAGATATTCCCAAAGGCTATTTTGCAGTGTATGTTGGGGAGAGCCAGAAGAAGCGATTTGTGATTCCAGTATCATATTTGAATGAGCCTTTATTCCTGAATTTGCTGTGTCAAGCTGAAGAAGAATTTGGATACGATCATCCCATGGGTGGTATTACAATCCCCTGCAGTGAACACACCTTCCTTGATCTCACTTCCCGCTTAAGTGTATGAGTAATTCCGCTAATCATGAATTGAATCTGCTATCCAAATTCTTTTCCAAAGCATGCTCATTTCACAGCTTGCTGAGTCTGCGGGCTGAAGCAGAGGCTATGATTGATCATCCACTGAATCAAGAACATCTTCTGTTGATGGGAAACTTCCGTAATCCTGAAGCTGCATGTGAGCTGAGCAGAAAAATACCAAATTTATGAAGCAGGCAAATGACCATTTCATGAAGCCTCTGAACCCATTGGCCCCAAAAACATGTCTCCAATTTTGAACTCAAAGACAGTCAAATTCTGTCTTTAATTTAATCCCTTATATGTAAACTTCTTTGTTTGCTCTCCAGAAAAAGATGGGAATATATAATTGTTGTTATATTAATTGCATATATATGATTGCTATCATAGGCATTAGTTTAGGTTTTGATTAATTATAGGCTTCATTTGAGGCACAAATTAATTGTATTTCTCATTCTTGTACAAAAGTAAAGGTTATGAATATGAATACCATTCAGGAACATTAATCACAGATATCATAGCTGCTTTACTACCTCTTAAAACAGACAGACCAGGGATCTTGTTGGCATCATGTCTTAACAAGTTTTTTGTAGTCTATATGTAAGAAAGAGGTGCATGAAAGGAATTTCAAAAACCAAAACAACCAGTATTATGTGACAGATTTAGCCTAAAACAATGATTCCAATCGTTGGGTGCCCGGGCCTAGTCCCCATCCTTTGCATCGACATTGTCTACTATTTAATCACCAAGCTTGAATATGTGGTTTCAACTTCTATATTCTGGTGCAACTTAAGGAGGCATTACACTTAACTTTCTCATATTGAGGATTTCATCCACATTACAATTCCTAACACTACTAGATCTGGAAGACCAGATATTAGGCCTTAAATAGCTATCTGCAGAATTTAACTATAACACAAATATATGGGTGAAACTTGAAAGAAATTGTCTGCCTCTTAATTCTATATAACATAAATATTGGACATACAGATCATAAGGATATTAACAACAGACCAACGAAATAGTCGAGAACTCACATAACTATAGACCAAAAAACATATTATGTTATTAAGAAATGTTAATTTACCACTAATTAACCTATTCTTAGGCTTGAAAATTTATCTATGATGACAGTTGCAATAGCTCTAATGTGCTATTAATATCAATAGGGTATATATGACTGTATCTGCATAAATTTTACTGGGAAAGGATCCCCTATCATTAATTTTGGAGACTGGAATGTCAAATTGTGGTCTACATCAAGGTCCCATTTTGTATGAGGCACCATGGATTAAAAGTACAGAGTAAGCCATATTATACTTCATTTTTTGTAAAAATATGCTGCCTTATGGTGATTAATTATACAACAGAGCTACAAGAATATAATTAAAAATAAGACAAGTGAATAAGGATTTAAAATATTTTCACAACAAAGAAGTCTACAAGAGGTTAAAAGACAAAAATTTGGCCGTCTTTGATTTCAAAATTGGAGTCATGTTTTTTGGACCAATGGGCAATGGAGTCATTTGTCAGCTACATAAATTTGGTATGTTTCTGCACAGCTCACAAGCAGCTTCAGGATTACAGAAGGTTTCCTTCACCACAAGATGTGGGTTGATTCAGTGGATGATCAATTATAGCCTCTTCTTCATCCTGAATACTCAGTTCAGTGAGTTCTGAAATGAGCATATATGCTTTGGATATGAATTTGGATCCCAGATTCACTTCAGCGTTCACTCATACACATAAGCGGGAAGTGAGATCAAGGAAGGTGTGTTCATTGCAGGGGATTGTGATACCACCCATGGGATGATCATACCCAAATTCTTCTTCAGCTTGACTCAGCAAATCAAGGAATAACGGCTCATTCAAATATGACACTGGAATCACAAATCGCTTCTTCATGCTCTCCCCAACATACACTGCAAAATGGCCTTTGGGAATATCTAAGCTCTTTGTGGCAGATAGAGATCGAATACGACTTCTCTTGGCGTTAACGATTCCAGGCAACCAGAAACCCATAGTTTTTATATTCTCACAAGTGTAAATTAGAACAAGAAAGGGAATTCAAAGGACTTGGGAAACAGAGAAAGCTTAAGTTGATGCTTGGCAAGGAGAATACTTGAGTTGCTCATGAAATTAACCTGGTCATGTGTGTATATATAGATGAAAAGGTATGTGGAAAATCATCCATTACATGAAATGTGTGGTGAACAGTCACTGTGACCTAACTCATTGCTGCTTGTGGGAAATAACATGGGTTTGTCTTCCAGCTCACGTAACTCATTCTTGTGTAGAAACAGCATTCCCTACCTACTTTCAATAACAGACAACAAATGGACCACCAGATGGAAAATTTCTACATATCTAGATGGCATATGATATATAATATGGCCTAATCGGTTGTCGCCTAGAAATATATATGGATAGAAATGCATATATGTCCAAGCCTGTCCTCCATTTATAGAGGTCAGCCACTTAATCAACTAGAGGCTTTTCCAATCCACAGCTCCTAGATTTTAGGTGGGGTTCCTTGTAGATTTCTGTCACAAAATTTGTTGTACATAATGTTTTGCAACAAATACACAGCCTCAATCACTACAGAGTTCTCAACAATGAGTTGGAAGACAGAGCCATGTGATCCTTCAAATGCTTGTGTCTCTAATCAATTCTCCACATCCATGACATTTCCCTACACAACCTTTCATTCACATATATCGCATCTCTTCAAATCTGTCCCCGTTATGAAATTGGCATAGCACCACCAATTCTTGTTTGTAAAGCAGCACCAATTATTAGTGTTGGGTAGGGCCATAACATATGTATTCTGCTGGTACTTCTCTTCATTGGCCATGATTCAAGACTATTAATTAGTCCACAAAATTATTGAGCAAGTACAACAAAGGGAGTGGTTAATTAGCCCTACTTGAAAGGAGGTAGGGAATGCTGTTTCTACATAAACATACAGTTTGGTCATTTGCATGTGAAAGAAGGTAGGGAAGACAAACCCATGTGATTTCTTGATTTCTCACCAGCTACTGTCCCTCACTGGTGTCCATCTCAGTAGCAGATGATTTTCCACATACCCTTTCTTCTATATATACACACATGATCAGCTTCATGACCAACTCAACTCTTCTCTCTCCCAAGCATCAAATTAAGCTTTCTCTGTGTCCCAACTACTTTGAGTTCCTTTTCTTGTTCTAATTCCACTTGTGTGAATATAAAAACCATGCGTTTCCGCTTGCCTGGAATTGGTAATGCCAAGAGAGCTGCTTCACAGAGCTCAGATGTCCCAAAAGGCTATTTTGCAGTGTATGTTGGGAATGAGAGCCAGAAGAAGCGATTTGTGATTCCAATATCATATTTGAACGAGCCTCCATTCGTGGATTTGCTGAGACAAACTGAAGAAGAATATGGATATCATCATCCCTTAGGTGGCATCACAATCCCCTGCAGCGAACACACCTTCCTTCATCTCACTTCCCGCTTATGTGTATGAGTGAATGCTGAAGTGATCTGGGATCCAAATTCATAGCTCATTTCAGAGCTCACTGAGGCTACAGGATGAAGAAGAGGCTATGATTGATCATCCACTGAATTGACTCACAGCTTGTGTTGATGGGAAACTTCTGTAATCCTCAAGCTGCTCGTGAGAAATGTAAGCAGAGCAGAAAGATGCCAAATTTATGAAGCAGGCAAATGACTCTCCGAAGCCATTGACCCCAAAATCATGACCCCAATTTTGAACTCAAAGACAGTCATATTCTGTCTTGTAACCCCATATATGTAAACTTCTTTGTTTTCTCTCCAGGAATATACGGGAATGTATAATTGTTGTTAAAGAGCATTAGTGTGAACAAATTTTCTGCACAAATCTTATATTAATTGCAAATATACAATTGCTATCATATGCATTAGTTTACGTTTCGATTAATTATAGGCTGAGTTCAGAGATAAGTTTTATTTCTCATTCTTACACAAATGTGAAGTTAAATATATACCTCAGAGGGGGGACCTGCATGGCTGGATCCTCTCCTCTTAATTAGTCATCCTCTGCCCTCTGCCCTCTGCCTCCAACCCATGACCATTTTATGTTATCAATTGGACTGTGACTAACACATAATGACAGTTTAGTACTCAATTGAAAAGTTCAAAAATTCAGATAAAAATAGTGCAAAAAGTCCAAAAAATTAAAAATTAAAAATGATTTAATTTTGATATAAAAATATAACAAAAAATAAACAGTATAAACAACACAAACATTGCTGGGTTGGTTGGATACTTCATTTGCAAGCTTGATGTTGGGAGTTAAAATCTCTTCGTCAACTACAATTTAGTCCTTGTTTTTAGCGCAACTTTAGAAAGAGCTTGGCATGCGATGGTGATAACTGATAACTCTAGGGTGACATGGCAGCAGTGGGGTAACATGGTAGGGGTGACATGGCAAGGTGATGGGGTGATGTGGCAGTATGACCTGACGTCAGATAGGGTAATGTGGAGGTGGAGGTCGCTATATATGGTGTGAAACCTTTGATATGTGGTGGCTCTATGAAGAAAAAAAAAAATAATAAATGATAAAAGACCTCTATAATAAAATAATCAAAAAGTGTTAAGTGCTAAAAAGTTTCACCTATCTTTAAAATGTTAGCAAAACCCACATTTTAAGCGCCTACTTCGTTTTTACTATTCCGCTCTATATTTTTTTATGTCTATTTTAAAATGGTATTAGAATTTGTATGGTAGTATCAGTTTTTGCAGGTAGTGTTTGTTTCGGCACCATTAGGTAACTGCTAAGTGACAAACCAAATACAAATCTAAATTTACATAATAGTGTATGTTAATGTGCATAATAGTATCTTTTTTGGAATCTTGTTTCAATTCTTTGGCAAACCCTCAGCCCACTAAAAATGGGCCGAATTCGAATTCCCTTTCGTTTTTGAGGATGTTGTTTTGGGCTAAAAAGCCCAAAAATATATTAAAGGGAATAACTCTCACAAAAAATGGTAATTTGGTAAACTTTAATGTCCTAAATAATTATTTTTGACCTAACTCTAATAAAATTCAAACCACATAGATTATTTCCTTCAAAAGAAATATTGCCTATGACCCCTTTTCCTAAAAAGAAACATGCATGCATGGCTTATTCGTTTCATCTTATAATCCTTGCATATATATGCAATGGCCGGTTGAATTGCATTTTCCATTATCTTTGGACACTTCTATTAGTGTTGCAATATTATCACTTGGGGGGCTTCCAACCATGAGCAACATACTTGCAAGCCTTTTGATATTTTGTATTATTGCATCACCAAATTTTAGTCTTGGATATGGCCAAACAAAATTCAATGTGCTTGAATATGGTGCTGCTGGAGATGGCCAAAGTGATGATTCTGGAGTATGTTTGTCATTTAATTTCTTACTTTGCATGTGCTAGATTATTTCATTTTTGTGTTTGCCTTTTTTTTTTTCTTTTTTTTTTTTCTGATGTGGCCGGGGAAGTGTGAGTCCAACTTAGGACCTCTTCCAACATTAAAAACAGAAATACTACTAATTAAACCAATAATTAGTTGGTTTGTGATTACCTTATTCCTTTATTGATCATTAATTTAACTATATTTGCTGAAAGGCATTCTTGAAAACATGGAATGCCTTATGTAAAGCAACTGAAGATTATAATAACGGGACACCAACGCTTGTAATCCCTGTGGAGAAAACATTCCTTTTGCAACCTACAAAATTCTCGGGTCCTTGTAAATCCAACTCTGTCCATGTTGAGGTAAGAAATAAATTTGGTTGAGATCAAGTTTATGTATGATGTATTATATTTTTCTTAAATTGTTGAGTTTGAGTTGATGACAGATTCTGGGGAATATTGTGGCACCAAACACTACGGATGCATGGAAAATGTGTGAATCAGAATGCTGGCTATTCTTTTCAGAGGTTACCAATCTCATCATCAATGGAACGGGAGAAATCGATGGGAAAGGTTCACCTTGGTGGAGCAAAGCTGGCCAATTTAACCATGTTATCAATGTAAATTCTTGCGTAAATTTGCAGACATTCGAATTATTTGTGTGCTTGTACATTTTATAGTTAAAAGTTAATTCGAGTACGTACTCAAGTCTAACATGAAATTGTCACTTATTTTCAGGTAAACGAAGTGAAATGCCAACGACCCAAGGTTAGCTCCATCTATAGAAATTGTCACTACAAATATATTAGTCACATCGAAATATGTCACTAAAATTATAAATTTTGTGACTAAATTAACTAGCCGTGATGATGCTAATGCTAAAACTACAAGCTTTAGTGACAGCCACCATAATTAAAGTGCTATTTAGTCACAGCACAACACCGTAACTAAAAGAGGCTTTGGTGGTAAAAATATATTTGTTATGTATAGTAACTAATTATGACTATTAATAACATTACTCACATGAATTTTTTCACGTGGCTAAAAGATCCTCCACCTATATTACTTGTTGGAGAAGTTTTTTCATATATCACGTGGTGGTGTGTCATCAATTTATTATAATTATAACATTTGTATAATTATATTAAAATCTAAACCTTAAATAATACTTTTAAAACTTAAATTGTACCAATTTTATAATTTAAGTAAATTAATCATACTGCCACGTGGCGGTCACATAAATTTTTGTCCAATTTTTGTGGGGTGGGCCCCAACAATGTTGTGTGCTTATCTTCTCTATTTTAGAAAATAAATTTTATTTTCTTAATAAATAGCGGAGACGCCTTAATACATAAAGAATCTTCATATATATACTATATATATATATATATGCCACAGTTATTAATTAATAAATTCTCTATGCATTATGGATAATTGTTTCAGGCTCTGCACTTCTCCAGATGTGATAATCTTCAATTAAGTGGTCTTAAACATATTGACAGCCCAAAAGCACATATTAGTATAAACGAATGCAACAACGTTACTGTCTCCTATCTTCATATTAGTGCTCCTGAAGATAGTCCTAACACAGATGGAATAGACATCTCTGAATCAAGCCATGTCAATATCCATGACTCTATAATTGGAACAGGTAATCCGGCCATATATCAATCTTATACATTCATTTTCTTTCACTTGTTATATGCAATTATATAATCACATAATAATTTTTGTGGCATTTTGTATTATGATAGGTGATGATTGTATTGCTATTAATAGTGGCTCATCTGATATCAATATCACCAACATTGCATGCGGACCAGGTCATGGAATTAGGTTCGTAATCGATCAATAAGTGGTTTACACATAATATATGTGTGATTAACTTTTAACTTCTCCATACCTACATATATACAGTGTGGGAAGCTTAGGTAAAGATGGAGCTTATGCCACAGCAGAAGAGGTACATGTGCGAAATTGTAGTTTCAATGGTACACAAAATGGTGCTAGAATTAAGACATGGCAGGTAATAACATTATTATTAAAGATTTTTGTTGGACTTTATTATTAATTATATTTAGTTAGATGGTGCCTCTCTAGCTATGATATATCAATTACCATTATAAAAAACTTATTTTGCATGCTAGCCCACTAAAGATAAACATGAGTACTCCAATAAATATGAATAGAAAGAAAAAATTCATTTTTCCCAAAATGTCCTCTTTGTTTTTCAGGGCGGTTCTGGATATGCTAGGAAGATTACATTTGAGCAAATCACACTAATAGCCGCTAAAAACCCTATTATCATCAACCAACATTACTCTAATGACCGCAAAAATTTGGTGAGTTTATTACTTATCATAAAGGTTTAGGATATAATCAATGACAATTTTTATCTTATCTGAATGTTTGTGGACACTGACTATGGATGCAAGCGCGAATCAATTGGCAGCTGAAATTTTCATCTTTTCCGAATTATCGACATTTATTCATTGTTTAGTTTTAGATTTTAACTCTTGAATTTAAACTCTAGAAAATTAGGATTAAATATTAAATCTCAATAATTTTTTGGTATAGCATGAAGACTATATAATTTTTCAATTGAACTACCAAATTTAAATGTAGTTTTTTAGATTAGGTCACAAATATGTTGGCCCCTTTAATTTAAACCTTTTTCATTTGACATTTTTATCTTTTGGCTTACATATGATGAGTGTTAGTTAAAATTTATAAGGTTTTGACACAATTGCCCTTGAGACTTTTATATTATCTTGAAAATTTGCTAATGCATGTAGTCTCAACTTCACATTTAGTTGTGACTGTACCACACTCACAACTTCAAATTTAGTTGTGATTGAACGACAGTCACATCTAAGTTGTGAGACAGTCACAGTTAAGTTGTGACTTAATTGAATTTTTTTTAGAGAAATTATACTACAATATAGTATAAATAGAGGTCAAAACAATAATTTTACTCAAAATAATATATAATATAGTGGTGTGAGTTGTTTATTTCAATTTACCAAGACAGTCACAGTTAAATTGTGACTGAATTGATTTTTTTTAAAAATACAATATAGTATAAATTAATGTAATATTTGTGATATAATATTTTTTTATTGTAGTGGCATGTGATGTAATATATGTAAATTATAATACCTTTTACTTTATTAATTTGTTTGACTTTTCAACTAATACCTAATCTAAAATGCTATTTAATTTTGGTACCTAAATTAAAAAGTTATTGAAATTTAATAGTTAAAATCAATAGACCTTTTAAACTCTCGAATTTTAAGTTATGAGAGGGTCAAAATCTAAAATTTAAGCTATAATGGTGGTTCTACACCCTAAGTTTTAAAACCCTGTTGACTTATGAAGTTAAAAATGGGAAAAGAAGCTGTTGATTGAAGAAACTATATATACTTCTAGTGGTGTAAAATGTCAATCGATCAACTCTGAATTCAGAAGCTGTTAAACAACTCTGATAATAGTTATAATGAAAACTAACTAGTCCAAATCTATTTTGAAAAATGACAGACAACGTCGGTGGTGGAGGTGAGCGATGTGACCTACAGTGGCTTCAAAGGAACTTCTGCTGATGAGCAAGCAATTATATTTGATTGCTCTAACACAACAGGTTGTCTCAACATTGTTATGGACCAAATCAATATCACTTCGGCAATTCTTGGGAAAGAGATTTATGCCTCTTGCAACAATGTAAATGGAACTTGTAACGCAACTATTCCTAGTGTCCCTTGCCTACTAAACAATACATCAATTACCAACTATCTATTGGTCTAGTAGTATTTTAATTTCTCTACACAATGTGTAGAGTAGGTCCCAAGGTCAAACCTCCTCTCCCCTATATATATATATATATATAAACAATACAGTTGTATCTAGCAGGCTCATCGATGTAATGATCATTGATCCACATTCTTGTTATGTATAAGGGCTAGTTAAGATGGAATGGCCGACCCTAAGCGCTTGGCACATGTAGGTGTTGCGGCGTTTGGTGGTGGTGAGGCCAAGCTCAAGCCCCTTGACATTAATTGTTGCTGATGGTATGAGATATTAGGTTGCTGATCGAGCTTGATCATGACATTGTTGTCATTGTTGTTGTTGATCGATGATATATACTTGTTATTCTTGTTGTTGCTACAATTGGGATGAATTGAATGAACCCATGAGCATTTATCAATGGATTGATGATTACTACACATGTGTATTTGTTACTTTATAGATGGTCTATAAATTGGACTAAATTGTAAATCACTCTTAATTAATAAAAATGTATTAAATGAGTAAAATAAAACAATGAGTGGAGTGCGAGATTAAATTTTGAAAGTGTGAATAATACCTCCCTATTATAAGATAATAAGGGAAATGATTTTCGCACTTCATTTTTCTCCATCTACACTCCTTTATTTATATATTATATTTTTATATGTTTTAATTAGTTGCAGTTTCAAGTTTACCCTTAAGCATGTTTTCTAAACTTCATCTTCTTTTCAAAACAATTCCTTTTCTGTTCTATGCCTCTTTTTCTCATTTAGATCACCAGCTAAACTTATTTACAGGGACAAACACATCTTTATAGCCTCTCAACTCAACTCTACTATTTCAGCCATTCCCACCAAACTCATCCCCAATTTTATAGTTGAAGTTGAAAATTTAAAACATATGTGACGTGATAAGAATCACCACAATAATTAAGTTCCCAACGAGTCAGGAACTTGGAAGCCACAAGAGGAATCCCAACTATATAGGAGTACCATCGTCTCAGTTCATACTCGTACCCAAATGCAAACAAACTTTCACCTTCTCTAGTTTTCTTTTCTTTTTATTTTTCTTGTTTTTTGTTGTTGTTGTTGTTGTTGTGGATAACAGTAGTACTATATATAAACAGAACTGAACTCTATGGACAAAGAGCATCATCACATGATAGGAGTGCGTTTCGAAATTTTACATATTAGATCTACAAAAATTTTACTTGGTGGATACCCATTGGTAGTTGATGGTGTACGTTTACCTCTTCAAAATCCAAAACAACCAAAGAGCTCTTAAATCTGCATAGAGAAATTAAACCTTGTATGAACCTCAAATAATTAGCAAATGCTTTGGGTGTGAATTGGTTAGGTATTTGTATGAAAGAATAAGGCAATTTTATATTAAGATGAAGTTGTTTAATTAGGAAAAGTCGACGAAGGGTAAATTAGAGATTTTAACTCATAAAAATATTTTAGAAATATTAAAAAAAAGAATAGGAGTGCAAGTGGAGAAAAATAGAGTGCGAAAATCGCTTGCCTATAATAAAATATGTTTATTTTATTTAGCAGTAAATACTTTCCCAATATACTAAAATTAGTGGATAAGTCCGGCCATATCATTAAATGCATACACCTTTCTAGATATATGCAATCTTTTCATAAAAGGAAATTCAATTAAGATGGTCTACAACAGCATTACTAATATATATATGGTATTATGCAATGATGGTGGCACAAAACAGTCCAAAGCAATTGCAAGTTCAAAAGATGGCCATAGCAAAAGAGTTGTTTGTTTTCCTTATTGCAACATTTGTTCTATGCGCAGGTTAGTGTAATTGATATGAATTAAGCATGCTCGAAGTCTACCTTAAAGTTTTGTATCCAATTAATGAGGTGGAAGGATGAATTTGAGACCTTTAAAAAACATTTTCTTTATTTTTCTCTTCTTTTGTGACACATATCTAAACTAACAATTGCTTAATTTATTTGATGTTACATTGTTTATCTAATAAAAACATTGCCCAATTGATGTTGTCAGCTGCCGAAGATGTAGTTGTTCAGAGTCCGGGCCCGAGTCAGTGTTGTGGTGAACATCGAATTGGACCATGCAGTCCAGGAACCCCTGATGACCAAGTTTGCAATCGATATTGCCAAGAACATTGCTCTGTAACTGGTTCTTGCAGGATTGAGAAAATGGGTACAATCCCGGTGCCATACTGTTATTGTAACTGTACCTTCGACTAAAGAAATTGGAGCTCCCATTTCTCACATATCTCTAGCCACAGTTAATGCCATTTTAGTGGAGAGAAATAAACAATTATAATAAGCAACCATTTGGTTGTCCGTTTAATTTTCATTTACGCAGTCATCCCATTACAATTAATAAAGGTGTTTTATACTTCAATATTGAATAAATTGTTGAGAAAACGATTGGGATTAAAATTATTGAAGTAGTCGCGTGGGTGATGCATTTATATTTACTCGTTCAAACATTATTTAGTGACACAACACAAAACATGTAATTCCGACCCATATATACTTTTTTCTTGAGTCTTGTTAGAAATTAAGGGCTATATTGTAACTCATACATATTCTCTCTTGCAGACCTTACTCACCCATATTGAACAACACTGTACTTTTGTTTAAGTGTAACTTCTATAATGTAATTTTTTAGGCAGCGCTATTTGCATTACCATAATGTAATCTCACAAAACAAATCCAAGTGCACGCCAATTAATTTCAAGTCCAATTATAATAACTTGTGTTATGTTGGCAGCTGTCTGTTGTATATATACTTGTATATACATGAGAGAGAGAGAGAGAGAGAGAGAGAGAGAGAGAGAGAGAGAAGGGGAGGCACGTACTCACGGTGGAGTGGGTGGGACCGCCGGAGGCAGCAACTCTAGTGGACAAAAGGATGTACGTAGCCGATCAGGTTAGGGACTTAGGGTTTTAGACTTTTTGTTTTAGTTTTTTTTCTTATTTATATTTTTTTTACCTCTGTACGTAAAATTAAAAAATAAAAATAAAAATCCAAGCAATTACAAAAAGAACAAAATAAAGAAAAGACACGTGTTGTTGTGAGATTGAGCCATGTCACCAGATTAGCGTCGTTTCACTTATGACTATTTGAAATGTCCAAAATGCCCAGCCACTTGCCAAGTATGTACTTTCACATCGGATTTCGGTCAAAAATTTAAATGAGATTACCCGCATCTTTGAAGTGACGAGGAGTTTGAAAACATATGGCATAAAGAAGTTGCAGGAAGGAGAGGATCCAAGCTCTTCTTACAAGGTTGTGAAGAGAAAATTACGACCCACCTATCCATGGTTTTAAAGTTTCTCAAGAAAAAAGACCAACAAAGAAGGTTTAAAATGATTTGCAAAAAAAGAGAATGCTTTGATATGCTTAATTGGGAATGAGAAGACTTGTGTTGCTTTGATCCTGAATCTAGTCTTGCGTGTATAACTGTACGTGTATATATATGGTATATAAAATGAATGGTAATGAGGCACCAGGTTGGCTCATGGTATATCGATCACATGGTATATCGATATATCGATCATGGTATATCGATCACATGGATTTGTCTTTCAATTAAGTAGTCAAGAAAAGCTCATTGTCTTACGACCATGTGGTGTTGTTGTATATATGCATGGCAGATCAATCGCAGCAAGCAATAATCCCTGGTTACTTGTTCGTTATGATGTTTGCTAGCAAATTAATGCACGTAGCTAGCCCTGGTGGGTCTTTTCAATTTGGACGTAAACCTCGAGGACAAGTGTAGGCAAATTAGCCTGCAGTGGTTAGAAAATTAATAGCTATGATAGACTTCATCCACAAATTAGAATTGGGTCCACTTGGTCTTTTGAATTCGTGACCACAGTAGAAGATGCTTGTCTCTCAGCATGTCTCTACTCTGATAGAGGCGCATCTCTAAATAGGATTTATTGCATTAATTTGAGTTGTAATTACTTGTGTAGGACCTGATGTTTCTTTGTTATTTATGGACATTGACTCAGAAGCTGGAAAACAAGTCCATGTGATTTTCAAACAGCTAATTAATGTCTCTCACTTGGAGTCCATCTTGGGGCCTCATCACCAATCATTTTAGGTAACAGATGATTTTTAGCATACCATGCACTTCATCTATATATGCACACATGACCAGACTCAAGAGAAGAGCAACAGTAATACTCTTCTCATTCCTAAGCAGATCAAATTAAGCTCTCTCTGTTTCACAAGACGTCCTTCGAAATCTTCATTGTTGGTTTTCTCATTCACAAATTTTAAACAATGGACTTTAGGTTGCCTGGTATTGTACATGTCGAAAAAAAATCTTTTTCAGTCTCTGTATGTCTACTTTAAACCAAGTACCTTCAAATGCCTTGGACGCCCCTAAAGTCTATTTTGCAGTCTATGTTGGGAATGACCAAAAAAAAAAACAACGGTTTGTGATTCCAGTATCATACTTGAACCAACCTTCATTCCATGATTTGTTAGAATGAGCTGAAGAACAGTTTGGGTATGATAATCCATGCATGGGGGTATCACAATCCTTTGCAGTGATCGAACACACCTTCCTCGATCTCACTCTCACTTTTGTGAATGAGACTCACATGATTATATGCGCACAATATTGACACCATGGTCTGTGATAGAATTAGAGCATCCAACCCAAAACCAATTGGCAATGGGTGCAGAGGCCCAAGACTTATAAGCACATATGATAAGCCTTAGTTTTCCGATGTGGGACATTGCTCCACATTACTCTCAACACGCCCCCGCACGTGTGGCGATATTTTTGAGCCTTACACGTGAACAAATTGTATTGGGTGACGTGGGAGCACGTGTGGCCGTTGGGCCTTACACGCGAATAACCAAGCTCTGATACCATGATAGAATTAGAGCATCCAACCCAAAACCAATTGGCAATGGGTGGAGAGGCCCAAGACTTATAAGCACATATGCTAAACCTTAGTTTTCCGATGTGGGACATTGCTCCACATTACTCTCAACAGTCTGCAGCAGTACTAGGACCACTTATATAGTTGTCTACAAGGAGGAATGTTTGGATACAAATGTGCAACCAAAGCATCCTTTAGTACTTGCTAGCTCTTGCAGAACTCAAGGAGGGTCTTGGATTGATCTTGCACTAAATTCATTCGAGTTTTCCCGTTGCGTACTAAGTTGCGCTAGCTTTTCACTCAAGTGAGGGCATGAAAGTGGTGGAACAATGGTTTAGTTCCCTTGGCAGGGTTGGCTGTTGCAGCTTACTAGCTTGCCCGTTCCAAGTCGAGAGTTGGGTCATGTGGTTTGGGCGAAGGCTTGGGCTATGTGGTTCTTAGAGTGGAGGGCACAGCGAGAGGTTGGCTTCACAGAGCAGCGACAACCTCCCTCTCTTGACAGTGGAAGGATTACAGGCTAGTGCTCAGTCTGCCCGCATTGCTTGGTGGGCTGATCCAGTTGAACCACCATTTTTTTTATTGTTGCAAATCTGAATACTAGGAACACAATACAAGGATCAGAAAACTCAAAATTAATCTCAATATAACAACTTATCAGATGGTGGCTGAAGCACGGTAGTCCGTTGTCCTTAAAACCGATTTCGCCCCCTCAGGTTCTTGAACCGATGTAGCAGGGTGATGGCGTCCGGTCTACAGGATTCGACAGCCCACTCTTAGATAAGGGTGCACACCCAATATCTAGTCGAGTCGAACTTAGCTTGAGCAACTACACACCAAATCTAAATGAAAGTAATGTAGAGGATAGAAAGAAAAGAAACTCTCTGTTTTTTTTTTTATGAGTAGCTCAACCAGAATATATAGAAGTCAGTCAAAGAGTTTTCCCGTTGGATTGAAATCAGTCACATCCACTAACCCCCAAAAATAGCAACTGATGGCTTGATAATATTTTAGTTAGTGGCCCTTAAAAGTAGCAACCAATAACTTTGTAGATAATGGATAAAGAAGTGGTATAACAGAAACTTAGAATCAGTCAACCATACTGAATATAGGCAAGCATCGACTAGACCAATATAACTGAGATTAAAAGAAATATATTGCTGGAAATTAATTTGAATCAACCCAACAATATTCAACAATAAAAGAGGAAGAATTTTTGGGTAATCGGAAAACCACCCCGAGCACGCTGGCAGCTTGGCTGCACACCCAGCAACTCACGCAGGCCCACCAGGTAGCGCAGCGCAGCAGGCCCAAGCCAGCAGCCCAGCAGGCTCGCCACGCGGCAGCCACCAAGCTACCACGTCAGCGCCACTCCTACGTTGACACATAGCGAGCCTCCTGAAACTTTGTAAAAATGAGATTTTAATTCTTGTCATGCCTGGGGTTTGAACTCAAGACCTCTTGTGCACCACCTTACACCTTAACCACTGTGCTGCTGATGGAAGAAACTTTTGATAATTGATGGGCTTGAACTTAATTCGATACACCTTGTGAGATGAGAAGAAAATGGATATATAGCCTGACGGATATAAACTCGATAACAACCTTGGCCAAGAATTAACAATATTGCTTTGAAAGAGTGTTGTTCATTATCAACAATAAAGTTATCAATTGATCCTTACTTTTCTCGTTCATTCTTCATTTTATTATCTTCTTCTGGACCTTTGATAGCCAAGTAATGATAGTAATTACGATAACCATCAAATATTTTTAACCTTTTTCTTGTAGTCTTAGAAACTATTGAGTAGTGCTCAAGCTTCCCTCAAATTGTGCTTGAATATATATCCCCACGAAGCACTACTTGAAAAGATTTATGCACTAAGGGCCCAAATTTAAGTTAATTTTCAAAACATTCCAATGACATTTGATGTGTTTTAAAAAAGAGTGTTTTGCTCATCCACCGGGTCATCCACATCCTGTTCGGACATAATCCTATATAGTATAGGAATCTTTTATGCAAATCTTATACAAGAAGTTTTTAATGCAAATTCCTGTATGCAAGAATCCATATATGTTTTATACAATAACTTTTTATTCTTTAACATGGAGAGGAGGGATTTAAACTTGAAAACTCTCCACATTGTGGAAAGAAATACTACTGGACCACAAGCTAGTTAGTTTTGTTTTCAAATAATCTTAACGCCTTAAATATGTTTTAGAACAAAATATGTTCTCATTAGTACTTAAGATATGATTTATTTATTTTAATGAGAAGATATGAGTCATATGACTCTGGTTAATGGCTGAAAAATAGTTCAATAAGTAGTACATACTAGAAAATTACCCGCGCGCTGCTGCGGTTGTTCAAAATCTATAAAATGTAAAGGAGTTTTATAATTTGAATGGAAGGCTTAGTAAAATTGAAAGAAAAGAGTAGACTTTTTACATATATATATACATATATATATATGACCATGTAAATATGTTTGTTAACATCGATATCCACATTTCTTCCTTGCTGAGTCTGTCTCTGCACTTGTTCCCTTCTCTCTCTACAAACTGAAGCCAAAAAGGCAAATGAGCTAGGGTGAAAGGCCACACCCACCCCCATTAAGTCCCGATGGCAAGCCAGATGTATATATAAAAATAAATAAATAAATAAATAATAAAAAATAAAAAACTATGAGACAAAACCAAAAGAACGGCAAGAAATGTAAAAAAATTGAAAAGGCAAGGGTAAAAAGTGAGGGAGGATGAAATGACAAAAAAGGGCCCAACTAACTCCATTAATTACAATGAAAAGCAACTAAAAACAAAACAAAGAAGGGCAAAAAGGACTATTCAGTGAACAACTTATGAACAGTATGAATAGTAAAGCCTCTTTCACAATGTTTAGTATATATATAATATAATTTTCATCCAAAAGTGACATTGTTGGCTTTGAATACCAATTGACAAAGCTCGGTCGAACCAATGATTAAGTTCTTTTCATCACCTGACCAAAACTATCCTTCAACAACCATTTCAATTTTTTATTTTTATATTTTAGTTATTTTTCCATAGTGATTGTGTATATATCAATACTAAATGAATCAAATGGAATGAGCCAACCCATTTAATAATCGTGTGGTGTTTGTGCAGATCCACAAAGCAAAAACCTAGGCGTCGAACGCCCTAGTTAGTGGTCCATTCGTGCTCAAGCCGTGTTGGTGTTGTGCCTTAAATGAGCCGGCCCACAAGCCCTTATTTTAGGTTTGAAACATACGCTATGTTTATTTTTCTTATTTATAATTTAATTTTAAATTTTTTTTTTGCTTTAAACATTGAATTTTCTTCTTAAAAAGTTTTTAAAAAATGAAATAATGTTAAGGGAGTCGTGCCTAGTTCGGGCCCGTGCTTAGTTCGGGCTCGTGCCTAGTTCAGTCTCGTTCTTAGTTCGGGCTCATGCTTAGTTCGGTCCATTTGCTTATGACGTACTCATGCTAATCGAGCATATTTCGTACTCGTGTCATACTTGTGCCAACTAAATCCATTTAAATTTGGACTCTTTTTCAATACTTCATGATACGCTGATAAATGCTTATTAAATTTAGGCATCGTTTCAGATTCTTGTTGAGATTTTACTCCGAATTAATACATGTTTTTCATATTCAACTTGGATATATAATCAGGTAAATTAAGATGTCCTTTTCATTTTTTTGAGGTTTCTAGAAGGGGACCTTGTCTCCTCTCTCGATCTACATACTCTCCCCCTTACTCAAACCCTGTTGCCGATTTCCACTGTCATTTCAGAGTTGGTGGTAATCATACCCTAGGGATTTTTGCCTCTTGTTTTCTTGATCGACTTTCTTTTCTCTTTCTTTCTGCAACTTTTTCCCTGTGCACCAAATATAGTGTTCCTTGCTGTTTAAAACCCTAATCTTTTTTATGTCCCCACGTCTCATTCTCTACTCTCATTTCCATTTTTTCTTCCCAATATATATATATATATCCTTCTTGAAACTGATGTACGTCATGCTATATATCTCTTATTCATTTTCCTAAATTGACCTAATGCAAGTTCTTGTTATACTAGTGATTTCACTAGATTTACGTATGAATCGAGCACTGTAAAGATATTCGTGCTTGCACCTCCTTGATCTTTGTCAAGGTTTAGACCTTGCCCTGAGCTGTTCTTTTCACAAGCTTTCCGATGTTGATTATGCGGGTGTGGTCTATGTTGGATTGTGGATCTATGGATATAGTTCTCGGCTTTGAGATTTTTTGCTTCTTAGGATTTCTTTAATTTTGTGTTTAGTTGGTTGTTGTCGAAATTCTTATGCCACGATGGCTCATCTTGCTCTGGGGGTCCTCTTTAATTTTGACAGTTAGTAGTAGTAAGACGTGTTTTTAGTCTTAGGGTTACGATATTTTGTTTTTGTATATTTTTTTATTTTTTATTTTGAGGAGAGGGGATTTGAACTTTGTTTAAGTACTTGAACTTTGGAATTTAACTTTGTATGAAAATATTTGAAGTACTTGAACTTTGGAAACTTTGTATAAAAATCACTCATTGGTACTTGAACATTAGCATTTTCCTTTATAACGTTCGTACTGGAACACATGCGGTTGTGATATATTACGACAAATTTTTTTATTTGAATCCCCATCGACAAAGTTCGGTCGAAGCAACGATTAAGATCTTTCCGTTACTTGACCAAAAATATCCTTCAACAACCATTCTAATTTTTTATTTTTTTCCCATTTTAAAGTAGGCCGAAGGAGGAAGATGATTCTAACTTTGGTCTTGATATAAGTACTTATTAAAGTTTGCCCCTTTTAAATTCTTCTTGATACACTGATAAATGCTTATTAAATTTAGGCATCGTTCTAGATTTTGTTGAGATTTTGCTCCAAATTAAACTAATAATTGCTTTACCTTTTTTCGCCTTTCTCGGATTCAACTTGGATATATATAATAGGTTGAATTAAGTCATCTTTTGAGAGTCGGTGATAATCATTTCCCGTACTTAACCCTATCGCCAATCTCTACTACCAGTTTGAGAGTCGGTGATTATCATTCTCGAGGGCTTTTTGCCTCTTTCTTTCTCCACTTTGAACTTAATTTTCTCTTTCTGTCTTGTACTCCTCGTGCCGCAAACATATGTTCCCTCTCTGAAACCCTAATTTTTTTTTTACCTCAACCACCATCTCATTCTCTACTCTCCTATCCGGCCCCTTTTTTTTCCCCACTATTCGTCTTGAAATCGATGTCAGGCTCTAGATCTTTTATTCGGTCTCCTAAATTGACCTAATGCAAGTTCTTGTTGTACTAGTGATTTCACTAGATTTGTGGGTGAACTGCATACTTTAAAGGCATAGGTGCTTGCACCTCCTTGATCTTAGTCATGGTTTGGACCTTGCTTTGTGTTGTTATTAATTTTCACAAGCTTGTGAGTGTTGATTATTAGGGTGGTTTGTTTTGAATCTTGGATCTATGGATATAGTTCTCGGCTTTGAGATTTTTTGCTTCTTAGAATTTCTTTTTGGTTTTGGTACGTTGGTTGTTGTCAAAATTCTTCTACCTTTATGGCTCATCTTGTTGTGGCGGTCCTCCTTTTGATCGTTGGTGGTAGCGAGAGGTGTTTACTGTTTTTGGGGTTACAATTTTTTGTTTTCCTTATTTTATTTTATTTTCTATTTGGAACCTTAGGCCTGCTATATGTATATTTTTAATTTTTGTATTGTGTCTGTAAGTGTGTTGTTTGGGCTGGTCTGTCTCTGAATTTTGGGCTTCCCGTGTTGTTTGGACTTTTTCATGTGATTTCTTTATGAACAAACAAATAAAAAAAAGACTTATTCGCGCAAATGCCCCTTAAAAGTACATTTTATTCTCACTTTACCCTTTTAAACTTTAATCTTCTCACTTTGCCCCCCCGAAGCCCGAACTTTGCAAATCTCATATTCTATCACGTCCATCAATGAGTCCGTTAAACAATTTGACGTGTCGCTTACATGGATGAGCGACACGTTAGCTTTTTTGACGAATTAAGTCATTGATGGACTTGAAGGAATATGACTTATTGAAAGGGTTTGTAAAGTTCAAGGGACAAAATGAGAAAATTAATTAAACTTTAAGGGGATAAAATGAGAATAAGAGTTACTTTCAAGGGGCATATATGCAAATAAGCCTAAAACAAAAGTCATACTTTCCTAAAATTTTTAGGACCTTCGTCCAAGGAAAAAAATCTTATTATATGAGACCAAATCCATTAGAAATTTAAAATCCTACCAATTGGATGGGCAATCCACAGTTACAAGAAACTCTGTGCATGCGACCTACAAATTCTAGGGTCTTTGATTATTAATATAGTATATATATGAGTATACATTAACACAATTAATCAATGATAAACAAAGTTGGCAAGTTACAATTAAAAAAGAAGATATGCAAAATCAGCTAGCACCAATTATTTCTCTGTACTAATTATGCAAAGTTTTACCAAATTTTGGACAAGAAAATCCCACGATTGGATTCTGTCATCAATATCAAATCTCTTAAAATGAATGGCCCTGATTTCATCTAAACGCAAGTCCTAGCCTATATAAACACCCCCAAGGTCTGCCATCCTCATATCCAATATTGTTTCCTATGTTTCTAGTAGCAGTAGTAGTGGTATATTCATATATACGAGTGTAGAGGGCTTCATAGAGTATATAATATATAGGTGGGGGGTCTAATTGGAGCTTTCGTTCACTCCAATACTAAAAGGAGATGATGGTAGACCACGGCTGCTAGTTCATGAATACCCTTGGGTGCGTATAATAACGATTTAATGTAAGCATATTAAGGGTTTGCATGAAGTAGGAGACGAGGTTACCTTGATTCTTTTAGTATTGGAGTGAAGAGAGCTCAAATAATGCTCTTCAATGATGTTAATTAATTCATTTTTATATACAGTTGGGCGTCTGTAAGATTCATCAAACTTCACCAAGAATTGGTTTGGATCATTTATTATTTTCTATATATTAATTTGTCTTGATTTGTTTCTACTAACTTTACTGATCCTCAGTTGCTCAACTAATTTGTTAATACAGAAAGTACGTGGCTAGCCATTCATGAAACATTCAGACTCTTGCTCACGGTGCAGACGTAAGCGATTTTGAAACTGCTGGAAATTAATCTACCATATATGCATAGTTTGAAGTTGCATTAGAGCGCTGTAGCATTGCCGTATATATCTATCTACCCAAAACTCACATGTCCATGCGTATAATCTCCTTTGTATATATGATCATTATGAAGTTAATTAAGAATTTTTTTTTTTTTTGTTTCAAATTGGGTTGAAAGTGATTATTCAAGATCTATGTATGTTTATATATATATATATATGTACTTGCTCTACCCAAGGCATAATATATGTATATGATTTTGTTCTTGCATCCAAGTGTATGGTACGGTACGTATACATCTTAAATAATACGTTCCTTTCAAATTGTACATGTCTTAATTTGACTGACTTGATAACACCACGTCAATATTAATGTGATAATACAGAATAATTTCTTGACCAAAAACACCTCAACACATCTTGCCAGGATGAGTTTGGACTGGCCTTCGAAATTGGGCTATGCATCTCAAATTAAAGAGTATGATGGGTTGGCACAAGCGCAAGGCCTATGACAGGGTCGTAAGCAGTGTAAGTAAGAGGCACACATGCATCTTGATGGGCCTTCCCTACACGTGTATATCCAGGTTGGCCCAATTCATCCCAAGTGCAGTGGCTGGGCCGTACTAGTGGTCACTGGTCAGGCCCACCAATTAAGATGGTAAGAAGAGAAGCAGCTAGCTAGGGTTATCACTTATCACAGAGTGATCCAGCACATGAGGTTCTTCGAAACACAAACCTTCCTTAGATCCTGTTGATTCCCTACAACAAGAATAGACAGAATAAAGGAACCTATTAATATGATAATTCCCTATACTTTAAAGATAGGAACTATGGAGAAAACATCTCTCAATACCCAAAACCAAGGAAAACTTCCTTATATATGAAAACATTTTTATTGGCTACCCATAACCAACGCTCTTTTACAAAATGTATGGTGTTGTTCTACATATGGATTATGGCAGATCAATTGCAGCAAGCTATCCCTGGTTTAATAAAGTTCACCAATTTCTTGATTCAATACCTAGTAACGTGTTTGTTTTGATGTTTGCTACTTGCTAGCAAATGTGCGTAGCTAGTCCTTGTGGTTCTTTTCAATTTAGTTGTACGGCTTATCTTCTCAAATAGATCTATTGTATAATATTGTTTTTTTTTTTTTTTGTGCGGAAATAATAAGGTCTATTGTATTTAAGTTTTAATTACTTACAAGTCATGTAATTTTCAAACAGCTAATGTCTCTCACACTAGCGTCCGGTTGGGAATCACCAATCATTTTATATATGTAACACATGGTTTTCAGCATATGTATATGGCACTCCATCAATAAATGATCAGAGCCTTTTCTATCTCACTTTTCATTTTAAATCTTTCCGTCTTTTTACCAAGAAATTTTACCAAGAAATTTTACCAACTATGGGTTTTTGGCTAGCTGGTATTGCACCTGCTAAGAAGTATCATATTTGGACCAAACCTATAGTGAAGACTAAAGACACTTCCTCCAATCATCTCATATTTCACTTTTGTGTATAAGTGGAGCCAAGCATTTGTTTTTTTTTTTTTTTTTTTTCAAAAAATAATTCATAAGCCACAGAGGCAGAAAAGGGGAACACATGCAACAAGAGAGGAATGAGGGGATGGAACCCAGCCCTCAGGCCACACAAATAGAAAACAAGAGCTACAGTTAAAGAAACAACAAAACAAAGGCCAAGAAAGCAAAAAAGATAAGACATCAAAATAACAAAAGAAGGACCAACAAGTAGAGCTTCTAATTTGGAGGGCAAGGGAGTCCATCACGATCAAGAATAGACACTAGGGAGCTAGGTTGGAGGTCGATTGACCCAATTTTCCATGCACAACCTCCGTTGAGCCAAGCATTGATCATATATATGATAGGCGAAGCCATTCAATATGTCCAGCTCAGCTTTAGTTGTCCACGTCAGTCAGTTAGTTAGCTAGCTAGTTACTGATTGGCTATTACAGTAAGTTTGTTAGCTTTGTTAGTTAGCTGATATTAATATAAGTCGGCAATGCTTTGTATTTCAATATAGAGTGTATTCACAAATCACAAGAATAGCAATACAGAATATTCATTGTTCTTCTCCCTTTTACTTCCTCTTTGATTTTCTCGGACACCAAACACAATCTCATCATGGTATCAGAGCCAGAATGGGTCTGCCTCTTGCTTCTTTGTTGCGGTGTACTGTGAGTGGCTTCTTTGTTGCAATCTTTCTTTTCTGTTCTTCATCTCTTTGATTTGCCTTGATTTTCTTTCTTGATTTTTCTTTTCTCGATCGATTTCTGGTAAAATTTGTAATCAAATTGCAGATTACTCTTCCTTCTTTGGTCTTCTTTGTTCAGATTTGTGTTACATTGATCTTCATCATTTGTTTCATTCGATTCAGTAATTTCTTTGATTTCTTGTATTGTTCTCTTTGATTTCGCAACTTCTGCAAATTTCGATCTGCAATTCTCGTACTCTCTTGAATCTCTGCAAAATCTTCAATTTTTCTTGAATCTATGACTACACCCATTTCTTTGTTATCCAATATTTGCAACCTTGTGACTGTGCGTCTTGATGATTCCAACTACATCACCTGGTTGTTTCAAATCGAGTCCATGCTTGAAGGCCACGATTTGATGGGCTATGTTGATGGGTCACTTGTCTGTCCATCACCCTTTATTGTCTCTGAAGAAAATGGTCTTATTGGAGAGTTCACTTCTGAGTATAAGGTCTGGCGTAAACATGATCGAGCCCTGATGTCACTCCTTACAGCCACTTTATCCAATGATGCTCTGAATTATGTTGTTGGAAGTAAGTCTTCCAGGGAGCTGTGGTTTCGTTTAAAAGAGAGATTCTCTACAGTTTCTCGTTCTAATGTGATGCAGTTAAAGACTAATTTGCAGACTATACAGAAAGGTTCAGATACAATGGATCAGTACTTGAAAAGGGTCAAACAGGCACGAGATCAACTCTCTGCTATTGGTTATTCTATGTCAGATGAAGACATTGTTATTGTTACTCTTAATGGACTTCCAGCTGAATACAATACTATAAAAACAGTAATCAAGGCTCGAGAATCCCCAATATCTCTTACTGAATTTCGTCTCCAGTTGCTTGCTGAAGAAACTACAGTTCATAATCTTTCCCAAATGATTGCCATGTCTCCTTTAACTGCTCTCTTGGCTCCGAATGCTTCTGCCCCAATGAATCTGTCTTCCATGCCTCCTTTTTCTCTGATTTCCCAGAATTCATCTCCTGCACTCAGCATTCAGAATTCATCTTCATTTCAGCACTTTCAACAGCCTACCAATACAGGCTACTTTCCAGCTGGTCAACTGAACCATTCAGGGGGTTATGGCTATGGTTTTTCTGCTCAGTATTCTAATAGAGGCAGAGGTAGGGGAGGTCGTTTTGGCAACAGAAATTATGGTGGCAGAGGTAATGGTGGAAGACATACTCAACTTTACAACTATGGCTCTCAAGTTGGTACTGGGGCTTCTATTCCAGAATGTTCTATCTGCTTCAAAAGAGGGCATTTTGCTCAAGATTGTTATCACAGGTCTTCAGTTCAACAACAACCACTGCCTGTTTCTTCCAACAATCAACCTTCTTATACTCTCCAATGTCAAATTTGCCAGAAGAAAAGTCATACTGCTCTTGATTGTTTTCATAGAAGCAATTATGCTTATCAAGGCAAACCTCCAACACCAACTCTTGCTGCTATGAATGCAATTGCTTCACCAACTCTGCCTGGTCTTATTTCCACCACACCAACAGGTAATCATGGACTTTTTCCATCTCAACATTCAGCTATGAATTCTGCTTTCATGTTTCCTGGGCCTATGTCTCAATCCTCTGTGTTGCAACCATGTGTCACACCAAATTCTCTTATGGGAACACCAGCCTCAGCTTTCTATAGTCCAGGCTCCAGCTCGACTTCCTGATCTCCTCATCCATATCACACAACAGTATCTTCACCTCAGGAATTCTGGCTTTCTGACACTGGTGCCACAAATCATCTTACTGCAGATTTGTCTCATCTCACTGGTGTTACTCCATTGGAAACTCAGGATGCTATTACTGTAGCCAATGGTGAAGGTTTGACTGTTCAACATATGGGCTATGCTTATATCTCTTCTCCCTTTTCTCACACACCTGTTTTGCATTTAAATAAAGTTCTTCATGTTCCTAAAGTAGCACCCAATCTTCTTTCCGTCTCCCAGTTCTGCAAAGATAATAACTGTGTTTTTATGTTTGATTCCTCATCTTTTTGTATTCAGGACAAGCTAACAGGAGCAATTCTATACAAAGGAATGAGTAGGAATGGCCTCTATCCAATTCCATTGTCAATACCATCTCAGCTTTTTCCTTCTTTTCAACCTTCTTCTACTGCTTTCTTAGGCAAGTCTGTGAAAGGTTCTCTTTGGCACCAGAGGCTTGGACATCCCAGTCATGAGGTGGTTTCCCATATGCTTTCTGCTGCCAACATTCCTTATCACAAGGACCCTGTTCAGAATGTTTGTTCAGCTTGTATGTCTGGCAAAATGTCTAAACTAGCTTTTCCTTTATCCTCTTCCAAAGCTGTACACCCTTTCATACTATACACAGTGATTTGTGGGGACCTTCTCCATCTGTTTCTCTTGATGGTTTTAAATACTATGTTCTCTTTGTTGATGATTGTACCAGGTATACCTGGATCTTTCCTCTTGTAAATAAATCAGATGTGTTTCAGACCTTTGTGCATTTTCATTCCTATATTTCCAATCATTTCTCAACTTCCATTAAAGTCTTTCATTCTGATGGTGGTGGTGAATTTGTTAACAAAGCCTTTCAAACCTTTTTAGCTCAACATGGTATTTTACACATTTGTCTTGTCCTTATACCCCTGAACAAAATGGCATTTCTGAAAGAAAGCACAGGCACATAGTTGAAACAGCTCGTACCCTTCTTCATGTTGCATCTTTACCTGCTATTTTCTGGTTTCATGCTTGTGCCACTGCAGTTCATTTAATAAATAGAATGTCCTTGAAGGCCTTATCCTTTCAATCACTTTTTGAGCTTTTGTTTCACTCTCCTCCTTCTCTTACTGACCTCAAGGTATTTGGTTGTGCCTGTTATCCATGGCTCAAACCTTACACCAGTAATAAATTTGACCCTAAAACCAAACCTTGTATTTTTCTTGGCTATGCTACAAGATATAAGGGTTATCTTTGTTTTGACCCCATTGCTAAGAAAACGTATGTTTCTAGGCATGTTCTTTTTGATGAACAATCATTTCCTTATCCACAGCTTGTGTCTCCCACACCATCAGTTCAATCTTTTTCTTCCGTTCCCTCACCTATTGTCTTCACTGTACCAGCACCTTTCACAGAACCTTCTACTCCACCTAGTTCTCTTTTGCATTCTGCCTCTGCTGTTCAAAATCAAATCCCTGTTTCACCACATATTAGTTCCTCTCATTCTTCATTTTTACAGGAACATGCTTCTCCTACTCATTCTCTTTCACATTCACCAGAATTGTCTCCTCCGCTTGTTTCAGGTACATCTCCTTCTTCTTTATCTGATTTTAATGTTGCTTTACCTATTCAACCTCCACCACTTAATACCCATCCTATGCAAACTCGAGCTAAGTCTGGTATACATAAACCAAAAGCCTTTCATATTCACCCTGGTCCAGATTATAATCTCACAGAGCCTCCTAGTTTTTCCATTGCCACTAAGCTCCCAGTTTGGCAAGCTGCTATGCAAGAGGAAATTGATGCTTTACATAAGCAAGGCACTTGGAATCTTGTTTCTTTTCCTTCCAACAAAAATCAGGTTGGGTGTAAATGGGTATATCGAGTTAAAAGGCATCCTGATGGTACTGTTGCTAGGCATAAAGCTAGATTAGTTGCAAAGGGATTCAGTCAAGAGGCCGGTTTGGATTTTGATGAAACTTTCAGTCCTGTTGTGAAGCATGCTACTGTTCGATTAGTTCTTTCTCTTGCAGCTCAGTTTAAGTGGCAGCTTCGGCAACTAGATGTTAAAAATGCTTTTCTACATAGTATTTTACATGAGGAGGTTTATATGGCTCAACCTCCTGGCTTTGTTGATTCTCATAATCCTCATTTGGTCTGCAAGTTAGAGAAATCACTTTATGGTCTCAAGCAGGCACCAAGAGCTTGGCATGAAAGGTTTACAAGCTATCTTCCTGGTCTTGGCTTCACTACCTCCTATGCAGATCCCTCTCTCTTTGTGAGATACATTGATAAGTCTCTTGTGATTCTTCTTTTATATGTGGATGACATAATCCTCACAGGTAATGATCCTCTTGCCATTCAAAAGGTTACTCAGGATCTTTCCACTGAATTTGACATGAAAGATTTAGGTGATCTTAGCTATTTTCTTGGGCTTCATATCCAGCATAATTCTGATGGATTGTTTGTTCATCAGCATAAGTATGCTACAGATCTTCTGCTCAAAGCTGGTATGTCTGATTGTAAGCCTTGCTCCTCTCCATGTCTTCCTACAGTTAAGCTTACCAAACATGAAGGTATTCCTTTACGTGATCCTACCTTATATAGAAGTATTGTGGGCGGATTGCAGTATCTCACCTTCACAAGACCAGACATTGCATTTGCTGTCAATACAGTCTGTCAATTCNAGACCAGACATGCATTTGCTGTCAATACAGTCTGTCAATTCATGCATTCACCTACTGATTTGCATGATAAGGCTGTTAAATTTATTCTTCGATATATCAAAGGTACCGTTGATTTTGGTCTACAACTTCGAGCTGGATCCTTAGATTTGTTTGCCTATAGTGATTCTGATTGGGGTGGTGACCCAGTGGAAAGGAAATCTACTACTGGTTATGTGGTTTTTCTAGGCTCTAATCCTATCTCTTGGTGTTCAAGAAAGCAGCCTACAGTTTCTCGGTCCTCTACTGAAGCCGAATATCGCGCTCTTGCTGTTACTGCTGCTGAATTAGCTTGGCTTAGGCAGCTTCTTTGTGATCTGCACATTTTTATCTCCCAGCCTCCTGTCATCCATTATGATAATCTCTCTGCTATAGCTTTATCTACCAACCTGATTTTTCATTCTCGCGCAAAGCACATTGAAATTGATTTTCACTTCATTCGTGAACGAGTAACTCGAGGTGACTTACAGCTTTCCTTTGTTCCTACTACAGATCAGCTGGCAAATGTTCTTACTAAAGCTCTCTCTTCTCCTCTGCTTCGAGTTATGAGAAGCAATCTCATGCTTCGATCTCCTCTCCAGCATGAGATTGAGGGGGGCTGATAGGCGAAGCCATTCAATATGTCCAGCTCAGCTTTAGTTGTCCACGTCAGTCAGTTAGTTAGCTAGCTAGTTACTGATTGGCTATTACAGTAAGTTTGTTAGCTTTGTTAGTTAGCTGATATTAATATAAGTCGGCAATGCTTTGTATTTCAATATAGAGTGTATTCACAAATCACAAGAATAGCAATACAGAATATTCATTGTTCTTCTCCCTTTTACTTTCTCTTTGATTTTTTCGGACACCAAACACAATCTCATCAATATATACACAATATTGTCTGTTGTTGCACCGGCCACTTTATTGTCTATAAGTAGAAATTTTCTAACCCACATCTACAGTATTGACTTGCAATATACCAAAAAAGCTGGGGTATGTGAACACGGCCATGTCTCATGGTGATGGATGAGAGTCATGAGCGTCCTCATTCCCAAAACCTCCCATTCCAACAATTTAGATGAGAAAAATGTGCTTTTCATCTCTTCAAAACCGAAGTACGTGTTAAATGATGGTTTCTTTTTCCTTGTGGTCAATCCCTTTGTTATAAAATCAGTCTCCTAATCAATTAGGTAAAAATCTGTACAATAGAGTATATTGTGTTAGATTACACAAAATCACCAAATCAAAGATATATGAGATGGAGACAAAAAGAAAAGATTTAAAATAAAACTCATAAAAGAAAACCATTATCTACTGAAAATTTCGATCAGGGGCATATATATCAAAGGAAACAAAAGAACAAATATGGTTTAATATAAATCTCAAAAGAAAACTATATATTTTATTTACAAAAAACTAGGCACATAAAATTATATTACATCACATATATGGCATTCATCTTTTTTACATTCCCCAAATTATATACGGGCTTGTTATTGCGAAGGAGATATCTTTTCTCACAAAATGACACAGTAATTACACAATCAAACCAGCGCTAACTATATTGGAAGACGAAAGAGACTGTACCTTATGTTAAGGTTTCACATACAACTGTATAAAATTAAAATATAGGAGTTCAGAGTTGAATATCAAGGACATATATATAAATAAGAAAAATATTTCAAGCTGAAAATATAACATATCATTAAAGCCTCGTAAACTTTCATTAAACTTATATAATCCTTCGGTCTTCAGCTAGATCTCAACTCAAACAGAGAAAGAGAGAACTATAGAAAGGGTTTCACAAAAATGAAAACAAATATCTGTTGCTTCCCTTCATCCCTTGGATGGATTTTTTTTTTTCTTAAATCTTAAAATAAATCAAAAAATAAAGTAGACACAAAATCATAGATGAAGGGGAAAAAAAAAAACTGAATAGATTCATAGATCAAGAAAAGGAAGAAAAAAAAAGTTGCATTTAGTTACCTAGAGGTGAAGCCCAAGCTTTATGCGAGGAAATGTCATAAAATAGGTGGTGGGAGTGGAGAGTGGTTTTGAGAGTAATTTTACTAAAAACAAATAACAATGACCACGCTCATCACATTAATGCTTAAAAACTATTCGGTGAAAAATGCTTAAAACAAACAAGTATATAATGATTGCCTTCACATTTTCAATGTGTCTTGATGAACATGCTCATCCCCATGAATGCTCTCTTCCATCTAAAATTCTCAAATATAGAAGAAATAGGTAATTCAGTTATTTTTAATATAGAAAATTAGAATTAAATACCAAATATCAATAGTTTTTCAGCAAAAGAGCAAGACACTAAATTTTTTTAGTTTAGATACTAACCTAAAGCAAGACATTTTGAATTAGGTCACAAATTGATTTACTATACAGTTGTGACTGTTGTAACTGTTTCAAATTCATACAAATTTAAATTTTTTATAAGGGTTTAATGCTTTTAATTTAAGTTTGGGGGATGAAGTCCTATAACCTATAGATTAAAATCATTAAATATTAAAGTTTAAGCCTTATAAATATTGAAAAAACAACAAATCAATAAAAAAGTTATGACTGTTAGACAATCACAGCTCAGTATAATCATGTTTTTTAAAGTTGGTACATAAACTGAAATTTAGTATCTAAAGTAAAATGACAAAAACGTTTTGGTAGTTATAATGAAAAAACATTGTAATTTGGTACCTAAAGTCAACAAACCTTTTTTAATATGTAAGTTACTCTGTTTTTTTTTTTTTTTTTTCATACTAAAGTTATTCATTTGTAGAACATTTCAATAATTACGTACGCCACATGTTTACATAAATAATTTGTATTTAAACTACACTTTTCTCCTATAGTTTGATGGGGTTTTCAATTTCGCTTATCTCCTATAGTTTTCTGGGATTTTTTTAATTTAATTAGCTTATGTAATTTCAATTCTAGCAATTCTATCAGCTGACATATATTTGCAATCTTAGCAGAAATCGTTAAACCCTTCAATTTTCGTTAATTGTAGGATGCGTCCTTATCAATTGTAATGGGTACGTAGCAAATGGATTGCTTGGAAGAAATTATGGATCTTGCTAACTCTGGCTGAATTGAATGAGGGCCGGTCTTGGATTGATCATACAATTGATTTCGAAATCTCATATCTAAAGATGAAAGAGACCTTTGATAATTGATGGACTTGAACGACATCGAAACAATTACCTTGGCCAAGTAATGTTAGTAACTTAGTAATCACCAACCTTGGCCAGCCCGACCTCAAACGATCCGTACGTACTTTTCTTTTTCATTTTTCATTTTATTATCTTCTTATGGATCTAGCTATATGGTAGCCAATTAAGTAATGTTAGTAATCATCATAGCTATCAAAGATTTGAAACTTTTTTTTTTCTTGTTTCTTTTTTTAGTTATAAAGTAGGCCAAAGGAGGAAGGCCAATTTGAACTCGGTCTTGATTCGGGTATGGCCAGCTCCCATAGTTTGACGGCTGTGTGCAATACAGTGTATGGACCAATACTAGAGGTTCCAAATGTGTCGTGCATGTTTTATGTCGTGTCCGTGTTAGCCCATTTAATAACCGTGTGACACTCATGCATCTTGACTCATATAATAAGGACTTGACTCAGTACTGCTTAGCCTATGACTTATTAGTACTTGTGCCATGTTTTTCTCGTGCCTTAAACAGGCTGGCCCACAAGCCCTTTTTTCTTTTCGGTTTTTTAGGTTAGAAACTTGTAATGTAATCTTTTTAATTATAATAAAATATTAACATTTTTTTCTTTAAAAATTGAATTTTCTTGTTGACATTTTTTTTTAAAAAGAAAACAATGTTAAACCAGTCGTGCCTAGTTCAAGCCCATTTTGTCTTTGTTCTTGTACTATACTTGGCCCGTGTTGTGCCTAATGTGTTGAAAATTAACTTGGGCCCAGCCTGGTCCATTTACTTATGTTGTGCTTGTGTCGGCCTAAATTGTTTGGTGTTCGTGTCATGCCTATTTTAATCGTATCAAACTAGTGTCATACGTACGTACTCGTGTTGTGCTCGTGTCGACCCGACTTGTTCAAATTTAGCCTCTTTTTAAATTCTTCTTGATAAGCTGATAAATGCTTATTAAATATAGGCATCATTTTAGATTCTGGTTGAGATTTTAATCTAAATTAAATTTAATAATTACTTTGATTTTCTTCGCCTTTTTTTGGATTCAACTTGGTTATATAATAGGTTGAATTAAGTCATCCTTTTCATTTTTTTCAGTTTTCTAGAGAGACCTTTTCTCATCTCTCTACATATGCTCTCTAACTTTCTCATCACTCAACCCTTGTCGTCGATTTAGATTGTTGTTTTGAGAGTCGATGGTAATTATTCCTTGGGTTTTTTTGCCTCTTTTTTCTCCTTTTTTTCTTTCTCTTTCCCTATTTGCCTTTCTTCTACCCAGCTCGGGCGCCAAATATAGTGTTCTAAAACCCTACTTTTTACCTCCCCATGCACTTTCTCATTCTCTACTTTCATTTCCTCTCTTTTTTTGCCTAGTATTTTTCTTTGAAACCGATGTCCAGCTCTGGATCTCCTATCCGGTCCTAATTGACCTAATGCAAGTTTTTGTTGTACTAGCTAGTGAATTCACTAGATTTGTGGATGAACCGAACACTGTAAAGACATGGGTGGTTGCACCTCCTTGATCTTTCTCAAGGTTTGGACCTTGGTTTGTGTTGTTTTTTTTTTTTTTTTTTTTTTTTTTTCTCACATGCTTGTGGGTATTGATTATTTGGGTGGTCTGCTTTGGATTTTGGATCTATGGATATAGTTCTCGACTTTGAGAATTTTTTTTTTATTAGGGTTTGATTTTATCTTTTGTTGGTTGTTGCCGAAATTCTTCTGCTGCTATGGCTCATCTTGCTGCGGGGGTCCTTCTTTTGATGGTTGATGGCAGTAAGAGGTGTGTCTTGTTTTAGGGTTATGGTTTTTTGTTTTTTCTTATCCCTTTTTTTTTTTTTTAAGGCTTTGGGGCCTTGGCCTCCTATATAAGGATTTGAATTCTCTACTTATATTGTTTTTACTTTTTTCGATCCAAACCATATAATATAAATGCAAGCTAGACTTTATGTAACTTCACTCACACATAAAAAAATGCTATGAAATCGTTTCATTTTTAGCTCCCTACCTTTGGATAATAAATACATGATTAAGATTAAAAGTCATACATAAATAAGTAGAGGATTTGAATCTGCCATTATATGTACATTTTCTTTAATATATTTCTGTAATTACTCTGTTTGGATTAGTCTCTTTGGATTTTAGCTAGGCTTCCCTTGTATGGCTTTTTTCGGGTGATTCCTTTATCAAACAAACTTTAAAAAAAGTCATAGTTTCATAAATTTGTACGACCTTTCGAGGCCAAAAAATTTGATGTCTTTTGACTTAGTCCAAGTGGTGAGAGTTGATGGGGTCATGAGTATGATTATTATAGGTTAATTTAGGGTTCGATTTATACTTTGTAACCAAAAAGTAATATAAAAGGTCAGCCAATCGGATGACCAATCCACACTTAATTACAAGCAACTCCGTGTGTGGGACCATTCTGGTTTTTTTTTTTTTTATCATAAATATAATATATTTACATTACATAAGAACAATCAATGATAAACGTACATAGTTGGAAAGTTAAGAAGATATGCTAAATCAGCACTAATTAATTTCTCGGTACTAATAATGCAAAGTTTTACCAATTCTTGGACAACAAAATCTCATTATTGGATTCTTTCATTAATATCAAATCTCTTAAAATGAATGGCCCTGATTTCATCTAAACGCAAGTCCTAGCCTATATAAACAAACCCAAGGTCTGCCCATCCTCATATCAAATATTATTATAGTTTGGATATTCTACTAATCCCTTCTATGTTGATCTCATACTAATCAATAAAAATTACGTCGTTTTACAGTTTAGGTTCATAATTGAAACTATTCATTTTTTAGATCATCTTTTAAAGATCATCCCTGCAAAAAATTAACCAAATCGGAAATCGTTTGGTTATGTAACTGTTATTGAATAAACCAATAGTAAATTTATTTGATAACAGTTAATTGACCAAACAATTTTCGATTTGATTAATTTTTTTACAGAGATGATTTTTGAAGGGTGGTCTAAAAAATAAATAGTTTCGATCATGAGCTTACACAGTAAAACTCGTAGTTTTTATTAATTAGTATGAGATTAGCACATAAGGGATTAGCAGAGATCCAGATCCGGGGTTCAATTTGAGCTTTCATTCACTCTAATTCTGAAAAGAGGTGATGGTAGGGCACGGCTGCTAGTTCATGAATATCTTTAGGTGCGCTCTATAGCGATTGGGTGTACGCATGCTAAGGATTTGCATGAAGTAGGAGACGAGACTACTTTGATTTTTTTGGTATTGGAGTGAAGGAAGCTCAAATTAAATAGGCTCTTCCCAAATGGTTTTAATTTACTTATATATATATATATTGTTGGGCATCTATAAGATTCATCAATCTTTTACAAAAAATAATCGTATGTGATGATGTATATATTGCATGCAGCTGGACGATTAGTATGGTGCGCGCATGTCTATAGATTGATCACCAAGAATTGGTTTGGATCATTATATTTATTTTTTCTGCATATAAATTTGTCCTTCTTTCTACTAACTTTATTGATTATAAGTTGCTCAACTAATTTGTTGATACAGAAAGTAGCTAAGCCATTCGAAGTAATCAGACTGTAGCTGATCGACCATGTATATGTGATTTTTGAACTGGTGGAAAGTAATCTGCCGTGCATATTTCATTATTTTGAAGTTGTGCTAGCGCGCCTGTAGCGCTTCTGTATATATCTTTCTATCCAGGCAAACCTGACATGGATTGTACAATCATGATGAAATTAATTAAGAAATCAGAATGTTTATTAATTTATTCAAGATCGATGTTCAAATATACTCGCTACAATAGGGATAATTAATACATGTATAAGATCTTTGTCCTTATATATTTGTGATATATAATGGAATTTCTCACATGATTGAACATCTGAGTGGTGAAGATCTGATCTGAACCTAGATACTATACAACGTACTGGATTCAGATACTATACGACGATACATAATGCTTATTTTATATGAGAACGTCTATCTATGACTCTATGGCAATACATAGTACGTGATCATCCTATACATGCAAGAAAACACGTCTTCTAATAAAATGTGCATCATGTATTATCACATATATATATATGGACGTTTTGGTATAAAATAGGCATTATTTATCACCATATATATAGGATCTATGTTCAGACCAAATCCTGGCAATCTAGGTCCTCATGAGAGGAGGCCCCTTTGTCCTAGATCTAGGGCCTATTGCTAAAAGCCGTTAATATATATATATATAGAGAGAGAGAGAGAGAGAGAGAGAGAGAGAGAGAGAGAGAGAGAGAGAGAGAGACTATTTAGTACTGTTTTTCTCACCTTTTTTTCTATTTTTCCACGCACTTTATTTTTGCACTAGTTATTAAATCTTAAATAATATTTTCCCACACTCAATACTGTTGTTACCTTACTCACCCTAGGCCTTCCGCTTTCCTATGTTCAAGCCTTGCGCTTCATTCACCGGCTTTCAATCTTAGAACTGCAACACACATTCACTGATCACACACAAACCCTCTATAATTACAAGCATCAAGTTAGCTTTTGCCTATGATTTTAGAGAAGAGTATCCTTTGAGAAAAGAATCTGAACAACTCTAACGGTACTGCCTGTCGTGAAGATGAAGAGAACGACAATGGAAAACATGGTGTCAAATCTATCAGGAAATGAGAGAAATTGCACCCATGGGTGATCAAACCTTAAAGGTCCAGCCTATTGATCGAAGTTCCTCCCATACCAATAGACGACTAAAGGGAATTACATAAAGCTTCATTTGGGACAATTGTTTTGACTGGGGAGGTTGATATGTCCAGAAAAATAGACCATTAGTTTGACACATGTTTTTGTCCAACTTGAAGAGCATCTTTAGTCATTTTTTTATATTTTTCTCCAATTTGAGGATAAGTTAGGAAAAAAAGTTAGATTAATTTGGGGAAGGGCTCTCCAATATTAAAATTGAAATTTTTCCTAACTCTTTTTTTTTGTTTGGGTTTCTAGTCTAAAATCTGTCTATAACTTTGAGGAAAGTTTGAGGAGCTCCTTCAATTCAACTTGATTTGGGAAAAAATTTAAGAAAATCTGCAATTTGGGAAAATTTTAAGAAATGATTGGAGGTGTGCTTTATATTATTTTTCCCTAAATTTAAATTTGGAGATATGTTTAGAGAAAGGTTGGAGATGTTTTAAGACAAACAAGTTGATAACTTGTTTGAGCCATTAAATTACGTGGCATCCAGATGTGAGGTTGAAAGATGATTTGGACAGACAAAGTAGGACACCTCAGCACCATGTTGCTAAGATGAGTTTTGACTGGCCTTGGGAACTTTTTTTTTATTTTTTTTCAATCAAAGGCTGGCCTTGGGAATTAGGCTATGCATCATCTCAAAATTGATTAAAAAGAGTATGATGGGTTGGCGTGAAGCCCGGCCTATCACAGCATCACAAGTGGATGGGCCTGCCCTACACGTGTATATCCAGCAGGTTGGCACAATTTATCTCCACTCCCAATTGCAGTACCTGGGCCGTCATAGTGGTCAGGCTGGCCCGCCTTAAGATTAGAGTTGGCATGAAGAGAAGTGGCTAGGGTTATCATAGAGTGGTGAAGCATGTGGTGGACGTCTTGATTTTCCAGGGCATCTACCAATCCGATAATTCAATGAACTATCAGAAAAATAGGAACAATTAAGAAAACTTCTCTCAATTTAATTTTATTAGTCAACAACCAACTCCCTTTTACAAAAAGTATGGTGTTGTTATGTTACTTCTGCATGTATGGTAGATCAATTGCCGCAAGCAATCCCTGGTATAATATAAAGTTCACCATTTTCTTGAGCCAAAAGGGTACAAGTATATTTCTCTGCATGGAATTAATTGTAGTTAAGATCACCCATATATTGGATGATAAGATCCAAACTCTATCGATTTTCTTCAGCCATGTGGAGCAATCTTGAAATGAATGTTCATTCAGTACGTTATTGCTATGTAATGTTATACATTTCCATGATGTAAGGTAACACTTCACATTCTCACAATACGTCTTTAAATTACAACAATTTGTATAGTATATAACCGCGCACAAATCTGAACAATTGAAACTACATAAACCAAAAGTGAAATTAAGCATTTTTTTTTAAACTGAACACAACCAAATCAACTAAAGAGAAGAAAAAACTGAACTTTTTATATGTTTTCTTCAAAAAATTTACTAGTAAGGGAGTAATAATTCTTGTATTCAAAGTGGAAAAGACAAGCTATTGTCATATTGTGTCAATCAGTTCATGTCCAGCGACATAGCCGTCGATCATCATGTATAACATTGATCTCTCTGATTTTTAAAATTCAAATTACAGAGATCAAAGAGGCTTCTTTCTGTCTTCAAGAGAATGATGCTTGAAGTCCAAATGGGAAGCATATGAGCAGGCTTGTTGGCGTCTCTTCAATGCAGATATATTGTGGTATTGCCTTTCCAAGCTTTTGTGGCCTCTTCAAGCGATCAGCAGCTCCTGCACATCCTGAGAATCTGATGACTCTGAGTTTCTTTTGAGAATGGCAGTACAACCTTTGACTTTCCCCAATTGGCTAGAAAATTGCTACCTTCTCTCGTTTGCTTGAGGCGAAAGAAATGTGTATGAATTTGCAAATTCGTCTTTTCTCAATGATATATTTTAGTGTCGTGTTGATCAGCCTAAGCGAGCAGTGAGATCAACGAAGATGTCTTCTCTGCAGGGAATTGTAAGACCGCCCATTGGATGATGAAATCCAAACTCTTCTTCAGCCGTGCGGAGCAGTTCTTGAAATGAAGGCTCATTCAGGTATGTTATTGGTACCAGAAACCGCCTCTTTTGCTCCTCTCCAACGTAGACTGCAAGGAAGCCTTTGGGAACATTTTTTGACATCATTTCTGCTTGTTTACCTCTCAAACCAGACTGACCGAGGATCTTCTTGGCATGCAAAATAGCAGGAAATCGAATCGCCATCTCTGTCTATTTAGATTATTGCTTTATTAATTTAGAGGTTGAAGTTCAGAACTGAATTAGGAGAAAAAGAGAAGATGTTTCTAGTGGAAAATGTGGGAACTTGAGTTGGCTTTGCAGTAATGTTTTCATATATATATATATATATATATAGATGAAAAGTAGATTGGAAAATCCCTGAAATGTGCAGTGAGTGGTGTAGAGGCTATTTGGTGGGGACTGGGGAGACATCAGCATTTGAAGGATCACATGCTTCTGTTTGGGCAGTGATTGAGACAATATATTTGTTGGATATATTGTTTTAAACCCAATCATGTCTGATATAACAACTTGATGGACCAGCTTATATGTGTGAAAGGTAGATAGATTGGAAAGTCCATGAAATGTGCAGTGAATATGTGCTATATGGTGGGGTTGGGTAAGTTAGGACACATAAGCATTTGAAGGATCACATTGGTTGTCTTCCGAATCAGCATCAGGAATTTGGCAGTGATGGACCCCCTATTAGCTAAAAAGCAAAATAAATTTGCCATGAATTTGATGAATTTGCCTAGTTGTGGATAGGTAAGGTGTCTATCTCATTTTATTGAGGGACAAGCTTGTGATGCCATATGTCATATCTTGACAAGCACATATTAATGGCAACTTTACAGATCTGATCTACCTTTTGAGATGAAATCTCACACCTGAAACTTCCACTTGAAGGAATCTAGTCATTCATTTCAAATCTTATTGGCAATAGGAGGGAGATCTTTATAAAGTAGCACTTACACAAAATAATAATTTTTCTATTTGGAACAACACACTCCGCGTTCTCACAGCTCTCACTCGTTTATTTGTATTTTATATTTATTATGATTAAAAACGATGTGTCCAAAACTTTGCAACTTCACTAAGTCAATGAATATTATTCATGGTGAATTCAGATAGTCATTACTATTAGAGACTTAACCATGCAGTTGGATATTTTCTTAAGTCATCACCTTTGTTTAGATCAGCACAATAATATTGAAATGAAAAATGAATCAAAGAAGTATGAGCAATTCGATTAAAGGGAAGGTAATATATTCTAATTCATGGGGTTGACAGTAAATAATCTTGCTATCTTTCTAATTCAAATTAAAGCAGTACATATGGTTCCTGAAAAATGGTGTTATGAAGCAAAGTTAGGCCGCTGGGCTGGCGATTTTGTCCACAGCTCACAAGCGGTTTGAAGTTGTAGCCCGTAAAATATCGAAGGCATCCAAGCCCCTCCAATTCAGCCAGAATTAGCTAAGTCCACTGGTGTCAAAATAATGGAAAATGTTAGGCTCCACTCATACATTAAAGCAAGAGGTGGAATCAAGGAAGACATCTTCACTGCAGGGGATTGTGATACCACCCATTGGATGATCATACCCAAATTCTTCTTCAGCTCGACTTAACAACTCATGGAATGAAGGATGGTTCAAGTATGATACGGAATAATTACAAACCGCTTCTTTTGGTCCTCCCCTACATAGACTGCAAAATAGCCTTTAGGGACATCTAAGGCCTTTGAAGACACTTGGTTTGGAGTAGACAGAGTCTGGAAAAGATTTTTCTTAATATGTACAATACCAGGCAACCGAAAACCCATTGTGTCTAAATTTCTGAATTAGAAGACCAACAAATTAAGTAGATTTCAAATGAATTGTGAAACAGAGAAGGCTTGTTGCTTTGCTCATATCTAATGATCATGTATGTGTATATATAGATAGAGTGGTATGTTGAAAGTTCTCTCTTACAAAAAAATGATTAATGATGAAGCACTGGGATGGACTCAGTTGAGAGACTACAATAGCTCAAGGAAAATCACATGGACTTGCCTTCCAACTAATCAAGAAAAACTCCGAGTCAATTTATGACCAAAGAAACACAATGCCCTACAAGCAAGAATAACAAGTAATTAAAACTCAAGGAAAAACACATGGACTTGTCTTCCAACTAATCAAGAAAAACTCCGAGTCAATATATGACCAAAGAAACACAATGCCCTACAAGCAAGAATAACAAGTAATTAAAACTAAAATACAATATAAGATTAGAGAATGTGTGGATATTAAAACCAAGAAAGAAAGGCCTATAAGATTAGAAATATGCTTGAGATAAAATTTGAGGACTTGGTTTGGTTGGGTATAATAAAAGGGTTTTCCAGAAAATCTATACAAGTTAGAGTGAGGCCCCAAGATCGATGGACCAAAGTGAGAGACATTAGCTGTTTGAAAATCACATGGACTTGTCTTCCAACTCATGAGTTATTGGTCCATATATAACAAAGAAACATGCTGAGACAAGCTGTTTGAAAACTCAAATGCAATAAATCCTATTTAGAGGATAAGCCTCTATCAGATTAAGACAAGCTGAGACAAAGCATTTTCTCCTGTGGTCAGCAATTTAAAAGACCAAGTTGACAAAATACTAATTTGTGGATGAAATTCTATTTAGAGGATAAGCCTCTATCTGATTAAATGATTATAATTTTCTAATCATGCATGTAACATATGGGATTGCTTGCTGGGATTGATCGACTCATCAATTTGGTGAAGTTTATTAAACCTGGGATTACTTGCTGCGACTGATCATCTGCCACAGAACAACACCACATGCTGGTTGGTTATGTGCTCCCAATTTGGCTACCACACCCTTCAAATTCATATATGGCTCCAATTCACAGCAATATAGTTTGTGAAGCACTACTAATGATCATGACACATAAGCTAACAACTTTTAGGTTGTGGTTCTCTTCAATTTGGACCTAAAATTCAAGAACATGATGTATCTGAGTTTTAATTACTTGTGTAGGTCTCTGAAGCTATTAAGAGAGGTAGGACATGATGTTTCTTGGCTATGGACATTGACTAATTAATGAGTTTTTCTTGATTAGTTGTAAGACAAATTCATGTGATATAGCATGAGCTAATGTCTTTCACTAGGGTCCATCTAATTGCCTAATCACCAATCACTAATTTTATGTAACAGATGATGGCTAGCTTTCAACATATACCAGTTTATCTATAAATATATACACATGGTCAGATCGAGGAGCAAAGCAACACAAGCCTTCTCACTCCCAAGCCTATCAAAGCTTAATTCGTTTCACAATTTATTTCAAATTCTTTGCTGGTCTAATTTTTGAGAACTTTCAAAACCATGGGTTTCCGGTTGCCTGGTATCGTCCGTGCCAAGAAAAATCTCTTTCAGTCTCTATCTTCTTCAAAGGTCTTAGATGTCCCTAAAGGCTATTTTGCAGTCTATGTTGGGGAGCAGGGCCACAAGAAGCGGTTTGTTATCCCAGTATCATACTTGAACCAACCTTCATTCCAAGATTTGTTAAGTCGAGCTGAAGAAGAATTTGGATATGATCATCCAATGGGGGGTATCACAATCCCCTGCAGTGAAGATACCTTCCTTGATCTTACCTCGCGCTTTGGCGTGTGAGCGGAGACTCATAATTCATATATATACACACAATTTTGAAACCAGTACGTGGCTGCAGTACGTAGTTGGTAGTTGGTACCTGTGACTAAAGGAGGAGCTACAATTTCAAGTCTTCAAATCGCTCGTGAGCTGAGGAGAAAATGGCCAGCCCAGCGGACTTGAACTCGCTAACACCATTTTGAAAAACGATAATACTGCGAAAATTTGAATGTTAAAAGATAGCAGAGGATTGTTTATGACAGCCAATTACTCATATATTTAATTAGTTGCTCTGCAAAGAAAAAATTGGAATATAATATGTTCCTTTTAATTGAATTGCTTACTTTTTTCGTTCGTCTTTCATTTTCTTATTAATTTATAATCTTTTGGTAGCCAAGCAATGCATACATACACAAAAGAGTTTAGGAGCAACACAAATCTTATCGATCAGTCCCAAGCATAAAAGTGCATGTTCTCTGTTTTCAAGTCCTTTGAAAAACCATTTTCAATTCTTCTTTCTCTTTAGAATTATAAAAAATTAAAAACCATTGGTTCCCAGACATACCGAAGACCATTAGCATCTCGAATTAGCAAGGATTTAACTTAGATTGGCTTGAAACATGATTGTAGTTGTCAATGAGAAAAAAGAAAATACATCCTTGTTATATTGACTTGCGGTGGACCCCGGCTCTTAAATTTTTTTTTTTTTGGGTTATAATTATGTAATGAAATGTTTTGCTGGGTGATTCTCGCACCCACAACTGATCCGAACAAGATTTTATACGGAAATTTGTTGTGCCAATTTTATAAAGCTTTTACATGTGTAAAGAATTGCCCTCTCACTCATTCTGTGCTTTTCATCTTACTGTTTTTTTTTTTTTTTTTTTTTTTTTTGAGTTACAAGGGAAGGCCAAACGACGAGGGAGGATACGGACTCTGGCATTGACGTAGAGGCAAATACTCTCTCAACCACTAGAGCCATAAATCTCCACTCACTGTTTTTGGTATAAAGAGGGCTGAAGATAGGGGCTGTTTGAACTATCTCAACCCAAACTCGCTAACTGCATCGTGTTATCGTGTCGTGTCAAAATTTGTCACCCTTATATGAAACCCAAAATATTTAAATATATATGGGATAGGATATTCTTCAACCAAGCATATATTTACATAACTATGAACTATGTAAGAAAGACTAGAATAACATTGTAGCTAAGCTAGCTAGTCTCAGAATTTTATCTATTTAAACAGAAAGTGAGGTCAATAAACTGCCTTTCACTGCAAGGAATTCTTAGGCCACCCACTTCATGATAATCAAAACCAAACTCTTCAGCAGCCTGCCTCAACATGCAAGGCTTGGAATGAAGGGTGGTTCAAGTACCATATCAGAATCACAATCGCTTCTTCTTCTGATCTTCCTCTCCAACATAAACCGCAAAATAGCCTTTTGGAACATCCAATATATTATTGATATATGTTGGTGATGGTGGATTTGAGAGTTGATGCTTTTTGGAATATTGAGAGTTGCTGCTTCTATGTCTCCAAATAGTTTTCTTGGCTAGAAGAACTATGTTGGTTACACGAATGCCCATTTGGAGCTAGTAGTTAATTTGCTCTTGTTCAAATTAATGAAATGATACAATTTGTGAAATTGAGAGGTTTCTCTGAGACTTGGTTTATGTGTGTTTGTGTGTTTTATATAGAGGAGGAAGTCCAACTTGTACGTACTTTGTCATGTACACATCATTAATTGAATCTGTTAAATTGTGGCAATGAAGGTCCCGCATTATTGTATGTACCAAAAATAGCTCTCTCTCTCTCTCTCTCTCTCTCTCTCTCTCTCTCTCTCTCTCTCTCTCTCTCTCGCCCACTGTTTTCCACAGAGAAAACAAAGAAACCTGAAACCGCCTGATTCTCCAATATTTTGTAATTAATTGGAGATGTTAATTGTTGGCATATCATTGGCTCAAAGAGTGGCTGCCTTGGCTGCCTTAAACAAAAAGTCATCAAATATTATTGAGGTGCATATATTGAGAAAACAAAGCCTTTCATAGTAGAATATTAAGATTTCGCATATGCTCTAATTTTTGTATCGGATGTTTTAATTTTTGTATGATATCAAAGTGGTGTTGACCGTGAAATTGACTAAACGACCACGCATGTTCTTGCATCATCTAAAGAGTTATTTACATATTTAACTTAAATGACTCACACAAAAAAATGTATTAAAAGTTACTAATTAATTTAAGGTTAAATATTTCAATTTCTTCAAATTTACGTGTTATATATTCATGAACTGATCGACCATGCTGTTATTATCCAATGAAGAAAATTAAAAATCAGAAAACTGGGAAAGATGGGGTGGGGGATGGAACATGCAAGTAGTGCATGTGATCGATGTGTGAGTTGGCACTCATCACATTAATCGTAAAATGCATGGCAGTACTGACAGTGAGAGTCAGAAGTCAGTACTGTCAGTGAGTACATGTGCCAATTTGAAGTTATATATTGCCATTGCCCATATCTATGGCTTTAGCCGCAACTGCTACTTACTTCAGATTGGTTATCACTTACAAATTATTCAATCATGACTTAGGATACACACTTTAATTTATTTTGTTGAGAATATCTCATATCCAAAATGAAAAGTCTATTCTCACAATTAGGCATGTGACTAACAGTTATTGTGACTGTGCCACATTAGTTGTTGTGACTGTGCCACATTAGATATTCTCACACTAACTGTTAGTCACTATATGTACAATAATGTGAACAAATTTGTAATATCACATCAGCAAACTTTGTTATGTTGTTATATACAATAATTTTTCTAACCAGCCCGTATTGTTATATATATCTACAATTTTTTTGGCCAATGACATCAATAATGTGTACAAAAAATAACTGCTATTTGATCTAATAAATGACATCGATCTTCCTTTTGTCAAAGAAATCATGAGTTTAAATTTCATGATCAGTCTACTCCCACTATTTTCCACAAACAATAACTTCAATATATGGCACATGTACTCACTGTCAGTTTTGATTTCTGACTCGATCTCATACTTTTATGCCTCTGCAAATTTATCATTGATGTGATAATCAGGTGGTTTCTTTCAATAATTCAATCTGTGGAAAACAGTGGGCGATTCAGCTATTTTCAGTATATATATATATATATATATACTCTTTTTGTATGCTTCAACTTAAACATGATTAGGTATGAATGATAGGATCCATTTTGTATTATAATTTAATAATCGAAATTGTCTATTTTTTAAGTTTATATATAAAAATAATTCTTACAAAAAATTAAAAAAATCAAAAATCATTTAAAAAATTACATATAACAATATTACGTGACTGGTTAGAAAAATTATTGTATATAACAATTACATAACATAGTTTGCTAATGTGATATTACAAATTTATTCACATTATTATACGTTCACAATTATTAAGTAACTTTTTAAATTTTAATGATCTTAGAAATTTTCAAGTTTGAATGAAATTTGTAAAGCCATTGAATGAAATATGGTTGCTTTAGAACCAATAATTCAGTAAGGATTCATGCCATATCCATACACTATGTTAATATCCAATTAGGAAAAAGATATCAGAAAATTGGGAAAGGTATTTGGTAGAGATAAAAAGAGCATGCAACTGCAACGTACTGGCCGCATGTGATGTGATCGAGTTGGAAAGTTATAAGCTGTACTCATCGTAAAAATCATAAATGGCAGAGGCAGAGTTAGTCAGTAGACTCAGTACTGACATACACACATGTGCGTTTGAAGTTATTGCCGGTGTAAAGCGGCAACTCTCCGGTGAGATGTGGTTGGATTGGGGGTTGGGGGAAAAGAAATGGGGGCCGGGCTTGGGTTGGTTAAGCATGGGATGTTTGTTTTATTTTTTTTTCTAATTACTGGATGCCGTTTTGAGCATGATACTTAAAAATTAAAATTAAGCCTAACTCGAAACGACGTCATTTTGGCCATGTTAAACTGAACAAAAAAAAAAATTGCATAATCCAGAGGGTCTGCTCATTTCATCAAACAATTGATGGGTGTGAAGGGCCGGGTCACGGCGGCTGAGAAGGGTGTTTCAAGGGGAGGGGTCGTTGGTGTTGGGGGGTCGCCCAACCCCCTACCTCTGTGAGTGGATCTGCCACTGGTTCTACTCTTCTAGATATTGGTTAAGTTTCTTTTTTTTTTTTTTTTTTGAAAATGAGAAATGCACGTGCGATGTGGAGTGTTGTTTTATATTAGAAAGTTAAAATAGAGGGCTGTTATTTGTACACTTTTTTTTTTGCACACTATTTCCTTACTTTTTCTCACTTCACACCCCCATAATCCTCCCACAATTAAAATTTCTCATATACACACCGCTCCCAATTACTAAAATACCCCAACTTAATTAATCTTACCAAATTTCTCTTATACACTCCACTCATTTCATTCAAACAATACACACCCCACCAAACCCATTCAAACAACACACACCCCACCCCTACCGCCGGCAACATACTTTGCATTTAAAACCAACACACACCTTATCTTTAACACCTCCCTCAGCCACCCCCACCGCTGGCAAGGTCGCTGGCTCAACCATTCCCTTCCGTTTTCTCTCTCCATCTCTCATTTCCTTTTTCTCCTTCCCTTTCTCTCTTTCCCTCTATCTCTACTCTCTTTCCCTCTCTCTCTTCTCTCTCTTTCCATACACAGCCCACCTCCTCCCTCGCTCCTTCCCCCACCCAACCTGCACATATGCATACAGAACCGCCAAGACCACACCGACCACCCAACCTACCCAGCTCCCCAGAGAAGAAAAAAAAAATTGCAGGTAGTTTGGCGAACCAGTGCTGAAACCATTCGGCAGGTACCCGTCGAACAATCATATTCTATTCGGCGGTTACCTGCCGAACGAAGCCACCATTTTTGGCATTGGTCCACCGAACCACCTGCATATATATATATATTTTTTAATGTTCGGGTGGCTGGGTTCCTGTCGCCGGGGTGTGTGGTTGCAGAGAGAGAGAGAGAGAGGAGTGTAGTGGCTGGGTTGAAAAGCCAGAGAAAGAAAGGGAGGGAGGAGAGAAGGAAAGAGAGAGAGGAGCTCGATATGGGGGAAAGAAGAAGAAAAAGAACTAGAAGATAAAGGGTGAGGGTGGGGGGAAGAAGAAGAAGAAAAAGAAGAAACCCGTATGTACGGGGATGGGGTGTGTTGGGTGAGGGAAGGAGAAACAAAGACAAAGACGGGAATGACTGAGTAGACTTTTCACAAGAGTTTTTTTTTTTTTTTTTTTGTGGGGTGTGCAAAAAGAAAGAAAAGGTGTACAAAACCTTTATTAAAAAAAGGGTTTTTGTATAAAGGTTTTAGGCCTCTTTGATCATCTACTATCAACTGATTGTTGGATATTTAGATTTCTTTATCAAAAGTATCAGAGTGGCTATCCACATCATCCACTTTAAGTTGTATGTGTGTTTGGCTCAGATGTCTTATATATAAGGGTCTAAACCTCAATCTCCACACATTGCCAATAATTTTAAATTAGATGCCTATTTCAAGAGGAAAGTCGAACTCCAATGTATTAATAGAAATTATAGAACATAAAGACATATTCAAATTTCCAATGTATCCAAAACAAGGCCTTGTGGTCTAAAAACAGCCTTTTATCAACTTACAATTAATTAAGGTAGTTCTGTTACAATAGCTCTTGCATGTTAAATGTTCTCAAGGTTCGAGGCCTTCTCGGTCCTCATCTGTTATCCGAACCATTTCAACAATATAATGAAAATAGAAAAAGGGTAAACTCACTTGAAAAAATATTCCGGATTGGAACTTGAAAAATATAGATAGAGCCTAATTTGCTATAAATAGCAAGTGTATATGCTAAGCCATGATTGGATAGTTTGGCCTCACACTCTGATGACCAATCTGCAGTAAGTAGCAGTTGCAGCTATTTCCATCGATATGGGCAATACCTTCAAAGGCACATGTACTCATTGTCAGTACTAACTGCCGACTCTCATAGTCTCATGTCTATCCACACCTATATCTTCCCAAATTTTTTGAACAAAAAAATTTAAGCATTTATTTCAAAATCAATTGGTAATATGAGATCGAAGTAGCTCAAGACACTTATAAACTATTATGCAAGGTTTCTCATATGCCCCCGCATATGTGGCATCACTCAAGTCAAACACGTGGACAACCCATATTCATATTGGGTGACATGAAGTACATGTGGTCACTCGGCTTAACACACATAAGTAAGTCTGCTCTGATACCATAAGAAAGTCTAGATATCTCTCTCAAAATCAATTGACAATAAGAAAAATAGCTTAAAATCCTTATAAGTCACTATGCAAGATTTTTTTTCTTAATTAAATAAGATCATAATCATGAGAGATTTGAAAATTTTGTGTCAATCAAGATTTTTTTAGATTTTTTTTAGAGAATTTTAAAAAATCTAACCTTCGAAGAATAATGTTCGATCTCCTTGAATAGTACTCGAATTTCCCTCAAACACTACTCGACAGAATTCGAACACCTTCTGATAGGAACTCGAAGGATTGGATTTTTTTAATTTGAAAAAGAACTAAAAGTCATTAATGAAAACAAAATAAAATGCTAGCTTTAAAAATTTCTCCATAATCAGTGCATGGATGGAATGAAACTTTTGATGAATTCTTGGATCTAAAGAAAACTCATTGAGCCAATGACGTCAAGAACATATATGTCCAATTATTTACAAAATATTGGAGAATCAGGCCAGTGGTTTCAGGTTCAGGTTTCTAGTTTTCTCTGTGGAAAACAGTGGGCAAGAGAGAGAGAGAGAGAGAGAGAGAGAGAGAGAGAGAGAGAGAGAGAGAGAGAGATATTTTTGGTATATAGTATTATACAATAATTTAGGGCCTTCATTCCAAGTTGGGTCTGTAACAACGTGACAGTGCCACAATTCACCAAATTCAATGATGTACAGGACAAAGTACAAGTTGGACTTCCTCCTCTATATAAACACACAAAAACCAAGTCCCAGACAAACCTCTCAATTTCTCAAACTTCATCAATTCGACAAGAGCAAATTAAAAGTACACTACAAATGGGCATTCGTGTAACAGACTTTGTTCTTCATGCCAAGCATGCTATCCGGAGACATAGAAGCAGCAGCTCTCATTATTACAACAAGCATCATCTCTCAAATCCACCATCACCAACATCAACAACATTGGATGTTCCAAAAGGCTATTTTGCGGTCTATGTTGGAGAGGAAGATCAGAAGAAGAAGCGATTTGTGATTCCAGTATCGTACTTGAACCACCCTTCATTTCAAGCCTTGTTGAGTCAGGCTGCTGAAGAGTTTGGTTTTGATTATCATCAAGTGGGAGGCCTTAGAATTCCTTGCAGTGAAAGGCAATTTATTGACCTCACTTTCTGTTTAAATAGATAAAATTTCTGAGACTAGAAAGTTATATATTCTGGTCTTTAATTAATTAGATGATAGTTCCTAGTTATGTAAATGATTGAAGAATCTCGTACTCATTTAAATATTTTTGGGTCTACTTCAGTCTTCACTTAATTCACTAGCAATACTGATGCCAGCTCACTTAGTAATCTATTTGCCTATACCGGTTTATTTATATATGAACAAAACCTGTTAGGAATATTGTGGATCAAATACAATTTTCTAACAAATAAGTGACTGCTTATAATGTATATTAAGTGAGATATTTTTCTACGTTTAATCACCGAGAAAAGAGAAAACCTCACGTACACCTGAATAGATCCATTGTATTTGCCAATATCAATACAATCTGAGAGACCGAAATACGTGGGCCCCAAAAAACCAACCCACAGGATTTTACTATATGTTTGAGCTACATAGTAATTACTAATTAATGAAGATTTTGGCCCATATATCGGCAGGTGAATCAGCTCACTGTCCATAATACAACAAACATGCACGCAAACTAACTTGGGCAAAGATAGTGCAAAATTATTGGAGAGAATATATGGTTTAGATGAAAATAAATTTTAAAATCTTCATCAGTGTTTGGAAGTGCAGGTGCCCGTTCGGGCCTAAGTCCTCCTCCACACGCCGGCACTACAAGAAAAGTAAGCAAAAGCTACATTCATTGGTTGCACAGAAAAGGGTGGCAATTGAACAATAGAGACTAAAGTGTTTCAATTTTAACAAAAATAAGTGGCAATTAGGCAATAGAGACTAAAGTTCTCAAATGCCACCAATTTCTGTACAACCAATGAAAGTGGCTATTGTTCACATTTTTTGTAGTGCGGAACCTAGACACAACAACATGAGCATCCGACTCCAAAAGAATGGAAGATAACCAATAAAGGCTTTAAGTGTTTGGCTAAAGTACATTTAAAAGTGTTTGGCTTTAAATGGTTTTTTTTTTTTTTTTTTTTTTTTTGGCCAAAGGGTTTTTAAAGGTTAAAGAAATGCTTCTACTCATAATACGCTTCCAGAGAAATATGCAAGAACTTGAATTTTTTAATAAAATTTTTTAAACTTGAATTTTAAGATAACTTTTTAACATACCCTCAACACAAGAAAACGTACTTTTTAAACGTTTCTACAAAAACAGTCTTACAAAGGCACTTCCTAACATACCCTCAACACAAGAATACATGCAGAATGGATGTGTTTTCTTTAATTGAATGGATGTGTTGCGAAAAACTACACCAACTTTTGTTTCTCTTTTTCAGACCAAGAAAAAAAGTTAACACAGCATAAAATACCACATGTAACTAGTGATTTCACATGACAAGTTTTGAAATCTGATCAAATAATGCAAGAGGTCCAGCTTTATGAGAAAATCTTGGGAAGAGGCAAATACATTTTGAAGTTAATCTGACTTCTGACTAAAATTCCAATTATTTGTATTTCATTCACATTTGTAGTGTTCACCTAAGGGATTGAATTTGAGGAACTTGAATGCATTTCAATTAATTTTTTTATTTCAACAATGAAACATTAACCCAAAGTTAATTCAATTAAAGATTTTTGACCTTTTTATATATTTTTAGTGCTCGATCTCCCCTTCAAAAATGCTCAAATACCCCAAGAGAGTTCGAAGACTTCTTAAGTGGAGCTCGAGTATTCCCGATGGTCAAAATTCTAAAAAAAATTTAAAATCTTTAAAAATCTTTTAACGAAAACCAAAATAGGTTAGTTTTTCAAATTTCTCTTCAACAATTGTATCTTCAACCATTAGATACATAGTTCATTCTTCACTTGTCTTCGGATTCTGTCTCTTGGGGGAGCACTTATGTGATCCACATTCCACACAAAGTTAAATAATAATTTTAATGCTTGATGTTAAAAGTAAAAAGACCAGATGTAGAAGTTGGGGAGCCAAGGAGCCGAGGAGCCGAGGAGCCGAGATTCTCATTTCAAGGGTTTCAATTACTTTGATTTATTTTCCATTTCATTTGTTTCAATCGTACACAATTACAAAATAAAAAGCTTCCATTTCATTGGTTTCAATTGTACATAAGGCTAACTAGAAAAGGAGTCTGTATCGTAAATGACCAGAAAATTTATGTATAAGAATTGGGGAACCTATGGTGGGAAATGGAAGCAGCTACAGGTGGAGTTCCCAGCATCATCCATGACCAAGGTCAATTGATGGAATTCAAGTAACTGAAGTAAACCAGCATAACATGAGTCTTAACTGGTGACCTGCTGCAACGGAGGCCAAGCAATTTCATCATCTGTGTAGCCCTGAACGAGAAAATCTGCACAATTTTTCCGGCAACCATGGTTATATGGGTTTCGGAACTGCCCATCTGGACCGCGAAGATACCCATAACGAATAGCATTCGCCAATTCATTGGTGGTGATATTTCTAGCTATCTGCTTCAGAGACATGAAAATTAAATTAAATGTAATTTAATGTAAATGTAAATACAAATCTGTATAACATCAAGACTAGTTAAGGCTTCAAAACACATCCCAAAGTCGAGGAAGTAGGAGATAAAGAAATTAGTTTTAATTCTAAAAATGAAATAGACCCATTTCTACAACATTAATTTGATTAATCCATATCAACCATTTTCCTTTCTCTGGTTAGTGTTTCTTACAGGATGCCATAACTGCATGAGTCTGATACTGAACGCTAACGTTCAAATTTTTCACCAAACTTTCCCAAATAGGGATTTAGCCTGTCCAGTTCTGCTCCTCAACTTTCTTCTCCATTGGTATCTGCTCCCATGTTCTTTACCTAATGTTTAGCGGAGTTCTTTAATATGCCCCCCCCCCCCCCCCCATATCTTTGGGAGGCAGGAAACTCTAGCAAAATACCTAGATAGGTACCTTTAAGGAATCGAATCCCAGACCACATGGGAGCAAACCATGGGCCTGACCACTCGACTAAACACCCGATCCTTTAATAGCTAACTTATCCCACACAAAGGCTAAAATAAAAGGGAAAAAGGAGGCAAAACATGAAACAAAAGTTTTCTTCCAATTTACAAGACCATACCGGCTGAATCAGATCCTTGAATACAACAGCATTTTAATCAAATCCATTTCGAGAGTAAAATTACAGTATGCTTCCAATCTCACAAGATGTACCTTGACACTCTGCCAAGGCACACATATATTGCCATCACTAGCTTAAACTAACACATGTAGTGAAGGGTCTGTCAATTACCTGAGATGCCTGTGCCACTGTCAGAGTTGTAGTAGCAATCACCATTATAATGTCCATAAACAGAAATGCAACAACACTAGGATGTTGAACTACTACATGATGAATCCATGTTTCTTCGGTTTGCCATACTGGCACTGCACTCCAAATCCCTGTCATCATGAAAAGACAACTGTCATTTATGCCAAAATAAAATAAGTAAACATTTTATCACAAAGTTTATAATGGAGACAGCAGCTTGTCTGATACCCACATACTTTGAACTGCAACAGCAGCAGATATGAGTGATGTTGAAGTTCCCATGCAGACAAAAATAAGGAAATCTCGCTTGTTTCTCTGCAAGAAGCATAATGACAACATAGTGAAGCTGGTGGAAACAAGGGAAAGGATATCCTCAATGGTAAACCGGTAAAGACACATAATGCAGCTTTTATTTTATGACAAACAAAATTTTATTAATACTGGAAACAAGTACAATCAAGAATTACATAGGACAAGGTAGAATTCTCACATTTATAAGATATCACAGTACTAAAATGTCACAACATGACTAAAACAAGGTCATAGAAAACCATCCAATCCCAGTGCCTTGTCTTTACACCAATAAAAAGTAACTCTCCACAGTTCTTCTTCCTCAAATGGTCTTTCCAACCATCCAAACTTGTCCCCTCACTAATGGGACTCCAATCCAAACTCTCAGTTCTCAATGTGTGATCCCACTACTGTAGCACTAATGGGACTCCAATCCAATCCCTCAGTTCTTGATATTGTGATCCCACTACCATAGTAGAACTTCTCAAAAGAATAATGTCCTCCTCAAGAATCCTTTCATCCTCTACAAATGTCTCATCTCCTACCTCCGATTCTTGATCAAATTTATCCTTCTCCATTGACCAACTTGTGGAACATTCATGTGATGCTATCTCCCACTCTTTCCTAGTCTACCTTGAGTTTGTCTCCACATCATTTCTTCTCTATGAATTAACTCCACAAATCTTAACCTAAGATCCTCCCTCTTACTTCTCCGATTTTCACTCAAGCTATTTTCTTCTTCTTGGTAATCAAGCTGCTTAATTTTTTCTTCCACTTCCTTTTCATCGTTTTTACATCCCAAAAAAAGCCTCCTTATTCCATTCCCTAGGTTTTTCCTTTACAACCCTCAACTTCCTCATAAATTTAAACCCTCCCTGCCTTGTTCACCTCTCTTTCCCACCATTCCTTAAAACATTTGCTAAACATATGATACTCTAACCACTTATTTTTAAATCTAATAGGGCCCAGGTCCCCATTTCGCATTTATTGGAATCCAACACCACCATAGCAAGAGATCTCTGTATCACACGTGGAAATCCCTCCTCAAATTGGACCACGTTTAAGTTGCATTACGAAGGTCAGGGTCACATGAATTACTATGGGGACAAATAATGAAGCATGATTTATTCACTCAAAAAACAAACAAGTTTATTAGTTTAATAACATGGACACAAATAATAAATTATTTGGCAATTCTAAATGGAGAAACTGAAGACAAAAGTAAAGTAATGGGCAATGATGTAACATCCTGAATGCAAGGGTAGCAAACCCTCAATCCTGATGACTTTTTAACATCTATTTATTCATAAGATAGCAACTACAGCACCTATGAAGGACAACAAATACTTGCTTATCCCCAAAATGGTGTATTTTATGCAAGGAAAATTGGAATCAGTGATCATATTTTCTTAATTTTTACATTGTCCTGTGACTGAAGTTGAATTTTTGGTCAGCACTTTGGGCATCTGTTTCCACAGAGTTTAAGGGTTTTTCATTCGCAGATATATGGTCATATTGGAAATATGTTGTTTGTTAGATGTTGTGCTTGGGAGGGTGCTTTATCTATTAGATACGCTTCTTGTTTTCCAATTTGTTTTGGCTTTTTTTAAGTGGACTCCTTGTCAACTCTTTTTGTACTTTGTAATTTGATTTTTTGAAAAAATAAAAAAATAAATAAAAAATAAATCCCACTTTTCAAGGATTGTGGAGACAATCTTATGACTCCATATTCAATTTACTCTTTTGAACTCTATAGAGATAAAATCTTAAGAATTTGTGACAAAGTTATGCTGACTTGGACTAAGATAATAAGTTAGCACTGCTTACCTTGCCAACACAATTAGATATCCATGGACAATGATGGTCAAACTGTTCTACACATCGGTTACATGTGGGGCAGTGTTTAGACCGAACAGGTCTAATTATCTGAAACAAAAGTAAATTGAGAACACGTGATATTAGTCTAATACGGCATCTCAATAATTATATGCATAAAAAGTATCCACAAGTATTATTATCGTTAGTATCATATTTGACAGGAAATAGGGCATTAAGTTAACCTTGCAGGTGGGGCAAAGTTGAGACCAATTTCCCATCCATACAGAGGAATTGTTCAAATCAATATTCAACAAAGGATCCTGAAAATGTCATTGCACTATTAGAGAGCTGAGTTACAATAATTAGTCAAAACCCATCAGCAACTACATTTTGGAACACAGCTATATATCATAGAGTACAACAAATCTTTTTAGCATGTTGTCTATATGCACATCATAGATGCAGGTTTTAAAATCTCAAGCATGTGTGATTTCATTATCTATTTTTCAATTCCGTTATATGGTTCCTTCACTGCCCTATTGCATTTTTATGGAGGGAAAACTTTACTTGTTTTGGGTAATTCTGGAAGAGTCACTCTTCTGGAATCATGCATTGTTTCTACTACCATTGGGCTTTTGGTGGGGGAAGAGGGTGTGACTTGTGAGTCTTATGGAATTGCAGTGTGAATGCTGTGAAGGTGGAGTGGTTGGAAAGAAATACAAGCCTACAAGGATCTTTAAGTATTATGATGGGGAGGGAGTGGAGTTTTTGTGGAATAAAGTTTGATTCCTCATTATGGGTTTTGGTATTTTCCAATATTTGGGATACACAATTATTTATTTATGCAGATTGGTGGGGTGCTGTCACTTACGATATTGCTTAGCATCGTTGTTTGTTTGCTGGTTCACAGTATTTGTTTAAATATTTGTATATTCAATGGACAGATTGGTCCCTATGTTTGCAGTTTTTTAGTTCAGTAAAAGCATTGTTTCTCATTATAAAAATAAAAATTAAATTAAATTAAATTAAAAAAAAAAAAACCAAAAACCAATAATGTGTCGTATGGTTCAATGTCCACTGACGGATTTAGATGGCATAAACCTTTATCAAATCTGTTGGATTAATGAAATGGGATCTAGCCCCATGTTTGATTTACCAATGGAGAAAGGAAAGAAAAGAAAATCATTAAAATTCCTAGATTCCCACTGTTTGGTTAGTAATGAAAATGACAAAGAAAAGGGAGGGAAAATAACTTCAGATTTGCCTCCTAACATTCTCTGCCAAATATGTGAAATTTGAAGAGAATGTTCATCCATACAAACAAAAACCAAAAATGTATTTTCTTCTCTTTATTTTCCATTTTTCCTATTATATTCTTTAAGTAACCAAACACAAGGAAATGTTAAAAAATTATGCTCTTTTTTTTTCTCTTCTTTATTTTCTCTAGTTGAAACTTGAAAGTGATCCAAACATAGGGTCATGATTAGATCATATTCAAATCATCAACCCACTCTAAGATATAATTGAATTTCATGCCAACCACCTTCTGTTCCTTTTTTATGAGAAACAAAGTTTTTTTAATAAAAAAAGAAGTACAAAAAAGGGGACAAGATGTCCACTGATCAGAAACAACTTTTTTGATGAGTTTCATGCCTACCACCTTCTGTTCTACGGACATTGATGGCTTCAAAGAAAAATTTCATGGTTTTTCTGCTACATAACCCTGCTTTGGGTCAAGTCCTTCTATTGAAAACTACTCACAACTATAATGAACTTTCTTTTCTAATTGGCAGTAGAAATGGTACGAGATTAAACAAATATATTGCATACCTCTGCATTTATATGACTGCCTAAGTCCCTTGCTCTTTTGATGTAACCTGGATCTTTACTGCAAGACATTATGTCAGGTAATTGAAGTAGCTCTAACAATATCAAAGTGACAAGCTAGAATGGAAGAATTGTGGTAGATATTATATATATATATATATTCGATCAGGTGCAGACGAGCGAACGTCCCATCAAGTGCTCGGTAGCTCCGCCGAGAGCTCGGCAAAGATTTTTTAAAACAGGCGCGGCTTCCTTCGCTTGGTTTTGTGGGTATAAACTGATGGGTTAACACTTTCCAATTAACCTAATTTTTTGCGAGCACGATCTTTCAATGAAGACCAAAAAAGTAGACAGTTCCTATTATCAAAATACACCCCATGAGGGATCCCACAAATAAGCCTAAATGTGGGATCCCACACCTGAAGGCCCTTGTATATATATATATATATATATATAGGGTTTAGGGTTTAGAGACAGAGAGAGAGAGTGCATGTTTCTTGTCAGCATATACACAACAAAATCACAAACTTATGTAGCACTTATTCAGGACTAGATTGGAGAGAAGCTGTCGGTTGATTTATTTTGATCTCAGAAATTTAAATAATTACTAAGTGACAGTACCAAATTCACCAAAACATATGTTCAAGTATGTCAATACACATTTAAATTTTCTTAGTCAGATAAATGCAACCCGATTCGCAAAAGTTTAAAAAAAATGTCAAAAGACAAGTTATTATGCTTCTAGAAAGCAAACAACATTAAATAAAAGAAAAAGGTAGAAAAAAAATTACCTACTGCATCTGTGGAACATAATCAGTGAACCGACTGCTAGTGAAACAGCAGTCCATCCCCAGAGGCCAATAGCAGCAGTAACCTTTGTCAGATTAGGAGCTAACATGAGTAGTGTGAAGTCAGTAATAAATAACAAGGGAACATAATTCTATCTGCAATCTAAAGGAAATCTGGAACACCATAGCTTAACTACCTGTAAGGACTGAGTTCGCAAAGAGAATTGTGAGAATGATTATTGTACAGAACAAGATAGGAGCATAACCAAAATCAGCCATCTTCCCCCTGCAAAATTTGTCCTTCCAGCAGTTTCTATGAGCCCGCTGCTGGTTAGACTGCAGAAATCCAAAATACTCTTTTTAAGAAATTTCACTAAAAGTAGTCAGAGGAGCATAACCCAAGTACAGAAAAGCATAAACTACGGTACCACCTTAGACAAAACGGAAAATACAAATAATCATAGAGTTAAAAAGGAAGGTGAGTGAACAAACAGAATAGGTCAGTTACTAGTGCAAAGTGCATAAATAATTTCCTTTACTCTTCAGAATCAAATATTCCACCCCTCCAAATACCAACTGTTCCATACATACCACAAAAGCCAAAGAAACATCATGAAGAAAGCCCTCCATACCCTTTTTTTCTCCTTTTTTCTAAAATTCCCAGGCCAACTGGCTTAAACCTTTACAACTTAATGCAGGAAATCTAACGAACCTTGAAACATAAAAAAGGATTGGTTGCAAAATAACAATTTCATTTGAAAATACACTGGGGAAGATTCTCAAAACAACATGATCAAATCCAAATTCTGGAGAGATTAAATTCAATGCTCTTCTGAACTTTGTAACTCATAAGATTAAGGATTATAATCACATTTAGATGGCCAAGGTACAACACTTCAATGGTTGTAAACATGTTTTCAAAGAATTGAACTCTATTATAAACAACGCAGCTTTCTATGCAATTTCTCTAATTTAAATAAGAAATGAAGGCTTCCTTACATTGCAAGCCTGCCATTCTCCAATACCAAGTAGCCAAATGAGCTGAATGTGCTTATCAACAAAATACCCTAGACCCACTTCTCTACTTCATCCACCTTACTCTAATTTTATGGGCAATAGTCATTCCCGACTTTCCAGTTTTTATGGACAATAAACGAAAAATCCCGAAAATAATCACGATTGGGTATATATGACACATCATATTTACAATAACACCTGCATTTATTCCAGATGCATATATGACACATGAATGAAAATTCAACATTTCAACCTCTTACAAGAGGGAAAAAAGGGGGAGGCATGTGCGTAAGTTATGAAAGATACATGAGAGCCTATGAAAAACCCCCACAAGGAAAAGAAAATGTGAGCGATAACAGATAGGAAAGTCCATCAGAACCCACATGTTTCTTTTCTATGCAACCCTTGTAAAAGATGATGTCCTTATATCAAAACCACTTGCCAAAACACAATCTCATACTAGCAGAAGTTCATATTCTCATATTTGCTTTTCAAGCCTTGTTTTTATTTGGTTAGGGCAATGTCAATGTGAAGTTACGTACAAGGAAAAGAGCGACACGTCGATGACCTTTATCGGATGCAATCTGAACAGGAGTAAAACCAGCATTGTCTTTCACCAATAATTCCTGCTTTGTGCCTGCATGAACAAGCAAAGTGCATGCCTCCTCATTTCCTCTTAAAGCAGCCCAGTGCAAAGGGGTACAACCTAATAGCATTGGATACTCAAATCATCAGACCACAAAGCAAAGTGATTATACCAAGAAAACCCAGAAAAAAAAAAAAAAAAAAAAAAAAAAAAAAACAAAAAAAAGAAGTCAAAAGGGTCCAGGAGAAATTGGAATTTACATCTTTAACATATAGCATGACAGAAATTGATGGTTCTCTATGAGCGACTTAACGAGCATTGAAAAATAATTAAATATTAAGAGTAGAGAATTTGAGTATCTCCTTATTCGGATAATTTATATCGTTTGCATGTTTTGCTAACAAATAAGTACCCTCATGACAAGATCTTGAAGCATGAGCAAAATTGTTTCTTAAGCTCTTCTGCAGTTGAGTTTGCTTTTTCAAAGGTCGATGGTGGTGATAAACATAACCTACTTGGTTGTTTCAATGTTGTGATAACATTGGGCAATAGTTAGAATATCTCCGTTATTCCTGTAACTTTTTGTGTTTGCCTTACCTAGTTGCATTGAGTTATGAAACCCAAAACATATATGAATCTGTGCTATAACAGCAGGAGTATGTCCAAGGTCAAGGGAGGAGAGATAGGGAGTAGGAAAATATATTGCAGCTTGTATCCAGTTACAGGTAAGGGTGGGCAAAACAAAAAAATCCCAAGCACACAACAAATTTTTGTCAATACCAAAATGCACATTTAGTATACCTTCTTTATCTTGTCTCCCTTGGCATGCATCTCGAAATAGAAGTAATCTAACTGTATCTGCAAATCCCTTATATGCAGCCCTGGTTGAAAGCATCATAATAATTAATTTCCCTACTGGCAATCTTAAAAAATATATCTTTCATGTTTCCAGATATGTAAGACTGCTGCACAGGACATCATAATTTGAATACTGAAATCCTTTTTTATCCAAAATACTGACTTCAATAGAAATACTTGTTTTGCTAATCAGATGTGACATTTTCGTAATCTTAAGCCTCAGACAAAAATACAGATAAGAAAAATAAACAAATCAACATAATTGACAAAGATAACCTAGACCAGTCAAAGCATTACATGCATAATGAACAACTTTAATCAAAGAGGAAACATAAGTTGTACACTAGTCTTATTATAAACAAATCACATCTAAAACGAATATGTGCTATATGGAGGTGATATATTTTGAAATCATACAACATAAGGCACTTGAAAGTGATATGCATGGATAACATCACAACACCACTCACTTACATGCATCTAATATGCCATAGCTGAAAACCATTGAGCATCATTACTCCCAACCTTTTCATAAACTTTAACCTCATACTACCCTACCAGTTTTCCTCATACCACCCTTAAAACCACAGAAACAGTCACAGCCATGAAAATTTGTGAAACATAACTTCTAAGATTTCTAGATATTCAATTTCAAAAGTATTCAACTCACAAAATCCTATTCCACAAGTCCGAATGACTGGTGGAGAAGCTTGTTGTGCCTGTGTGCACATAGATATACAGTGAATCTCTTATAAGAATGTCCTCGTTTAAAAAGAAAAATGAGCTTACCTACCTCGTCTTACAGATTCAAATATATATAATTATGACTTGAAAAGTGAGTGGCACCACTACCTTAATTCTTAACTCAAATGAAGTGCAAAGGGGGCTTTTCTCTATAATTTTAATAAAGGAATCGTTGAATGATAGGATCACCAACCGATAATAAAAGAAAAAATAAAAAAGCCACTTACCTTTTCTTAGAAATATAAATATAATAACTATGAAAGGGAAAATGAGTGGACCTCTATGTCTTTCTCCCTCCTCCCTCTTTTTCCTTTTTTTTTTTTTTCTGTTTTTCTTTTTTTGCTTGATTCAACACTATTTATCTCTTCTTAACTCTCTATTATTCTCTCTTTAGTTCAATATTTCTTCACCCCCTCTCCATTCTGACTATATCCATTTTTAGAAAAAGGGAAAAAAAAATAAAAAATAAAAAAAGAAGCTATATCTATTAAGAGTTTCATAAAAAAAAAAAAATTGAAAACTAACATGGTATTATCGCAACCATAAATTGCTTTCAAAGCTTCTCTTTTTTTTTTTTTTTTTTTTTTTTTTTTACTATTTTCATTCTATAAAAGTTTAGCACTCTAAGTATTACTCCTCCAATTATGATTACTTTTTTTTATGGAAATCTATAAAACCTTACTTACATTTTGAAGATTTGTTTCTTTAACAAAATCAAATAATCCAGTTTGAAAAGTATTTTAGAAAGTTAATTAAAAATATGTAATTAATATTTTATATTTTATATTTTCTTTCTTTTTTCTCTTTTGGTGAATTCTCTTTTCATTTATATGTATATCAAGTACATGGTCTTAAAGTCTTTCATTTACCTTTAGATCTATTCAATTTTATGATGTATTTCATAATGCACGACCATGAGATTATAGATGGTTTTCAGTTGGCAAAAGAAAATTCTTATGAAATATAAGGACAAAGGAATGCTTGGCCTGCATGTTGTAAGACACTTCTCATCAAAAACTAGTGTGCAGGTCATTTGTTCACGCACCACAAATCCATCCATGGTCCAATACCAGTATGTACAAACCCAAAAGTATCTACCACAGTTTACATTAGAAAAAAGGGTAGAGATAAATTTAGTTATTCACCCCTCTCTCGCCAAGACGAAAAATAGTTAAACACCTTTTCAGTATAAAACAATAACTAACTACTCCAATCATTTATTCACCCATTCTTTCCACATGTGCAGAAAACTACACGAGAATGAATGAAGTAAATTCACCAGAACACAGGTCAACTGGAGAAATTGAATGATTAAAACGCCATGTCAATGTAATAGAATAGTTATGTACATGAAAACCATGTCAATATGCCACAATTAAGAGACTTCTAACTTACCAATGAAGAGGACTCCTCCCTTCGTTATCAGGTGCATCAAAATCAGCATGGTACTTTGCAATAATGTGATTTAAGAAGGATGTTTTCCCATATTGAGCAGCAACATGAACTGCCTGCAGAAAATAAACAAGGAATGAAAAAAAACTATTGGCAATGCATATCCTTTGCATAAATGAAAGTATATGACTAATATAATCTCAGACTGTAAATAAAAAAGTAATGAAAAAAGCTATTGGAAATGCATATCCATTGCATAAATGAAAGTATATGACTAATAACTAATGTCAAAAGTTTACGTCGGGCCGTAAACTCTAAGACATAAATCAAGATTTAATTCGCACTAAATATAATAATCACCAATAAGGCAATAATAAGTTCCAACACGTGTTATTACAATTACAAACATAGCTATGAATTCTAGAATCTTCTAATGTTCATTTAATATAACCCCCAAAACCCAAGCGTAAGCCCTAAACAGCAAGTCTCGAACAGGTGAAAAAACAACGGCAAGAGCTGACATTCGAACAGCGAGGGACGTCCGCACCACAGACATCCACTCCTGAACTGTCCTCTATGTATCTGTCTATCTTTCTATGTGTGTATGTGTCGATAAGCTCACCAACACTGCATGCTTTTTGTTCACAGAGACCAATTTTCCAAATGATGTGAGAGCTGCAGTATTACTATCTTCAGAAAAGGTACCCATTTTCCAAAAGTTGACTTCAAAGCATGTTTAGAAACCAAAACTGAGGAAGTGGAAATAAAGACATGGTTGTTTTGGCGGAGATAAGGGTGATAAGAGAGGAAATTGGGTTAGCATCATGCAATGACTTAGTGCATCAGTGAGATTGCACGATACAGATTTGATAGTGAGACAGGAAAAAGTAATGATACAGTGATGCAACATCCATAGAGAAATGGCAACGGAAACTGGAAAAGTGATAATGGATGTATTTATTAGGTTAAATCAAATTAGAATTGCGAATATAATTAAGATATAATAATATAAATATCCTGCCATTTACTGTTTACTCTTCATACGTTTAAAAAAGAAAGTCACTCATACATTTGAGGGAAGCTCTATGAGATGCTATTGTGTGCACTATACCCTTCAACTATACCTTTCTAATGGTTCTAACCAATTTAAGTCGAACATGGATTGTATATTACATGCATAATGTGTTGATGTAGTTTGAGAATTAAATCCTAATTCTCACCGTCACGGTGTACAAGCAATAATTCGATGAAAGATAAAAAACAAACATGGCCAAGAAAACAGAAAATAATAAACCAACAAGCACACACAATCACACCGAGATTTGTTACGAGGTTCGGCAAAATTCATGCCTACTTCCCCGAGAGAGATCTCCGTTCTTCACTATGAGAATAACAAGTATAAGATTACAATTGGACTAAATCACATAACCCAATCCCCAAATCTCTTGTACACCCTTTCACAAAGTGTTTCCCAAGAACCCTAGATCTCTCACCCAAGATTAATTACCTAATCTTGATCTCACCTATTCTAGATTGTGTGCCTCCCAAGAATCCTAAGGACTTGCTCACTCTAATCTGATTCTCTCACGTTTTTCTAAGCCCTTAAGGTCCTATTTATAATCATAGGCCTTACATTACAATCCTAGATAAAGTAGGAAGAAAGTTAGCTTTGAGTAGGAAATAAGTTTCCTTTATACACAAGGAAAACCTCAAAACTTGCCCAAAACGAAGTCCAAAACGCACCAGGAATTAATAACCTTCCAACACCTATTTGGACTCCTAACTTCTAACTAGAATACCATGGAAATCTTCCATGAACCAGAAAATCTTCAAATGAGAGCCAAATTAACAACAATCTCCACCTTGGCGAGCATATCATGCAAATTATCTTGCACCAAATACCATTGGCCTTGACCTTGTACCAACTACACATAACCCGAATCAAGAAACTATGGTCCACCCTTGATTCGCACGGCCAATGCCTATGTGCAGCTGCATCGTGTAACCAATTACCGGTTAGCACCGAAGAGGGGCCTCGATTCACCTCCTCCTCCAGTAGGATCTCCTTTCTCACCATCGTTTGAACCTTGGAAACATGTCACAACCGTCTCTGTTGTACCCGCAAACGAAACCTTCCTCAAGCGCTTGATTTCTTGTGCATTCTGTTTCCAACCAACCATCGAGGTTTGAGTTCCTATCAAACGATATAGACCACCACACTTCTCTCCCTTCATTAGGACCATGCTTCCATGAGTAATTTTCATGATTCCACCTGCTATCAAAACCAGGTAGCCCTTAGAATCCAACCTACTCAAGGATATCAAATTCCTTTGTAGCTTTAGGATATAAGCGACTCCACCCCATTGAACATCTTGATCTTCACCATTCCAACCCCCATTACGTCAACTTTGGACCCGTCAGGCAAAGAGAAAGATCCTCCCTTTGATTCTTGAAACTTTTCAAAATATTCTTTCCTAGAGCATATATGGTGAGTAGAACCCGAATCCAATATTCAATCACCATGAGAAGAAGTGTTACCTATAGAGATTGTGAGAAGTTCTCCAGATTCATTATAGTCTGCTACCGCTGTAGAGCCATGACCATCCTTCTTATTCCAAGTCGGACAATCCTTCTTTATGCGTCCCCACTCTTTGCACTTGTAGCACTGCCAGCCCTTACCACTACCCTTTGATCTAGCCTTGCTATTATCACTAGAACCCTTGGTAGTTTGCCTTCCTCTTTGACCATGAGCAACAAACAAGGAATCTTTATCCTCAACTTTCTTTCTCCTTTCACTAGACAAGAGAGTTGACTCGACCTCCTCCATCTTCGTGTATCATTACCATACAAGAAGATATCCACTATGTTGTCATATGTATCAGGAAGTGTGGTTAGAAGTAAGAGGGCTCGATCTTCTTCCTCAATCTTTACCCCAACTCTTTCGAGTTGATTCAGCAGTCTTTTGAACACATTCATATGATCCATGAGATTTGCACCCGCTTCCATCTTCAGCTTATATATGTCCCACTTCAGATTCAACTTTGTGGCCGTAGACTTCTGAGCTAAATAAAGCTTTTCTAGTTTCTTCCACAATTTCGGGGCAGAATCTTCATCTATATTGTTGATAATATTATCAGCAATATAAAGCCAAATCGTGCTCACACACCTGCACTCCAAGTCTTCCCAGTCATCATCTATCATCTTTGCCGGCTTTCCTTCTTCCTTTCCCTTCAAGGCGCGTGTCACACCTTGCGAAACTAGGACATCCTTCACTATCTTTTGCCATAGAGTAAAGTTACGTCTTCCATCAAATTGCTCCACCTTAAAAGATGAAACACCACTACTTCCTGCTGCCATGACAAACTACACGGAACCACGATCGATGAACATGAAACCTAGCTCTGATACCACTTGTTGATGTAGTTTGAGAATTAAATCCTAATTCTCACCGTCACAATGTACAAGCAATAATTCGATGAAAGATAAAGAACAAACACGGCCAAGAAAACAGAAAATAATAAACCAACAAGCACACACAATCACACTGAGATTTGTTACGAGGTTCGGCAAAATTCCTGCCTACGTCCCCGGGAGAGATCTCCGTTCTTCACTATGAGAATAACAAATATAAGATTACAATTGGACTAAATCACATAACCCAATCCCCAAATCCCTTGTACACCCTTTCACAAAGTGTTTCCCAAGAACCCTAGATCTCTCACCCAAGATTAATTACCTAATCTTGATCTCACCTATTCTAGATTGTGTGCCTCCCAAGAATCCTAAGGACTTGCTCACTCTAATCTGATTCTCTCATTTTTTTCTAAGCCCTTAAGGTCCTATTTATAACCATAGGTCTTAGATTACAATCCTAGATAAAGTAGGAAGAAAGTTAGCTTTGAGTAGGAAATAAGTTTCCTTTATACGAAAGGAAAACCTCAAAACTTGCCCAAAACGAAGTCCAAAACGCACCAGGAATTAATAACCTTCCAACACCTATTTGGACTCCTAACTTCATCCTAGAATACCATGGAAATCTTCCATGAACCAGGAAATCTTCAAATGCGAGCCAAATTAACAACATAATGCACATACAAAGTGTGCACCAACAAAGTGTGCACAAAGAATGATAATTGTACCCAAACCCAATAGATGTTAACATTTATAGAAAGTATCTTGCACATATAAATCACGGTTACCACTTAGTCACTTACCATTACTCAGATACTTCATTCCTTTTTGGATTATGTATTACTTACCAGAGTAAAGAAAGGAAAAACCAATAAACGACTATTTAAGAACAACAACATATGTCACTGAAACTGCAATCCACTAAAAAAATTAAAATGAAAGTATCATCCCTATCACAAAATGTTGCAGAAGTACAAAACCAATAGTAAAGAATGAAGGAATCACATAGTGCCAACATGAATTCCTCTCCAGCCATAAAACATAACAAATTTAAAAGAAAACAGAAGAGAGCATCTTCCCATTATCAAACAATCCAAAAGCACAAAATATGCATAGATAATCATAATCCGGGCATGATCAAATACTGCTGGTTTATCCTAGTATAATTTAGAAAAAAAAAAAAAGTAAATGAGGCAATTACCCTGTACCCATGTACATCAGCAGCCTCAACCCTAGCTCCATTCTGCAAGAGCACATCTGCCACGGCAATTGCACCCTGCACAGCTGCCCAATGCAATGCTGTCTGCTGTATATTCTCAGTCGCATTGACATCACCACCGTGCTTTAACAACATCAATAACAAACATATTCATATAATCAAAGCCAACCACATTACAGAATGCAGCAATCCAATGCCAAAAGTAAAACAAAATTTCCAACAAAATAAAAGCATACAAATATGCTTCATCAACCACAAACAAGCTTAACCAATTTTAATACCAAAATATACCATCACAGAATTCAACTAAATTTTAACAAACATAATGCAAAGTCAACATTTCAAGTTTTCAACATAAACCCACCACAAAAATAAACCTTTCTTACAAACCCACCACAAAACTCAACCTTTCTTTACAACCCACCACAAGACTCAACCTTTCCTTACAAACCCACCACAGAAAAGCAAGCAAGCTAATTCACAGTACAAGAAACGGCATAGAATACCTCAATTATGTACTGGGCGATATCGGGGAAGTTATTGAGAGCAGCCCAATGGAGGGCGTAGTAGCCATGGGGGTCTGGCTTAGAGAGACAGGCACCGTCTTCTTCGACGAACTTCCTCAGCTTCTGAAGGTCCCCATAAGCAGAAGCAGAGAAGACGTCGAGCACAGCAACCACCTCGGTAGGGTTTTTCTGGGATTTGGAGTCGGATGACACAAGCAGCTCTATCTCGGAAGAAGCCATTTTTCTTGAGAGCTACCGCATAAGGGGGGATTGAGATGTAGTAGGGTTTTTCGGAGTGAATTTGGGTTTTGCTAGGGTTTAGAGTTTGTTCCTTGATTTGGTGTTTGGGAACTCTGAGGCTCTGAGCTCTACTCTGCGCTCTGGTAATGGAGTCTGGACTCAGGAAGGTGTACTGCGTTTATAAGATGCTTTTACTGCGTTTATGACTAAAATTATGATTCCGGTGCTTTAAAAATTGAATAAATATGCTTACGTCATTACGTGTGTGTTAGCCATTAGGGGGTTTGGTCATGATGGTTTTGTTGCATCTTGCGTCAGCATGACGGACATTTCTAGATAATTGAGGAAAAAGACAATTTTAATCAAGAACATTATTATAGTGGAGTCAGTGGACCTCCATCTTCATTCTTCGCCCCAAGTGGCATTTTGACATGGACCAATAGAATGTAATTATGTCTTTTATAGTTTTATACTTTTATCCTAGCACAAAAAAAAGAGTTCCTTAGATTTTACGGGTTGACCACTAATAAATGTTGGTTAAAAGGATAAAAGTTTAACCACTTAATTTTCTGGACAAAAAAATTTTGTCAACCACTCAGCAAGTGCATATAGAAAAATTGTTACATCTGCAAAATTTATGCAGATGCATCTCAAAAAATGCATATACACTTAACAAACGCTTAGTGGCCTAATTTATGTTCACGGATGAGTTTTACGATTATCTTTTAAGTTAAGTTAGTATTTCAATATCATTATTACTAAGTATATTAGTAGTTTGGTAATAGAATCTAATTTACTAAAAACACATGTCCTTTTTCTTTAAAAAATAACCTTCCAAACCAGTTTTCTCCTTTGCCTTCTCCAGCCAAACAAGAAACCTAACAGTCACATTTCAACCAAGCAATGTCACATGGAATTTAAATTTTGTCAGTTTGGTACATTTTAAAATTCTGTTAGTTATTTGGATACAACCCAACTTTTTAATTTAAAAAAAGAATAATCTATTTGTTTTATAGACTAATATTATCGGGAGATTGAAAGACCACTTTATGCCTCTCCAAAACTAATCGAAGCTCACAAAATCTTTTAAGGTTAGAACTTAAAGTTTTGATTTTTTTTTTTCTTATTTGAAAACCAAATCCAAAGCTATACATGATTTCCGTCAATCCATTAATTTAACATTGAAGTGGATTTGAGAAAAAAATTTGCATGTTTGGTGTAATTTCATTTTCGCCGCAATCGAGAAAAGATTTTGTGCCCTAATAGGGCACAAGATCTATGTGCCAATGTGACAAAATTATTTTGCACACTATCATATATATATTTGTCATATTATATTAACTTCATTATTGTTAAAAGACAATTTTACCCAAATCAATTTTTCTCCTAATATCAGTCAACCCCAATTTCTTCTAGTACTCTTAAAATTCAGATGTTGCTATTTTAGATATATTCTCTGAAACTTACTCAGCTTATAAAATAATGGTGACTGTTCAATTTTATCTCTTTTGGTTCTCGTTCAACATATTGACATTAAAAACATTATCTTTTTTGTGCTCTTTTTATCTGCAAACAAAACTTTTTTCTCTATAAACTAAAGCTTATATAAATCATTCATGGAGGTCCATGCCAAAAAAACAACTATGGATGGGATTAAACAAAATTTGAACTAAAGTTCAACTTTAAACAAATTATATTTTAAGCTTAAATTTGGACACCATAGAAGAATCAATTGGGGACCTGCATTAACAAAATTCGTTTGGCCATGAAAATCTGCTTTAGCTTCTTGTGGCTGCCATTAGTGCCTATTTACGCACTAACTTGTACAGTTTAGCTGAAGCTGGCAGTACCATCAGGCAACTCAGACTGCAGTTCAAACAGATATGGAGTCCGGCAGCTCTACAAGATACTTATTGCTTACAATCAAAGTAGTCCAGCCAGAGGCATGTCAACATAGTTTCTATCATACGTTAAGAGAAAAAGAACATCAAGTGCAAAAACATCTGAAAAACTAGACCATGTTGGTATGCCCATATCGGGTGGCAAGGTAAATTTCACACTGAAATTTTATTAGTCTCCAAACAAGAAAAAATAATAATAATAATATTCACAATTCTCGAATTTGCTCTAGAGTACTTGAACACTCAAATGAATGACTAATAGAATGTTCTTAAAACTGAGCTACAGTAAAGCTCAACAACTTGTCTCAGTAGGTGCAGCAACAACTTGCCTCAGCAGTTGTGCTGGGGCAGACCTAACTATGCTGCCTCTTGCAAGAGATGTTAATCAGATTTATTAGGTATATCACTTTCCTGTTGAGATTTAGACTCTTCCTTTTTCTCCATGACCTGCTGAATGCCTTCTTGGTACCCATGTATAAAACTTTTAAGAGCATCTCTATATGCAGAAGCTCTCGTCATGTAGACCCGCTGTAGAGCAGGCTTTAATGTCTCCATTCCTCCTCTAGCAGCCACAGCTATTAATATTTGTTTCCAAATAAAATGGTTAAAACATAATCAAATTTCGAACCATTTAACTAAAAAAAATTTAAGGCTTTCAAGAAAATAACTGAGAATTATTATTATTTTTTCGTTGCGGTGGGACAGGCAACCATAAACATATACTTAGTGGAAAAAATGAAATGAGAAATGCCTATTACTACCGAAAAAAGAAGAAAACAGATATAGAGACACAGGCAATAGGCAAACCAGATACAAAAATTACCAGCCAGATAGAACTGCCTTACAATATAGGTATCTGCTTTATATTTTCTAATTATTTTCATATTTGTTGCTCATACTGGTTTACCTCAACTTCCCTTTACTATCTGAAAGTTGAACCACTATCAAATAGAAATGTTGTGAAGTTAAACCACTATCAAAAATAACTTTCTAATCCATTGTGCTCAAGTACTTGAAGCACATTAGACACATGTAAAACATTTGACAGGCTTGCTTGAACAAGATACAGGATTAGATGATTATGATTTATGCCAACCTGAGTGAAATCATTACATGACACATTGTGACTCAAATCAACAAAAAGAAATCAAAGGAAATATCTTTGGCATCCATAGCCATCTTCATAGTCATATGCATGCATATATCATATGACATGTTAATAATGTAGGTTCTTACTAATCACAGGTGATATCTGAAGCTTTTGATTAAAGCTATTATTATATTTATGACATTGATTGATATGGCACCATAATGTAGAGATTATTTACCAAGATCCTCCAATGTTGAGGGTTCTTTCTCTTTAGCTGTGCTCTTTGCTCCACTAGGTGTATCTTCACTCTCATCATCCTTCTTATAATCGTTAGGCCGCAATTCAGGACCAATATCCCGCACCCAACTGGCAGCATAAAGCCTAGAAGCCTCCTTCAACACCTGAAGGCCAATTCAAGATGGTATAAATTACCACCCTTTCATGTCAACACCACAAATGTAGATGTAATATTAAGCTTTAATACATTCCAAACAGTAAAACAAAGCTCATATTCAAATTAAAAGAAAACAAAAACTAAACCTAAACCTAGAAGAAAAGAAAAACAAGTTATAGCCAAATATTTCACCAGCTCAGATGGTCAGCCCCAAAATCAACTTTAATCTACAGCAGCAGGAATTATCAAGCATTCTAAAATTGTGTCCATATCTTCAAATTTCAGAATAAGTTAAGAAAAAGAACAATGGTTATACCCACCAAATAAGTGACCGATATGTCGCCAACCCACCAAGTTAAATATATACACAAACTAAAGGCCTGTTTAGGAGTGTATCTGTATGAAATGCTTTTGCTCATTAGCACTTTTATTAGTAGCGCTTTTATTATAAGCTGTAAGCATACAAAATATTTTATTAAAACCCCAACCTGTTTCCTGGAAAAACACCTATCAGGTGCCGAGTTCTCCAGGAAGCATGGTTTCTCAAACCTAAAAATCACTTTTGTCTCTTTTAGCCAAACGTTACAAAATGTGTTTTTTGGTTATCTGAAAGCATCAACAGCACTCCCAAATAAGCTGTAACTGGTTTCTTTTATTTCATAAACTATTTTAACAATCAAGCACTACTTACTATTACTTCAATCAATCATAGATTACATAATTAAATCAATTGCATATGAATATGACCAACTACAAAGCCAGGTGAGCTTTGTGTACCAAGAAATGTGAATGAAAGAAATGTGTACCAAGAACCGCTCATGCCAGGTGAGCTTGCGGCGCTTCTTCATATGAGGAGGATCTGGCAGTGAAGATGGAAATGCAATCTCTTTCAGATCATAACGAACGTAATCATACAGTTTTCTACACACCACCCTGACCTTCATTTCTGTGACGTCGTTTACTTTTCTCAATTTGTCAGTGTGGACTCCAATCTGCTAGGCTTTGCAGTGACTAATGATTGAAGTCCAATTTCATATTCTGCGCCACTATGCTAGTAGACTTCCAAGCCATGGCTTCCTGTGTAACTCTAATAACCATCTAATGCAAATAATGAAACAAAAACTGTATCACCATCACCGAGGGACGTAACCACGAACATTGATTAGAAAGGGCTAAACTAAATTTTTTTTTTTTTTTTAAGGAAACGAGTTTTGTTGAAATTTAGGGCAGAGTCATGTCGACTTCTTTGACATTTTCCAAGTTTATATAACCCTTAAAATACTTCTAGTACCCATTTTCACATCCTCAACTGCAATGGGAGATGGGTCTCCTGCTCCTTCAAAATGCATCCACCACCAAAAATTTATACACAAATACATTGGGCATTAGGCACCCACCCATCTAATAAGTAATAACAACATTTTTAAGGCCAAAATACTTGACAATTCGAAAATATTTTATTACATCAAAAGAGAGAAATACCAGTAGAGCAAATCACAATAGCAATTACCTAAGAAATTACAGCAGTGGGGTTTAACCATTTTGACCTTGAAACCAGTTTTAACTTATTAAGTAGCCAGTACGTTGAATTATACACACTATTGCACAAAGAGAAAAATAAGTTCATCGATATCAAAGATAAAAAAAATGAGAGAAAGAGCCGCAATCAGTGAAGATGAATAGAAGATTCCACAATTTCAACTCCAATTTTCATTTTTCTGTTTGTTAAAAAAAAAATAGCAATAATCAAAGAAGAGAACAGAGAAAGAGAGAGTCGAATAGAATACTCACTCACCTGGTCTGCGTGAGAGAGAAAGTGAAGTGAGTTGAAACGGGGAAGTTTCAAAATGATAGGAAGGTTGAGAGTGAGAGCTTTTAGTGGGCTGGAGGGGGAAAAGTGAGAAGCTGAAAGAACAATAAAGGGTACGCCAATTTCTTTTGGTTTTTTTATTTTTGTTTTATCGTTAAGCCAAAAAGTGTAGTCTATTGAGAAATTTGAAAACTATTTCATTTCTGATTCTATTAAAGACTTTTAAATTTTTTTTTTTTAACTTTTAAAATTTTGACCATCGATCAATACTTGAGTACTCCTTGAAAAGTGTTCGAATCCCCTTGAGTAGTGTTCGAACCCTATTGAATAATGCTTAAGGGGAGGGGTGTTCGAGGACTTTTCAAGAGAAGCTCGAGCACTACTATGTTAAATTGTTAAAAATTTAGAAAAAATGTTAAAATTTTTTTTTTCTTTTTTTCTTTTTTAAACCTAAATCTAGAACCCATTGAACCACTCAGGTGGGTTGCAAAAAACCGATACCAAGCTGGTCCTTTACCAAAATCTTGGTGGCTTTGGGGGTTAGGTTTTGGAGGGCGACGTGGTCGTCGGGAGGAAGGCGACGGTCAGGGCTGGGAGAGATGTGAGGTTTCGACTGGTTAGGAGCTGGGTAGGGGCAGGGATAGATGAGAGAAAAAGTGAAGAGAGGCAGAAGGAGCTAAGTTGTGTTTCCAAACAAAGACATAGAAAGGGAGAGAGAAGAGAGGGAAGTAGAGAAAGAGGATTCGGGAGGAAGGGGATGGAGAGAGAAGAGAGGGAAGTAGAGAGCACTACTATGTTAAATTGTTAAAAATTTAGAAAAAATGTTAAAAATTTTTTTTTTCTTTTTTTCTTTTTTAAACCTAAATCTAGAACCCATTGAACCACTCAGGTGGGTTGCAAAAAACCGGTACCAAGCTGGTCCTTTACCAAAATCTTGGTGGCTTTGGNAGCGGTGGGGGCAGGGATAGATGAGAGAGAAAGTGAAGAGAGGCAGAAGGAGCTAAGTTGTGTTTCCAAACAAAGACATAGAAAGGGAGAGAGAAGAGAGGGAAGTAGAGAGAGAGGATGCTGGGGGAAGGGGAATGGGAGGGTAGGGCGAGGGGGAGAAGGGAGAGAGAAACTAAGGAGGGGAGAGAGAGAGAGAGAGATAGAGAGAGAGAGAGGAGGGGGTTTAAATGCTGGGAGAAGAAGTTGATTAGCAGTACGTGGCAACTAATTATTAATTTATATCGTGCGATAGTGCCAATCATTATCGGTGGCATGGCCGGGCAGTGCGACAATGTCAATTTACTTTTTTTTTTTTTTTAAATAATAAATAACATGGACTTATTTGTACAAAGTATGGACCTATTTATCATTCCAATTTTTTATATAGGTTTTTTGTGTACAAAAGGCTCTAAAATGAAGTTTTTAGTGTTTTTTTTTTTTTTTTTTTGCCATGTAAAATGTTAAAAGTCTTTAATTGACTTAATATGGGTTAGGTTTCCAAATTTTTCTTAAATATTATGTTTTAAGTATATTTGAATTACACATGTCATGCAAAAAAGGGAGAAACCTTGAAACATATATGAAGAATGTAGTTAGCATTTCTCTCAAATAAATAGAAAATAATTGCACCGTGGTTTTTTTTTTTTTTTTAAGGGAAAGGGGAATTGAACTTATGTGTAGAGAACCAAATTCTACGACTTTTTCAATTTGGCTACTCACCAATGGATTGGAGAAATTTGAAAAACTAATCTCAGTAAAAATTTCAAAATTTGATCATCGGGTAGTGCTCAAGCTCCCCTAGAGAGAGAAGTGCTCGAATACCCCTCAAGCACTGCTTGTGGAGACCTCAATTACTACTAAAGGATCAAAATTTTATAAATTTTAAAAAATGGTTAAAAGTCTTTAATTGAAATTAAAATTGATTAATTTTTCAAATTTCTCAAAATTGTGTGGAGGGAAGTGAGAGAGCGATAGATAGAGAGAGAATATGGAAGAAAGGTTAAGTACCATTAATTTTTATTTGAGAGAAATTTTGACTATTTAATTAATAGAAATGGATTGGAGAAATTTGGAAAACTAACCCAAATTTAAGTAAATTAAAAAATTTTAATCTTTTTTTTTTTTTCAAATTTGAAGTAGTACTCGAGGGGAGCTCGATTAATTGAAAGTTTGAAACTAAAATGGATTAATTTTTCAAATTTTTTCAAAATTGTGTGGAAGGAAGCAAGAGACCGATAGATATAGAGAAAGAAGATGAAGGCACCGTTAAGTAGTAAGTACCATTAATTTTTAATTGAGAGCAATTTTGACTATTTAATTAATAAAAAATGAGTGCAGTGTAAGATTACATTTTGAAAGTGCGCCTCCCTATTATATATAATAAAATATATTTTAGCGTCGTAAATACTTTCCAAATATACTAAAATCAATGTATAAGTCCATCTTAAATGCATACACCTTTCAAGATATGCAATCTTTTTATAAAAGGAAATCCAATTAAGAAGGTCTCCAACAACGTTACTATATATATAATATTGAATTCTGGCATGGTGGTGGAACAAAGCAGTCGAAAGCAATTTGCAAGTTTGAAAAGATGGCCATAGCAAAACAGTTGTTTGTTTTCCTTATTGTGATATTTGTTCTATGCACAGGTTCGTTTAATTTTGTACTAAATGAAGTATTTGAGACCTTTAAACATTGCTTTCTTCATTTAATTTCTCTCCTTTTGTAACATATATCTATTTTATTTTAAGGTACATATATTATTCATTTATTAAATAATATTGCTGAATTAATGTTTTCAGCTATCCAAGATGTAGTTGCTCAGACGGACCCGGGTCGGTGTTGCGATATTCATTATATTGGATCATGCGTGCCAGGAGTTGACGACAAAGTTTGCAATCAAAGTTGCCAAGAACATTGCACTCTAACTGGTACTTGCAAGATTAAGCAACTCGGTCATAGCCCAATGCAGTACTGTGAATGCCATTGCAAGAAACCTCCAGCTCCGAGTGAAGAACCTGGAGCTCCCATTTCTCCTATATTTCCCTACAACTAATGCCATTTTAGTGGACAATAATAAACAATTGTAATAAATAACCAGTTGCTTGTCTTTTGATTTTTCAGTACACAGTCTTCTCATTACCATTAATAAAGTTGCTTTATGCTTCAATGTTTGAATCAATTGTCTGAAAAATAGTTGGGATTAAAATTATAGAATTGGCCGTACGTGTGAGTGTGACTCGTTAAATTTTACTCATTTATACATTATTTAGTACGTGCCACAACACGACACATGTAATTATGTCTAATTTGTACTTTTGAATTTGCCTAACACAAATTTACCATGCATTGTTCAACAGTGCACATGCTGTATAATATAGGAAAAAAAAAAAAAAGAATAATTTTATTCAATATACCCTTTTAATACCCCTTAAATTATTTTGACCTCTCAGCCTAAAAAATAACTTTTATGACCTTTTTTTTTAGACCAAAATACCCTTATACAAATACATTGTAGCAGCTGTTTCCTTCATTTTTGAGTTACTATAGCAGCTGTTTCCTCCATCTTCTTACTGCAAGCTGCAACAACCATGGAGAGCGACATCCATCATCAGCCAACGCCCATCATCTCCGCTTTCTCTATCTCTCTAAAACAAAATTCGAAAACGCATATTTGAGTTTTTCTTTAAATGGGTTGAGAGAGAGAGAGAGGAAATGTCGGTGGGAGAGGGTGGGGATGGTGGTGGGCATCGGCCATCGACCCATCATCTTCTCTCCCAACCCAAATTTGAAAAAAAAAACAAAAAAAAAATGAAAACTCAAATCTGGTGAAATGTGCTATAACCAGATCCGGTTGAATTTTTGGTCGCCAAATGATCGAATTTGTGGTCGCCACATGGTGGAATGTGCTATAGCGATGTGATGACCACAAATTCGACTATGTGGCGACAAAAATTCAAGAAGATTTGAGTTTTTTTTAGAGAAAAACTCATTTAAAGAAAAACCCATTTAGAGGGTATTGCTGGGTTTTGCTAAGCGATATGGGTTTTTTTTCATTGAATTTTGATGGGTTTGCTGCTGCATCTATTGGGTTTACTGCAGCGGCAGAGGATGCCGACGCTGACGGCCAGTGGCGCGGCGACGATGAGGCAGTGGTTGGTTGGGGAGGAAGGAAAGAAGGGAGAGAGAGGCAGTGGTTGGCTAGGGAGGGAATGAAGGTTAGTGGTTGGCTGGGGAGGGAGGGAGGGAGGGGAGAGGCAGTGGTTGGCTGGGGAAGAGAAAGAAAAAAAAAACTACAGTAAAAAAAAAAGGATTTTATATGGAGAGTATTTTTGACATTTCAAATGCAAAAGGGTCATAAAAGTTATTTTTTGGGCTGGAGAGTCAAAATAGTTTAAGGGGTATTAAAAGGGTATATTGAATAAAATTACTCACAAAAATACGGCATGCGCTAGGCGTTCTTTCATTAAGGAGGACTGTGTTGTCATATATTTTTTTAAAAGTGTGCTTGGTTATCATTGTATTTTATTTTTGGACTTAAAAAAAAGGTGTTTTAAGTAGAAAAAATAAAAATGAAAGATAAGCCCAAGTCCACTTAGCCCAAAAGTTAAGTCGCAAAACAAAAAATCTAGTACTCGGTAGTTGTAGATGTGACCTCATTTTTGCATATACAATCTAAAATATGCATCTACAATTTAAAATCAATTATCTGTAACCTTAAAAGCTGCATCTGAAACCCAAAAAAATACAAATGCAATCTAAAACCTGTAAATGCAAATAGAGCATCTACATCCATTAAGCTTTTTACAAGAGTATCAAGCGTACAATAGCTTGTTTATGACCTCTAGGCACGCACGCACAAATAAATTAGGCTTCAGTTTAATTTTTTATTTAGACGGATTTTCACTAAAAAATATTTCAAAAACTGAACTTTAGAATAATTTATTATTAAAAAAAACCCATAAAAAAATAAATAAATTCACACGCTGACAAACACAAATAAGACGAGCCAATGAAAGCGTGCCACTTGTTGTGTGGCTAAAGAAACCCCGAGCACAAAAAGAGTCCAACCCAAAGAAACAAACAAGCAAAACAGCCTCATACTCACTCTTTCGAGTTTCGAGTATTTTGTGTTCCTTAGAAAGTCAGAATCACACTACCACTTGATACTCAGTCAATCATCACTCCCTCCCTCCAAAAAAAAAGCCATGGCCACCGCGAGAGTGCTATCCGTCGCCAATACCTCTTGCTTGCTCTCCAAAACGGCGTCTTTCCTGCCCAAGCAGCAGAGGCCGTACAGCACCACCCTTTGCTTTAATAGAAGACTAGCGTCGTCGTCTTCCTCCAGGAGGTCCTTCACTTGCAAAGCTATCTACAACCCCGAGGTCCAGATCAAGGAGGAAGGCCAGCCCGAAACCCCAGACTATCGAGTCTTCTTCGTCGACCGTTCTGGACAAAAGGTAATATCTTTTTCCCGTTCCGTTTATTGTATGGATTCTGAGAAAATATGCACGAAAAGTGAAGAATGTGAAAAGCTCTCCGTAAATGGGGGCTAGAATAATACCATTTGCTTGCATAATTGGGACGTTTTAAAATTTGTTAGATTCAATTTTTGGGTTTTGATGGGCAAGAAAGTTTGTGTTCGAATTAATGTTGATTTGGATTTTAAGTGGTAAAGATCGTTTGCTTCATTGAGGTCTCTCGCTCTCTTTCAAATTTGGTTTTGATTTTCATTTTTTAGTTTCCCAGATTGTGTTTTCTGGTGGAGAAATGGAGGCAAAGAAAAGAAATGAGACTTTCAGTTACAATGTTAGGGGACCGATGTAATGCAGTGGTTTGTGATTATAGGAATATGGTTATGTGTTCTTGTGTTTTCTTATTTTGGAGATCAAGTTCTGACTGTCTCTGAGTAATTTTTAGTTTTAAATTGTATTGAAAATAGTGAATATGTATTTGCAACTGTAGGGAAAAATAAATTAAAATGCTGGGCTTTTACCCGTTAATTAATTGACTTTTTGTCTCAATTTTCTAAAACAACATGTTGGTTTATATATAGGTTTCACCTTGGCATGATATACCTCTGCACTTGGGAGATGGCGTATTCAACGTTGTTGTTGAAATACCCAAAGAATCAAGAGCAAAGATGGAGATTGCTACTGATGAGCCACACACTCCTATAAAGCAGGATACAAAGAAAGGAAAACTTCGTTACTATCCGTAAGATTTAAATTTTACTTTTCTTAAGGTTATATAATTTAGTTTGTCCTTGTCTTGGTGCCTTGTTAAATTACTTGTATCAAGTTTAAATCTTGGCTAAGTGCGCATCTTGAATTAGAAGATAAGCCACTGGTGGTGCTGCATTGTTGCTAGTTGACACAGATAAACACATGCATATATTTTGGAAAGAGTTTGATATTTAAGTTAGTGGCCTCAGTGTTTATTGGTGCTATAAGAAATTTAAATTTTTCTACTACATTCAATTACACATTCCATAGGGCTCTTTTATTTTTCATGTAATATTTCTTTTTAAGTATTACATAATCAATACAAAAGGTAAAAAAGTAAACCTGTAGTAGTTATAAATTTACTTTGCCAGCTCTACCTGCCTCCTCTTGCACCTTGTTCAGTTAATAACTTTAATATATTAATAATATTATTAAGAGAGCCCTCTGTGAGTTGTCATGTAGGGATCAATCCTACCCTTATTTCTTTTAACAATTTTAATAGTAGATTTAATACTAAGGTGAGTATAGTAGTTACCCAACCCCACCTTCCAACCTATCCACTCTCATTCCACATATCTTACTTTCTTCTTCCTACTGTAACTCCATCACATTGTTCATCGATTGCCTGTGTGAGATTTTCTAGTAATATTATTAAGAGCGCCGTTTGTCAATCAGATATATGAATGTCAACTGTATTCCCATTTCATTAAACAATTTAGATAATATATTTAAAAACTAAGGTTACTATAGTAATTATACATTACCTCACTTTCAACCTACATCTTACATATCTTGCTCTCTCTTTCTAGTGTAACCACCATCACATTGCACATGTATAACATGTGTGTCTATCGAGTATCATTTAAAATTTCTTAAAAGTTATCTTTTGTGAATAACTGTATCAAATTTTTCTCAGCTACAATATAAATTGGAATTATGGATTGCTTCCACAAACCTGGGAAGACCCATCGTTGGCTAACTCTGAAGTTGAAGGAGCATTTGGGGATAATGACCCAGGTATGTTTACCTTCTTATCTATTTCTTCCAATTTTTTAGGTTACTTGTCACCATAAGGACAAATAAAACTTTTATTTCTGCTACAACTTGTAGTTGATGTTGTTGAGATTGGTGAAAGTCGGAGAAAGATTGGCGAGATTCTCAAAGTAAAGCCCTTGGCTGCTTTAGCCATGATTGATGAAGGGGAACTTGACTGGAAAATAGTTGCAATTTCACTGGATGATCCAAGAGCTTCTCTCGTTAATGACATTGATGATGTTGAGAAGCATTTCCCAGTATGTACCGCTTCTTAACCAAGCACTAACATATTTTCCTAATTACACATACCCAACCATAGCCACCTTAATTTTTGTGTATTTGATTATCTAGATGTTTACAGTTTTAAATTCATTTTTACATGATATGATTACTGTACGAGAAAGTATGTCTACCCTCTCTTTTGAGCTGAGTGGATGGTTATGATAGGTAATACTGTTTAAGTCACTATTTACCTACCTTCATAAGCTAGATAAAGGAACTAGTAAGTTTTGATAGAATTTAGTAAGTGTGTGGCAGGGTGAGAAATATTTATGTGAAAAGGAAGAGAAAATGATGATAAATATTCTTGTAGCACAAACAAAAACTTATTATATGCATAGCTTATATGATCACATATTCCTGTAACAGAGCTTATTATATGCATAATAAATCCGTTAGCTGCATTTGCATCTGTACTTGCACTATTAATAAATTGCTAACTCCATAGGAGTGAAAGGGTTTGAAGGCAGCCCTAAGTAATAATTGCTGTCAAAAGTTGCAAAACCTGTGCGGGCCTAATCTTGTGGTTTACTTCAGGGGACTCTCACTGCAATAAGGGACTGGTTTAGAGACTACAAGATCCCTGATGGAAAGCCTGCTAACAAGTTTGGTCTTGGCAACAAGGCGGCAAACAAGGTAATTTACTTTTTCATTTCTCTTCGGAATCCCTTGGAGTTCTGTCTATTGCTTGTTGCTATTTTCTAATTTTATGTAGGCTGGCAAGTTGCTGTTATCAAGAGGGGTTTCTCTATTTTTTTTTTTTTTCTTCTCGAATCATTGTTTGTGGTCATATGGCCTAGCGGCATAGCACTCCTTGCAGAATGCAAGCAGATTTTGCAAGGATCCATGCTTCAAACACAATCCCACATGTTGTCCCACAGCATGAAGACACTTGAAACGTGATTTATAAACCCAATGGTCTTAGTTGCACACTAATTGCAAGTTCACTATTCCCTTATCAATGTAGATTTAGTGTAGTAGTCATGAAATGCAAGAAAATATACTTGCCATCTTAAATACTCTTAAATAGGTTTTTGAAAGCAGTGGTTGTATAAGATGTGGTTCAATCCTTTGTCTGGGCTAAACATTCTTTCCTTAATAAACATAAAAATTAATATAATGGTACCATCTGAAAATATTAGATATGTGATGTGCTTTATACCTAACCCTATAACAATTCTTGTCATGAACAGGATTATGCTCTTAAGGTCATAACCGAAACCAACGAATCATGGGCTAAACTTGTCAAGAGATCAATTCCTGCTGGAGATCTGTCACTTGCATAAATGCATTGGTAGAATGGGAACTGCAGGTGTTATTGTTTATACTCTGCGAATTTTTCTTTCAAGGAGATTTTCTCTGTGATTCATTAGAGATTTTTCCTTTTGGCGAGCCAGTCACGTTACTATATGAATGTTACATCAATTCCAATTTTTTTGCCGTTGGGCTGGAATAATCCCCTAGTCTTCTGTAGTATTTTGTACCATATTAAACTAATAATTTGGTTTTGATCATGAACAAATTGATTTTATTTCATTAGTTAGTAATCATGCGTGTGATATCATTGGGTCCAAAAATACATTAGAACAAGCTTATAATATCAATCAACTTGGATTGGAGGTTCTTTTCTGTTACTTATGCTATGCTTCCAAGCCGCGCAGAGAGGTTGGCAACTGAGAAGAAGTCAATCCAAGCCTCACAGAGAAGGCAGCAACTGAGATTCTGAGAAGAAGCTGAAGGTGGGGACAAAGCCTCCAAAGGAAGGCAAAGCAGCAGCTGGAGACCAGAAGAAGAAGAAACCTACCATTACTTGATATTCAGATCTCCAGCAAGACCATCAAGAAGCTTGCTTACGATAATCACAGGGAAGGTTGGAGATTCTTTAGAGAACTGTGGCCAGCCCTTACAAATGCCAACCAACCATATGGAATAAGCAGGCCGTATGTTTTGAGGAGGGGAGGGTGACGTAGTTTGAGGAAATAAAATAAATAAATTCTCAAGTACGTTGGATGATCAAAGTGTAATTAGTGTAATTAAGGTAGGTTTGAGTCACACCATCGAGGGTGCGCATTTGTGGGTGTGACATTTGAAGTTCGAACGAACTAGCATTATTGAAAACAGTTTTGCAGGTGTAGAGAATCAGAGCGTTGGCTTGGCTCGTGCTCTGGGTCTCTACGATCACCAATCCCTTTACGAATGGTGTTATAATCAATGTGTGTTCTTTAAGTCCTTAGGGTTAGCCCAAGTGGTGTGGTGGTTGTTATAAATAATGTATGTTCTTTAAGCCTTTGGGGTTAGTCTAAATGGTGAGGGTGGGTGGGGTAAAGTTCTATGATTCGATTCCTTCTAATGTAACAAAACAAATAAATAATGTATGTTCTTTTCTTTGTTTGTTTCCCATTTAAAGCTTTCACCCAAGCTTCAAGAAGAAAAAGGGGTTATGTTTTGTGCTTGGAGTGTAGATAAGACAAATAAGAGGAATTCAACAATTGAAGATGGTCAATTAAGGCAAACATGAAAATATCACGGTTAAGTTCACAACATCCAATAACATGCCAATTATGTAAGAACAAGGCATGAAGAATGGGAAGGGGAAGGGGAAGGGGAAGGGGAAGGGNTTGGAATATAAAAACATTTACGGGGTTTAGAAAGCAAGCAGAGAGGTCCATTTAGAATTACCCTATTTAAGCTTGAAAATTACTCTGAAACTGGAAGGCCTTACTTGTGCTCCTACACATCTCTGTCTTCATGGGCTCCACCAAGAATTTATTTTTATTATAATGCATGTATTATAATTATGGAATTGTGAGTGAGTATTTATTTGATATCAATAGAAATCATTGTGCTCGGCTTAGATTATCTGTCTTTAACTGACGTAAGAAATTAGTCTGGTGCACGAAAGTTGGACCAAAACATTCTCGGTTACAAAAAAACGATAGAAACCATTGTTGGTAAATTAAACTCATCATCTTAACCATATTTCGAGGTGGGGGTGTGAGACATCGGATGTAGGGCTAAATGCTTTTAACTACTAAAGCTACAAATCCCCACCTTAGGATATTTAAAGATTCAAAGATTAAGATGCACACCTCAACTGCAAATTCAAATTTTGATTTGGTCACTTAAGAAGGCAAGTGCAAGATTTAAGTTGTTAAATTAATTATCTAAACTCAGTCATGCATAATTCCTTTCAACAAAACTCATTCATGCATAATTTTATGTAGGATTATACATTTCACTTATGACATGTTTACGTACATGAAATCATAATGAGAATGAATCTATATAAGTAGGCATCGAAATGGTAAGGAATCATGTTTATGTACATGAAATCATAATTAAAGAGAATGAATTGGAACTAGTAGAAATCAAAATGGTTAGGAATCAAAATGAACCCGTCTCATTGAAGTGTTTACTAAATGTCTGGAATTGAAATGAGAATGAAGCTAATTATCGTTGAATTGTTTACCAACTTTGAGCATTTACGAGTTTCATACAAATTCATCTTTGAGCATTTATGAATCAAGCCTAAGTTGGTAGTTCATCATTCCTTTACCATTACTTTCATCTTGACCATTGTATATATATAATACAATGCCACAGAAAACTTGTAGGAAACCCATACACAAACGAAAATGAGAAACCTCTCTTAGTGTTCCAAACTAGTGGATTCAAGCCTGAAGCTATTTGTGGACTCAAGAAAAGAAGCTTCTTGACTCGAATGAAGCAGTGATGCGAGCTGTTGACTTGGAGCTATGAATTTGATTGGTGAAGCACATAGTGAATGTTAGATAACTAATGTGGCCAACAATGTATATCAAGCTAACACTCTCCCTTACGTGCAACTCCAACCCCGAACATAGAGAGCAGTCATATACTGACAGACACAAAGCTCAAACATACATTTTTGGGGAATGAAGAATTCAAACTCAGGATATGATACCATGTCAGACAATCATTGTGCCAAAAAACTAATAATGTCAGGAAATGACCAATAATGTATATCAAATTAACAATAAAGACTGTAGATCCTAGGGTACGTGAGGCTTAAGCAAACATAAAAAAGTACTCATAGTACCCACCAAAATTATGTATAAATATTTATACTCGGAACTAAACATCTGAATTATATATCGTATAAATATTTATACATAATTTTGGTGGGTACTATGAGTACTTTTGGATTAGTGTCCAGTTGTAAGTCTTACTTCCTCTGTATCATTTTGCTCATAGTGAATTGCTTATGTGTGTAGTGATGTACACATATTTATCAAAGTTGATAAGACGCGCGTGTAGATCCAACACACCTTTCAAGAGGCCAATATGGTTGCGGACTCTTTAGCTGCTATTGGCATGAATTTCCTTGCACTCACATTTGGTATGAAGGGAGAGGGGCACTGCTGGGTTTCACGGTTGGGATTATCTGCAGGAATGAGAAGAAGAAAGAAAAAGGAGGGGATTGCTTGTGGAATCTGGGTTTCTTAGGGCCTGTTTGGTATCCTATTCAAAAACTAGTTACTAGTTACTAGTTTTTTTTTTAAAATATGTTATAGTCAAGAAAACATATTTGGTAGACTATTTTCAAAAACAATTTTTAGAAAAAAAAAAAAATTAAAAAACAAGCGTCTTTTTAAATTTTATGGTTTTTCTCAATTTTTTTTTACGCTTCATTCTTTCTTAGTTGCCATTATTTTAAAAATTTAAAATTTGTTTTCTAATTTCATACCAAACAAGTTTTTAAATTGTTTTCAAATTTTAAAAATTGATTTTGAAAACTCATATTTTAAAAAAAAAAAAAATTCTTAATTCTTGAAAAAACAATTGAGTATGATACCAAATGAGCCCTTAGTTTTCTTAAAACTTTTTTTTATGCATCTCAAGTAAAAGAAAAGAAGGGAAGAAGGAGGAGGAGGAGGTATATAAATAAAATACCGCAACTTTAGGTGGTTATGGTGTTGGGTAGTGGTGGTGACAGTGTTGAGTGTTTTTGTTGGGTATGGATGAGAGTAGGAATATGTTGGGTGTGGAGTTGAGTTTTAATAAGGCTAGTTTTAGAAAAGTTGTTGGGTATAAATTATAATAATAAATTTTTATAATTTTAATTTTAGAGTTGAGTGTAAACAGTGTAATGATGATAAATAAGTGAGACTAAATAGTAGCACCCATTTTCTTGGTGTCATTTAGTTTGTAATTTTTCTTTGTTAGATTGAAGAGAAACGAATCTTGAACCTAACCCATTACCCTTCTCTCATATTTTACTAAACCGTAATCTAGTTTGTATTTTGAATTGAATTATGAGACTTTTTTGGGATCTTGGTCACAACCAGCTTTTCGACATAAAGTATATAGAAGTTGAAAATAGACCATACAGATCAAGTAATAATCTAATCTTATGTGGGACTCACCCAACAACGCTAATGGCGAAAAACATGTAAGATTGAGGGGGTCAATTTGACCCCATCAACCATGAAGTGTCCATTAAATTCATGTTCTTATCCTCAATTTTCTTGATTTTCTTGTTAACGGTGGGGGAAAATTATTTGATAAAATAACTCAAAGAGACGGTTTCTAAGCTAAGGGCTACGAGTTTTCTTCATCACCAACCCACAATGATAAATTCCTGAATCCGCCACTGCCCAACGCAAAGTTAGCAGAAGTTAACACGCACAGACGATGCATGTATAATACTACAGGAGTTATATAAAGGGAAAAATTGAGAAAAACTCAAGTGTAATAGAAAGATTATATTAGAACAAAAAAGAGATTGCTCAGGTAGTCAGGTCTCTCACTGAATCCCTCAATATACTGTGGCTAAAGTTGTTTTCATTCTTGTAGGCCTGGAAGGAAGTGTTCAAGATTAATGTTGCTTTCTCAACGAAATATGCTTATCGTCTTGTTCTGAAGGATTTGAAATTTTGAACGTTTGACTCTGGAACTTCATTTGGAAGTTGAATCGGGTAATGGAGTTTCGGACTGTAAATAATTAAATATCATTTGCTTTGCAACTCCTCATCTGGTTGGATACTTGGATTTCTAGACAAACTGTTTGCCTGGTTCTTGGAGTCGCGGATTTTTGGGACCTTGTTATTGTATATATAAAAAAAACTAAATCATAAGGCACACTACACGCACAAGGTTTTTGTTTCTCTCATTTCATCTTATGAGATTTTGCATCGTAATTGATCAGAACTGAGTCAACTGACTGACATTATACTAAGAAGCAATATCCAAAAAAGCATGTATTTATCGATCACATTGCTTGAACAAGATAATTTGCATTTTTTACAACCCTTGCAAAAATTTAAAAAGAAAGAAATATAAACACATCCATTGGAAATTTTTTTTTTTTTTTTTGAAAAAAAAAATTGCACTTGGAACCATATTTACATGAATTAAAAAAACCTGGTAGACACGACCTGAACATGTGTGACGGGTTAACCATGCCCCCCAACTCCCCTTGGAAGATCAGAAGTCTTATGTCTCAGCAGCAGATTCAATTGTTTCTATCTTCTTCCCTTCAAGCAATGGTGTTGTGTTTGACCTTTCAGTTGTGGTGATCTGATGCTCACTTTCTTCATTAAATCTATCCACACTGTGCAGAAAAATTCCTGGATGGCACACAAAACGAGGATTACAAAAACGGAATAGGACTGGTCTCAACTTCATTACATGCCAGATAATTTTTCCTTGTCATAGAATATGGAAGGTGTTAATTGCCAGTCTTCTGGGTCCAGTATGCAAAGAACCCTCAAAAATAATTTTAGCTGTATTCTAGTTAACCCGAAAAATAGTCACTAAATTATCGGCATCATGACAACTTGAATTATACGCCCGTCTCTCTGTTCGGAGATTACTCAAACGTCTTGCCCTTACTAAAATTCTTGTCTCACAAATCATCAATTTGAGTGTTCCACTGGAAAGTAACCGAGTAACTAAGGAAAACTTACCTATAAACCATATTCCAGCTGCTGGAATAAAAATAGATGTTAGAATAAGAGCAGTTGACCTCCAGTTGTTAATGGCATCCTGCATAATCAAACAAAACCAAAGCCAGTAAAAACATAATCAGAATGCGCAACTCATGATTGCTAGGTTCGTAGCACAGATGAAAGGCAAAGAATTGGTCCATGGTGTATAAGGCAGGTCAGCTTCTTTACATGATTATCTACTAGTAAGAAATAAAATTAGGATATCACATTCTACTTCTGGCCCAAACATCAATTACAATAACAATTAGCTCAAACCCTCAAACCAAGAAATAGAATGAAGATAAATAATTCCAATCATGCAAGTTACTGTGATGATGTGCTATCAAATGCTAAGGTAGACTGAAGAATTTATGAATGAGCATTAATAACAGCCACACTTCTACTCAAACATGTGAGCAGAATCTCAACAGGATACCCCAGTTTCACCATTTGCAAGACGTAGCCAATGAGAATGATAGTTTTGATTTTCAACAGCAGTATAATGAAAAATAAGAAGGCAAACCTGGAGAACTCCAACAAGAGGCGCGGAAGGCACATCCCCAAAGAGGTGAATTGAAACAGTGGAAATTGCCATAGATAGTGGCCTCATATTAGGTTTAACACAATGGAGACAAATGTAATTTACAGGACCCTGCAAAGGGAAACATGGAAAGTCCAAGCATAGTGAGTATTCCACAGTTGTAGCTATAAATGTCTTTTTGTGCTAAGAAAAGTGTGATTATGGTAATTAGCTACTTTTTGAGCCATACAAGGCATTCCAGATTTAAGTGAAATTGAGAAGCATGCACTAACAGCATGAAGAAAATTAAACACAACAAACCAAAATAATAAATGAAAAATCCTTTGAATAGTAATATACCTGAGTTGCAAAGACAAGTAGTTCCCCAACTGAAAAAAGAGCTAGGAAAATATACATGTTCTTGAAGCAAAAGGCACTGAAGCAAAATGCTGCCCCAATAAATGTTGCCGCTGAAAGTAGCTGCAATAGAGTCCAAGTATAGTAGTTAGAGATGCAAGGAAGCAAAGCGAAAAATTAAAAAAGGAAATAAAAAATTGGAACAATGACTACATAATTTATTCAGACACAAGCAGCAAAACAATAAAAATGAGAGATAACCTTGACAGAGTTCCCTCTAAATTTGTATTAAGAAAAAATTTAATTCCGTGATTAAATTTAAGGACCTCCCTCCTTTATTAATTCGAAGGACCTCCCAAATCCCTGAGAAAAGCTGTACTGTAACTCTCTTTTCATTTTCTATTTTTTTTTTGAGAAGTGCATAAAATGACGAAAGGCATCAATAATCATGTCATAAAAATACTAGAATATGCGACCATTCTTGCATATCCCCAACTTTTTCTTTGTTAAGAAGAAACTGAATTATATTTTTTTTATAAGAAACAATTTTATTAATTCTCATCAAAGTACATACATAGTGGAGAAGAAGTCCACAAGGATACACTCATCACACTACATAATAATACTGGTTTACATAACCAAAATGTACAAGGCTGAGGATAAGCAGTACTCACCAAAATAAAACAGTGAAGATTACGCTACATCAGGTTCATCAGCAATCTAAACCAAGACTAACCAATCTGTACATATTATCCCCTAACTTACAGTTGTCTTCCAATCTAAAAGAATAGTAGAAAAAGATAAATCCTTGAAAGCTATTGAGACCGACACCCATAACAAAGTCAGGATGTGAAATAACAACTAAAATATACTATAAGAAAAACCAAGTAACCAAATGTCATAATGCAACAGATCCACTGAAAGAACGTAACCAAACAAAAACCAAAGACCAACTAGAAGTTTGAAAAGACAAACAATGGACAACCTCAGTTTTCCTTGCACAGCAGCCTAGAAAAAACAAAATAATGCATGCCTCTTTTTTTTTTAGGTCTGAAACAAAATAATGCATGTCTAATTGCTAAACAACAGTATCAAGAAAAATATTATAGGTCCTCCCTTATAAACAAACAAGAATGCCTACCTTGAAAGCATTTGAGATAGTGTTAGTCATATAATCCAGAAGAAAGCCTCCTGCTAGAGTACCCAATATTCCGCTGACAATTGTTATACCTCCGAATATCAAATCTGCATCACTCTGCAAAAAGAACATGAATTTAAAGCAAAGTCACTAAGTTTTATCTAGGTGCAATTTCCACATCATTGAACATCAACCATGACTATGCAAAGAATAAGAAAGAAAAAGAAAAACCTTATAGTGAATAATACAAAACCATGATGTCAAATTACATGTGATTCTTACCATGTGATATATATTATAACCAGCCTTAGGCCCCCAATATGAGTATGCACCTATGACAAAGTTGTATGCTATGTAACCTACAAAATGAAATTTCACAGTTGAAGAAAATTAGTATATAGATAAAGAGAGAAGCAAAACGATAAATTATTACATCTATGATACTCTCAAAAAAATAATTAAGAATTGAATGTGTTCTCCAGAAACTAGCTATCACAGATATTTTATCAAGGAACCACATTGAACCAAAGAAATCTCATACAGAAGATGATAGGTAAAGCAGGTGGAGAAAGAGAAAGAAAAAGTACCAAGAACATTAACAACATAAACCTTCTCAACCAAAAGCCCCTTCAAATCTTTCATAAACCTTGAAATTTGATTCTTTATCTTGGTTGCAACTTTTGACCTGCCATAAAATAAGATCTATAGGTTATATTCATGTTCACACTAAGTGCTAGAACTTATGGCATAATAACATCATTAACATGTGATAATAATATGGAAAGGAAGTTATACAATACCAATAGTTTGGCCTGTCAAGTGTATACTGGTATACAAGTGGAACCATTATTAACTTCATTATAGGAACCAATAGTTTGGCCCATTATCCTTACACACAGGCATCTCAGTTGATTGGGATGATGTTTGCAGGCCTGTGCATCTATGATTGCTTAATTTGGAACTTATAATGTAGAGGATTGTGGAATAGAATGCATATCTATTCATATACCACTTACACAAGAAGCTCAATTTTCCCTCAGGGATAATTATGAGGAAACAACAGATCGGGGACAACATAAGAAACCACCTAAGCAAGTTAGATTGGCTTCATTGGTTGGTCAGTCTTAACATTTGAAATCTTCCAATATCATAGATGATCCAAATTCTGAACCATTGACTAAGTGGATTCTCGATAAAATGTGTGATACAGATTCAGTCTTGTAACATAACATGCCAGATATCTAGCAAGAAAACACCACCCTACATATATATATATATATATATATATAAGCTTAAGGATGAGTGAACTCACTCGGAAGATTTGTGTATGGTAGAATTTTTGACATCTTCCTTCATGGAAAACGAACCATCTTTACCATTCAAATCACATGAATCTGTGGATCGAATTTGAAACCAAGTTAGCATGGCCAAGGAAAAGAATAAAAAGAAATTATAAGAACAGAAATATAATTAACAGAACAGAAACCTCCATTATCCTAATAAAGAATTAAAAGAACTGCATAAAATATTATCAATCGTTGTCGGTCAAGAAAGAGGGCCAAAGACTAAGGAAAATACGATAAATTAAAAAGAATTGAACATTTAAAATACACTATTTTCCACCCTTTCCAGCATACAAGTTTATGCTGGTACTATTTATACATCTAAGCTCACTGTCCACAAATTTGATCACACATAGCATCATTCCTTTTTAATCCATAACATGATGTTTAGAGTTTAGTCAGCATCATGAGCTCCAAGATGCTACCAGGAAATGAAAGATACAACTTAATTATGAAGCAATCTTCTTACAGGATTGGCATTTGGAGTTTTATCAAGGAAAGATTACTAGTTGGACCTAATCAAAGTATAAGGTTTCATGTGAAGTCAACTCAACTCAACTTAGGTTTCATCCCAAAAATTAATAATAATTTGAGGAAAGGTATATAAAATTAATAAAAATCTTACAGAACAGAATGCAATTCTGAAACTATACAGTAACAGTAAAATCACAAAGTTACTCATCAGAGTACTTCACATAAACATTGCTTATTGGAGAGGTTCCTATTAATAATAAGATCTTCTGCATCTAGTCACAGTGCATGCTTTTTTTGAAAAAGAAAATCCAATATCTGCAGATACTATGTAATTTGATGTTTTCTGAAAAAGGAAAATATCGGCACCTTCAACTTCTGAGGCAGCCGTTTCCACTGCTGCCAGTGCTTTTTTTGATTCAGCGGGAATAAAACCTGTAATCACAAATTGCTTAGTAATGACTGTAAAAAGCCTGCTGGATCAAGATCAATCAATGTATAAAAGTTCACCTTTCAGCTGCAAAGGCTTCATAACAAATCCTAAAACAGCAAATGGAAGCATCAAAATTGCTTCCACCCAAAATGCATAGCGCCAATTGAAATGACTTCCAACCTATGTATTAAAAATGACAGATAATCATAAGTTTATCGAGGGTGGAGGAACTGTAATGAATATGGGAACAGGTGAGGAATATCAAACAGAAACCAAATATAGTTTTAGGTGGAAAATTATCAAACATGCAGGTTTCTATGATCTAGGAATTTATATGTTGACCAAGGGACCATATATTCCAAATGGGACTGAATCATGTGGCAATTAGGTATGAAAACTTACCAACCCACCGTAAACATAGCCAAGTGCATATCCACTTGGTATGCACATGTAGAATATTGAAAGCCACACGGTTTTCTGAGATAAAAGGCATGGTATAAGTCAGTTGCCAAGAAATTTAAAAAATTATAAACGAATAAAGCAGTGAGGTGGCTATAATTTCAAATAGGATATTTGCCCAATAAGAGGGAGGGAAATGACACATAGTAACAAAAACCTATAATAGAGCTGGCCACATGGTTACATTACAGTGGCTTTATATTGACAAAGGGATAAAAATTTGGAAGAAACTTACAATTAAATTCCACATTATAGTTTGGTTTCAAAATACTGCTTGAAGTTTTTTAACACAATTGGACACATTATTCTTAACTGGGTGTTTGTCACAATATTTTGCTTATTATTACAAGTTTACTGCTACAAAGTGATCTTTCAAAAGCTTTAATAGTTTCTATTATTTTTCATGCACTTAAAGTTCATACACACATATATCAACTAGTACAAAGTGGAGCACCAACGAGGGTTTGGTTGGAATGGTCAGGCCCATGGTTTGCTCCCATGTGGTCTGGGGTTCAAATCCCCTCAAAGTACCTACCTAGCTGTTTGCTAGAGTTTCCTACCTCCTGAAGATTGTAGGGTTTTGAGCCCAGGTCCACCGGGTTTGAGGGATTTCTGGGTATCAAAAAAAAAAAAAAAAAACTAGTACAAAGTGAGATAGGTTTTCTATGAAATTTTTTCTCTAATAATTTTTTAAATAATTTGATTTTGAAGGGAATAAATCTTACAGTAGTATTACATTTTGATTTAGAGTAAAATCTTTTGACTGTAAACAAACAAGCCCTTAAAGTTAGGCATCTTATCATAATTTCTAAAAGTTGCAACGTTGTGTTGGAGCTTGTAGCTCTAATAGTTAAGGGCATTTATCTCTATACCCGAGGTCCCAAGTTTGAACCCCCCTTACCCCAACATCAGTTGATAAAAAAAATAAAATAAAATTGTAGCATCCTTTGGAAACTAAATACTCTTTAATTCATTTGAGGCATCTAGTTATTTTTAATAAGGCCTCCAATCTTTAAGCCCTCAGCTTTGTGCAGAGCTAAGTTTGCCCATTTGTTGGAATCTAATTGCATAAATTCAGAGCTTGGGCTATGTGTAGCTTAGATCCAAGCCAGATTCAAAATGTTGTAAGAACATTCTAAACAGTTTAGCTCTAATTATACCATAAAATTTTTTTATCTCGTTCCTTTACTTTGCTTCAGTACTCTTCCTTTTAAAAAAAAAAAATTTATAGTAATAGTACTAACTCAAGAATGGACACCAACCATCACTATTTATCTATCTATCTATCTATTTCTAAGATTTACCTCCCATTAGCTAACTTAATCACCCAAACCACTCCATTATTAAGGAGCGATGAGATCACCTGAAGCAAAATGCTTCACCAAGGGCCTGAATTGTTATTTCTAGTTTCTACCACTACCACTACCAATTATGAGCTTTCATCAGATTTTAGTGTCAGCCATAGCCATTTTATTGTTGCTATCCAGAATTCCCACAACATTCTTTTATTCCGGTTTGTGCAGCTTGTTACCCTTAAGATCCTTGCTCAAACCTTCATAATTATATCCTACCATCTTTCTTTCTGAATGACAACTTTTATGCCCAAGGATTTTAAGGCTTATCTATGTCATTCTAAAATGACAACAATCTAGAAGGTTAGCAATCAAAGCCAAAGCTGAAACATTGCACAACTGGTGATGACCAGGGAAAAAAATCCCACAACTGTCAATATATCCAAATAAATGGTAAAAGATGTCATGTAACCTAGAGCATATACTCACTTTCTTAGCCCATTGTTCCATAGAACCTTATTTCCAGAACAATAGAATAGATATGAAGTTAAAATATTAATACCGTAATTACTCAGATCAAACCAATTTAAAATGATAGGTATAGTCTGAAACAAAATTTACCTGAGAAACCGGGGCATTATCGTCAATGAATGGAGCTGCAAGACTAATAAATGAAGCCTCACCAACACCAACTAGCCTTTAGAGAACATAAAATGCATTAAAACAAGTAAAACCAACTAAGATACTCATAAACAATATCCCACATTACTGGATTATTCAAAAATGTAATATCAATGAGCAAGAAACTGGGCCAGGAGGCATATCAAGAACACAAGAAGGATAAAGTCACCTACATGCGGCATACAGTAATGGACCAGAAGTTGAATGAACAACCACAACCAATTACTGCAACAGTCCAAACTGACAATCCAACTCCAATGAGCCTAAATGGGTTTACACTGCAGAATTTGATAAAACACATATAAGAAATCACAGAGAAATAAATATTTCTGGAATTCATATATATATAATTATATATCGTTTAGCCAATTGTTTACTATTATCGTCATTTTAGTTTTACTGGACAGACTATGTCTGTCTGCATAGTTTAGATGATCAAACACTTTCTTATTACTTTATATTACATATCCAAAAAAGTTTATATCACTTGTCCAAAATAAAATGATTCTGTTCAAAGCACTGAGATCTCATCTTCAAAATTATGCACCTCGCTCAAAGATACCATGGCAGTATAATGCAATAGGTAATCATTACCTCTTTGCTAATGATGCAAATATTGGTGAAGCCACGAGAAGTCCAACCATAAAAGCTGATGATAGAACTCCATCTTCAAAATTGTTCAAGTTAAAATCCCCCCTACATACAAAAGGAATTAAGGATGCAAATAATGTCTATGATTAATATTTTCTATGACAATTGAAACATTTATTAGAAAATAGCATAAAGGAATACAATTATCATACGCAGGAAGTATACAAGACAAAAGAGACTACAAAAGCTTAAAAGAACAAAGCCTAAGGCGTAGAATCTCAAGATGTTTTTTTGGGAGGGGCGGGGGTTGTCACCAGGAAGACTCTCCAAACAATACTTAAGGTCTATCTTCAAGTAAAATTTTATGACCATGGAAATGGTGAGAAGTTTAAGGCAAAGACTATGCAAGCAAGGAAGATAGTCATCTCAAAGACTGCACGTTGCAAGCTTCATTTAATAAGCAGAACATAAATTAGTGCAAAAAAGGATAAAACATAGACAAATACACACATAAGTGCTTCAAACTCAAAGTCTCAAACACGGCTGCAGTAGGTGGATATTGTTCACACACCACATCATTGTGCAAGAACATTAATCGAAAAACAATTCAAGAAAATTCTCAAATAAGGTGCTCCTAGAAAAAAGATGAACTCTTTTATATCAATAACAACATAACGAGATGGAGACAACATTTGTTTCTTATCACCTCCATTATACCATAGATCATGATCGTATTAGCAAACAATAAAATTCAGCACATTCAAATAAATGAAATCAAATTATGCATGGAGACAACCAAATGTGAAAAGCCAGAGAAGCAAGAAATCCTCGAAATAATTCTTACTGTATCCCGGTACCAGATGTGCATGTACCACTTTTTGTACAAGTTCCTTGGCTCCCATTCACACCATTGCTTGCTATTGCTCCTCGGTCCACATAGTTTAACAAGTTAATCACACAAAAGATAACAAGTAACCTGAAAACACAGCATAAAGACATTTATTACACACCTAAATGAAGAACAAGATACTAATGGCTCTAATGTGGCACTAGTCTTGCAAAACCTTCAAACGATAATTAACTCAACCCAAGCTCAGAGTTCAATGAATCAAATTATAATTATATATTATATATAACACCATAGCTTTCAACTACATGGTACATCACCGTCTCCTTTCATTCTCAAAACAATTTATTAATTTAGCATCCAAACAGTTTTCACTGTTTTCCCTTTCCTTCCATACAATTTGTCAGCAATCAAACAATAGTGCCCACAAGGGGAAAAAAAACCCAATTCCCCGTTTGGTTTCCGAGAAAGTAGAGACAAAACTCTGAACCCGACTAAGCCAGCCAAAATATTCTACCACGGTCCAGCCGTGTACAAATTTTCATTCTTTTTCCAGACCCAGTAACAAAAATAAGCAAAAAACCAAAACCCAAATCCAAAAAAAGTCAAAATTGTCTCCTGCTTTCCCACATTTTCTCGGCAACCAAAAAGGCTCCAGAACCCAAAAAGCAAACTGAAACAAAAGCAAAGTACCTCTTGGGCGTGAACCACGAAGGAGCCGGAGGTGCGGTTGAAGCAACAATGGTCATGGCTGTCTCCGCCGAAGGCTTAGGCTGCTTAGCTTCTTCAGAAGTCTTTGCTGCTTCTTCTTTTTGAGCCATGGGAATATACTATTTAAAATATTATTATTTAATCAAAATTAACTTTGATTAAAAGTAATGTAAAATCTCTTTTTATTTTTTCCAAGTTACAGTGAGACTGGTAGTTGCGGGAGGAAGTGAGTTCTTCTCTTCGCTCTCTCTGCCTCAGAATTTTGTGTTTTCGTTTGTTGGCGTCAGCTTTTTACTTTTCAGAAGGCAATTAAAAACAGAAAGAACTCATCAAACAAGTGTTCTAGGAAAGTAATGAAACTATAAATTTGCTTTCTACCACATATTTGACTTTGACTTTGAGGTTGATAAAAATAAGGAGTCTACCCGACGAAAAATTCTACCATACAAATATCATGTCACAAATAAATAACTTATTTGTTTATTATCATTTTCAAAAAAATATACATTTTTTTAAATATTCATCCTTTTAATATAATTGTATATTATACGCATACTTATCACTTATGTATTTTTTTAAAAATTTGTTGGCAAAAACAAAAACAAAAACAGATAGCCGTAATAGTTATCTGGATTTTGGAATGATGCGGTTTAGATTCTTTTTTCGGGTGTGGGATTTGGATTATGTGTGTTGTGTTGCATGGCTAAGTTGGCTAAGTTGTGTGTCTCTTCTGTTTAATTGGGCCACGTAGGCATATATTTGTTATATATATATATATATCTTGTTTTTAATGTCAAGCCCACATAATACTTTTTCAAAACACTTTGCTGCACTTACGAGTATAGTAGCTAATTAAAGGAGAGATTTCCATTTTCTTCTCGGTGTTGAATAATAAATACAAGTGAGCATACTATGAACAAAAACAATACAAGGACTTGCAATAACTACAATTTTAATGGATGATCAATGTCATGTTTTGAATTAATTGTTGCTGCCCAATGGGACTTCAACTGGTAAAGGATTGTGAGTTTACTAAAGTTGTTTTTGAATCCAGTGGCAAATCCAAGAAATTTGCCACTAGAGTCAAGATTAAAAAGTATATTAGGAAAGTTGGACTTCAACTTCTAGGGCTTTGTCGAGTGGGTAGGGTGTCTTTGTTGGAATGTTCTAATTCATTTTGAGTGACGGCCTACAACGACATCTTATACTAGACATTTGCTCCACTGCTTCTTTTCTCCTAAGAAAATAGCAGTCTCTTTGAGGCATTTCTACAAATCTCATTGCCCTTCCAACTTTAAAGGATCAAACAAGAATTTATGAGGTCAATTTTCTAACATGTAGGAGAAGAAATTAGTTCAATGGGTCACATTTAACCCCATTTGCCTCAATGAAGATCCGCTCCTGCTTGAATCTAATGCTAGAGGGAAGGTTTTTTTTGGTCAGGGATGCTAAGAATGTGATTAGTTCTATGAATTGGGCATCTCTTTATAATGTTTACTTTTCTACAAACGGAAAAGAAAGGAAAAAAGAAAAAGAAAAGAAAGAAACATATAATTAGTTATGTGGATTTTTTTTTTCCTAGGCACGATCCAATGAATGTGGTTTCATTGATGTCGATGTTGTAGAGTTATTTTTGTTTATTTTTTATTTTGTCAATAGTAAGCTTCATTGAAAAGGAGAAGACATATATACAAAACAAAAGAATAGGATAGAGTGTTGATATTCACATAGTCCTTAGGGTGGGAAGTGGAAGAGTGTTTAGTGGGTGGATAATTATGGAAAATGTGTTTTATATTTTTTAAAATTTAATGGGGTAAAAATAAGGTGAGTAAGAAATACAATAATGATTATAAAGTCCACTTTTGAACTCTTAATGATAAGCTAATCTGCCTACTTTACTCGAATAATCAAAAGGTCCACTTAATTAGTTTTAAACTCACCTTTTAAAAGAATCAGTTTTTGTCTCTCTTCCTCCCCATCTTCTCATACCTTTCTCTAGCGCTATTTCTGCCTAATCTCTCTCTCTCTCTCTTCTCTCTATTTGCTCTCTCTCTCTCTCTCTATCATCGTCTTTTGCTACTTTCTCTCATTGTCTGCTGCTCTTTCTATCTGTATATTATCTCTCTGTGTTTTTTACCATATCTCATCGCCGGAGCCTTGAAGGAGATCAGACTTTGTATAAGGGACTTAAAAAAAAAAACCTGAGAAATATGATAGAGGGTGAGAATAGTAACACCCTTAAGAGAATTTGATAATAGAGAACAATTATGGTGCGTTTGAATGAAGTAGTTTGAAATTACTAAGGAATTCACAAATGACGGAATTTAAAACGATGTGATTTAAAATTCTAGAAAATATAAATTCTCTTGTTTGGATAACATGTAAACATAATGGAGTTTAAATACGAAATTTATGGTAGTTTTAATTTTTGATACATCAATTCAAAAGAGTGATGGTGATGGTGATGGTGATGGTGATGGTGGCAACAATAAAAATGATGTTTATGATGAGTTGACCATATTGGTAGGGGTAATGGCCCACAAGCGGTAGGAGAAATGGTGGTGGCTAAAATTGGGGTGTTGGCAGTGGCGGTAGTGGTGTTGGAAATGGCGGTGATAGTGGTGGCGGCGGTGACGGTGATGGCGGTGGTGGCGGTCTTGGTGTTGGTGTTGGTGGTGGTGGCGGCAGCGGCAACGGGGGTGGTGGTGTTAGTGGTGGTGACGTTGGCGGCAGTGATGGTAGTGTCAACATGGTCGACATGACTTATTTTTCTTTTGTAAAAATTGGAATTTTGAAAATGACACCAATTTAGGTGGAATTTAAAGTTGGAATTTACAGCCTTCAAATCCCAAGTTTTTTTTCACCTAGAATTTACAAAATTCTATATTTATTGACCCAAACAAGAAAATTAGAGCATGTAATTTCTTAAATGCTGAGTTTTGTTTAAATTCCGAGTTTTTTTCCTCTATCCAAACACACCATTAAGATAAATAAAACAAAAACATATAAGACAAAGCCGGTAAACAAAGGTTTTAGTGGCCAGAGAGGCCCAACACCTTCAATCCTCACATAGTGAATCAAACCTAAACATATAAGGTAATTTAATTGAATAACCCATTTTAATATGCAATAAGTTTTTTTGACCCTCTCTTTCCAAAACTTACTTTTCTAACCATTTTACCTGTGAAATGTCGAATTTACTCTCGCAATAAAACGCCCGACCTTATGTAGACCGCGCATTCCACCAGAAATTTCACCATATTCTTCTCCTCTTTTGGCGATCGTGCATCCCACAACTAGAATTTGACCATATTTTTCATGGCAAAACAACCCACCACCATCATCCCAGCAAATTCAACCCACCACTATCCTCCACCTCCCACACCTCTCTCTCTCTCTCTCTCGCTCTCTCTCTCTCTCTCTCTCACTAGTCCAATCAAACTCGAGGCAAGGCAGAGCTTCGGCTATCGTTGTTCGAGGTGGTGCCTCCTCGGTCTTGTCCACACCACCCAAACACCTAAATCTGCGTTGCTTTTTTTTTTTTTTTTTTTTTTTTTTTCAGATTTGAGTTGGGAAAGAAGTGAAGAGAGACAGAGAGATGAGATGATAGGTCGCTGGCCGGTGAGGGAGGGGAGGGTTTGGGTTGTTGCTCTCCATTGTTGTTGTAGGAAGAAGGTGCAACAACTGGTGGATTTTGGTGTAATGTGCGGTCTACACACAATATATTTAAGGGGTATTTTGGTCTGAAAAACTGTAAAAGGGTTATAAATGTAAGTTTTGGAGGAGGAGGGTCAAAAAAGCTTATTGCATATTAAAAAGGGTTATTGAATTAAATTACCCAACATATAATCACAAAAATATATATATATATATACCAAATTAAAAAAAAAAAAAAGCATAAAGGCCCTAAACAAGAATACAATTCAATTTACAAGAGCTAGCCCAAGACTGAAAAGCACCACCGTCGTAACTGCTACCAATGTTAGAGCAGCTCAATCTACAACCATGGGCAGCCACCAAGGTCAAATGGGTGGGTGGAACCAGAAATTTCGGAAAGGTGGGGCTAGCTAATATTACCTTAAAGGTTACTGACTATACTTTTGCTTCTAGGTACAATTATTATAATCATCCAAATGTTGTAAATAATATTAATTATGTGGCTGTCCATTATCATGTTCAATATTTATCTCCTGTATTATCTAGAGCAATTGTATAGATAATTAAGAAGAGTCCAATTCATTGTAAAATAGGAGACCTTAAGGGTCTATCTCAGGTCATCAAAGAGTCTATAAATAGAGGCCTTATGTGAATAAGAAAGATACTCTGATTCCTCCCCAATTCTCTCTTATGTTCTCTCTTCATTTCTCTTTATTTTATAACACGTTATCAGCACGAAAGCTCTGATATATTTTTGTTCTTTATTTCTAGTAGCAATTTTATTTTCTCATACATATAGCCGATGACACTTAGGAGAGGCTTTATTATTATTATGAGGCTCTATGCTCAAATTTACGATGCCCATACTCTGTTTATTTTCCGTAATTTATACTACTGCAATTATGGTTTACAATTCTGTACACATATGATCGAGTTCGATAATAATGTGAGGACCCAAGCCGGCCCACTTCTTTTCTCATGGCCAAAAGAAAAAGGAAGAAGCTACTTTTCAGCTAAGTTGATAATGGCAATCAAAAGTATTCAACCTGTTGTGGCTATTGGTTTATATTTTTTACCTTGCTATATCTATTATTTATATATATATGGACTTGCGTATATATGCTTTTGTTTACTTGTGATTCTAAGCTTCAAACTTAGTCTTTGGTCTACGTACGTCCCCCAATATTTCTTTAATCCATATATGAATGAGCTTTTCAATTCTGTTATTTGGTGTTGACAAACTGTTTGGTATCTATAACCTATTATTATTGTTTAGGTTGTTTTATTTATCTCTTTGATTGTATAATGCCAATTTTGGTTGAGATCCTTATTTAAGATATGGGATTCGATTTTATATTATATACTATTACAATTCATATAGAATTGTTGAACTTACAATATGCTTTGAATTGCTGCAAACTTCTTTGAGAACCATGGAAGATTTATATCATATATTGGTATGAGTATTCTATTATTCTATTGCTTATATATACAATTAATTGACATATGTCTATCTATAAGATGTTTANTATAAGATGTTATTGAATTAGAGCATTAATTTCGAAATCATATTGTTTACAACGAGAACATGTTTTCCTAATTATGAAAAATATGTGTTCCTTATTGCTCCTTATTCGAATATTGTATTGATTA
>QANW01003267.1:153541-174841 GCA_003254865.1 Dryas drummondii
CCAATCGAAACCTGAAGTTTCATGACTCAATCGAAACCTGAAGTTTCATGATGATTGGTCAATATTGGAACAATATGCAATGAAGTACACGTTCGATGATAGTGCAAATATGACATATTCGATCATTGAGGTCTTGATATTGTTGAGCACTCAATTTTGCTTTATATATGATATACACGACGATTATCACATATTATATTAGGACCTGAAGCTCCTTAATTTTGATTAATCATTTAATCATACGAAGATTTGAAGTTCTTCCATTTTTATGAGGACTCTAAATTCTTTGGTTCTTATCATGTGATCAAATCATAATCTTGAAGTGTTTTGTTTTTATTATATATAATAAAGACTCGAAGTTCTTCAATTTTTATCCAATCGTGTAATTAAATGAGAACCTGAAGTTTCTCAATCTCTATATACAAATCATGACCCGAAGTTTGTTGATTCATATTATTGGAACCAGAAGTTTCCATAGTCTATTTTAATGCAATGTTTTACAATTTTTGCTTTAATTTAATCGCTCTATTTATTTCCTTATTTTAATTCTTAACTATGCATTATTATTTTTATGGACCTGTTGTCCTAAACATCGAACCTGAAGCTTCGAGTATAGATTTCATTTTGAACTTGAAATTCTAATTAATGCAGCCTCAACCTTGAAGTTTTGAGCAAATCATTTTTGGCCTGAAGTTCAAAATATATGAATCTTGTTAAGAATCGGAAGTTCTAACATAGTACAAACAATAGGAAAATAAGGACTTGAAGTCTAAATATGAACCCGAAGTTCAAAGCTCGAACATTTTAGACTCGGAAGTTTTAAATTAAATTCATATCCATGTTTTGAATCTGGAATCTGAAGTTTCAGAAATATGCTAATGTGGATATGATGTTCATGTTATGACTTTTGAAGAGCAAATATTTAGAACCTGAAGTTCTAACCTACTCCAAATTTGAGGTTTTGGGAATACATGAGAACATATTATTTGTATTTAATTTGCCAATATTGATTGAACCAGAAGTTCAGATCTATAAATTTAGATGTTGTACATTGGTAATTAATGTTTTTCATTATGTACACTAGTTGGGTATATCACTTTCTTTATATAGAACCTGAAGTTCTAAATCTTTGATGTATACTATATTTATGTCTCCTATCATAGAATGGAGAGATCAAACTTATAAAGAAATTGATATTTTAACGTATATAACGTGAAGTTCCTTATTCCTTGGTTTTATTCAAAACCTGAGAAATTTGAAGTTCATGAAATATAGGATTAGAACATGTAGTTCTACATTAAAAAGTCAAATAAGAACCTGAAGTTCTTTGACTTTTTGTTTCTTTATCAGAAGTGGATGAAAATTGGAGATGTGATAGAACTTAATGTTCTTATAATTGATTAAAAATTTGTAGTTCAATGTTCATTACTTAATCAAGTGAGAACTTGAAGTTCCTTGAATTTCATGCTCTCTGTTATAGAATCAAATTGAACTAGAAGTTCTTTGATCTATTATTCCATGATTTAGAACTCAAATTTTTCATAACTCCATAATTTTTCTTATGAACCTGAAGTTCTTGATTAAGTATAGATTAAGCCGGAAGTCTTTATTCATATGATTCATTAGAGCTTATAGTTCTATACTTTTAAGAACCTGAAGTTCTACCTATATTTTGTATAGAAACTTGAAGTTTCATCACTTCAATTTAGAACATATATGGCATATATGTTCATAGTTGTTCATAATTAATTTATTAATTCACATTATAACCTGAAGTTAGATGTTGAAGAATTATTTGAAACCAGAAGTTTCATATACCTACATGTGCATTGCAAACCTAATTATGTTTCGTCTTTATATAACCTGAAGTTATATAAGCATTTGAGTTTGTATAATTACTCACTCTATTGATTTTTATATATGCACTTATGAAAATTTTCCCGCCGTTAGGGGGAGAAATGACCGTTCTTGAAGAACGGCGTGAAATATCATAATATGCATATACTAGTCTTTTCATACCATTAATTCAATATGCGAATGAGATATGAATGATAATGCAAATCTAGTGAATACATTTATTTGAAAGCTAGATGCATATATATTCAACGAAACTGCAAAGTCACGTATAGAAGATTTATATATGCCAACATGGATTGATGTTCTAACATGGTAGTGCATCAATTTGGCAGAAAATGGTTTATTGCACGCCTGGAGCGTGACAAATCTATAGGTTCCAAAGTTTAGCTCCCCAGAAGTGGAGAGTATATGAAATGGTCCACGCAAGCCTAATTAATTAAATTTAAAGATCCACATTCTGTACACAAATCATCCTAGAAGAGATGACAGTCCCTGAAGAGACTATAAAAGCCCCTGAAGAGGCATGTGTACCAATTACAAAGATATATATTTATATCTAAAGCATGCAAATGAGAATTGTGAGATCGTTGATATATTGATGATTTGTTTTGTTTATAGTAGCTACTAAATATCATCATGGGCTATAATAATGTGGAACCACGTTTACTATAAATGTCGACAAAATTAAATGATTGGCCAAACTGGAAAGAGGCAATTCCAGTAGAATTGAACATCATTATAAACGTGGAATAATGAGAACCTATATTTCAGACACCAAAGATGTTAACCCTGAAGGTTATAGAGTGTTTGAAATAAAGTGAGTGAAATCACTATTTATAATGGCACAAGGTTTCTCCAAAGAAATATGGGATTGTGGTTATATATTCTCCTGTTATAGATGCAACCACATTCTAACAAATCTGGTAAATTTAATGTGTTCATTGCATATGGAGAAAACCTTTAGAGATTATGAAATGCCTGAAGCATATCGCCAAAAGCGATTTCCTACAAGATATAGGACAAATTACTAAGTCAAATCCTAAATTGAAAGTGCCATGAAATATTATGTGCTTGAAGCAAATCCTTGGAGGATTGAAAGAGCCTGAAGCTCAAATTATGTACTCAACTTTAACAATATGAATATGGTCAAAATTGCCTTATTGAGTACTTTGATTAGAACCCGAATTCGGAAATTGTTGCAACATATTCAAACTTTTGAAAGAAGTTATGAATTTATTAAGGCTCCTGAAGAGCTCATAAGATTATTGAATGCTTGAATATTGGATTTGATATAAATGAACTTGGGAAATGAAAATAGTGTCTCGAGCTGCAGATCAAGTACAGTCCTAGTGAAATCCTTATGCCCAACGGTTATTTGGTCTATTGGCATTAAGATTGATTGCTTTCTAAGGATATGGAAGAAAGATCTTTGGTCCAGAAGCACCATATCTTAATGTGCCTTATTTAACTTAGCACAATGCAGTAGACCGAATATAGCATTGATGATTGTGTCATGTAATTTTTTCAATACTTAAAGTATTTTCATAATAATTCATCTCTTTTAGAGATAATTGTTTCTAACCACTTTATTTAGTGGAATTATATTTTGTTTGTATTGCTCCAATCTCAACAGGATTTCAATATATAATGACAAACATATATCCTCTGATAGTATGGAAGCCATGTTTATACAGGCATTGTCAAACTCCACTCTCTAGAAGATGAGATGTGAGATATCATTATTTGCTGGATTATTGAGCCAGTCAAATTAAAGCTTGTTGTTATCAGGGGGAGCATCCAACCATTTTGCGTGTTGTACTCTTTTCCCTTCGACTAGGTTTTTGTCCCATCGGGTTTTTCCTAGCAAGGTTTTAATGAGGCAAAGCGCATCCAACATTGTAGCAATGATATTGCAAAAGTTGCACTCTTTTTCCTTCGCTTTGGTTTTGTCCCATTGGGTTTTTCAAAGCAAGGTTTTAACGAGGCAACATTCACTGCTTGGAGAAATATATCAACATCAGGGGAGCATGCCATCAAACATTGTACTCTTTTTCCTTCGTCCAAGATTTTTGTCCCATTGGGTTTTCCTGGCAAGGTTTTAATGAGGCAGTGTCGTGCGCCCATCATATCTATCAGAAACACATGAAGATTGTACTCTTTTCCTTAGATAGTCTTTTTCCCATAGGGTTTTGGCTAGTAAGGTTTTTAATGAGGCAACTGTCATATGCAATGGACATCCAAGGGGGAGTGTTGTAAATAATATTAATTATGTGGCTGTCCATTATCATGTTCAATATTTATCTCCTGTATTATCTAGAGCAATTGTATAGATAATTAAGAAGAGTCCAATTCATTGTAAAATAGGAGACCTTAAGGGTCTATCCCAGGTCATCAAAGAGCCTATAAATAGAGGCCTTATGTGAATAAGAAAGATACTCTGATTCCTCCCCAATTCTCTTTTATGTTCTCTCTTCATTTCTCTTTATTTTATAATAGAGATTTAAGTAAAATTTTATAACCGAATGATTATTAGGAGCAACTGTTTTATAAGAGTTTTTAAATTAATCTAATAACACATATTTAACGTCACTTATATCTATTTTATTACTCAATAACCTGTTTAAATTACTACACTTTAAAAAAAAACAGCTCACCCAAATTGTATGATTATTTTTTTTTTTATGTTGCAGCCCAAAAGTATATATATAGCGTTATAGCCTACTCAACTATAAGAGTTAGCTCAATCTATTGAGTTTTAGCTCATTTTTTTAGTAAAATATTAATTTAAAGAAGTTAAGGACTAAAACATTGGGCTAACCTACTATCTCTTAATTGGATGGGCTATATATATACTTTTGGCTACAAACATACATAATACATATGTTTTTTTTCCAAAAAAGCTACCTGGACTACAACCCATGTAGCTCTAAGCTAGATCTGCCCTTGGACTGTTGCATTTTTTTTCTAGTTTTAGTTTTTAATTTGTTTAATTTTTTTTGTTGAATTAGTTTATTTAATTTTGTTTAAGGGTAAAGTTGATATTTTTGAGATAGAATAGAGTATCTCTTTTGAATATGGTAACCAAGCATTGCATAGTTAAACATTTTTCTTCTTTATTGTAGTAAAAATTAAAAAGACAATGTCAATGTAGGATTCAATAGACATTATTACTTTTGAGACTAATGTATAAAGGCACAAGTTATTAATATTAGGAGGGTATACTCAATTCAGATTTTTAAAGACTTTTTTTTAAGTGACAGACTTTCATAGACTTTCAGAATTATGATAGATTTTCAAAGAGTTTTATAGACTTTTATAGACTTTCATGAAGTTTTATTAAAAAACTTTCATAGACATTTGATAGATTTTCAATAACTTTTTGATACAAATATCATTGTGAAATATTGTAAGATAATAGCATCCATATATCACAAAGGACAATGAAAACGCAATGAAATCAAACAGAAGGGCAATTAAAAAGTAGTGAAATCAAACAAAAAATGACAAGTTGATGAAAGAATAATCTTCAAGAAATCAAGATTGTTAAGAAACCTACTAATATATTGAATGATCTAAAACTGGTCTTCAATATTTGTCAAAACTTATTATTCAATGTTACATAGATAATGTTAAATTTAGGTAACGTTGACGAAAACGAGCTTCCAAGTGTGAAGACAATTAAATTAAAAAATAAAATAATACATAATGAGAAATGCATATAAGTTTTAAAATTTGAAAGAAATAATATTGTATTACTACTTAACATATAAGTCAAAAATTTAAATAATGTTGAACTAATCTCTTTAGTATTGTATCTAACAGATAAATCTAACTCAAGTCATCCTTAAAACTCTCAACGTAAACATACAAAAAATAAAAGGGTGGAACAATATATTATAATTGACATGTTGTAAACCCATAAAACTAACTTCTGAAGCACTGAAGTCTGGAGTTAGAACCGTATATGACAGGTCTATTTATATGTAATGGCATAGTGATGGGACAATATAAGAAATATGTGTATCAATGTTGGAAGGGACATACACGCGCACATGCAATGCTAAAGGAGACAGAGAGAGAAAAGGGGAAGCCTTTTCTAAAAAATCTTTCAAAGTCTTGAGGGGGAATGAAAGAGAAATAATAAGATTTGGTATGTATACTTTAATGCCAAAAGTCTTTCAAAGTCTATGGATTTGAGAAATCTGTGAAAGTCATTGACATTTTGAGTACCATATAACTTTCATAGACTTTTAAAAAGTCTTAGGGGGGTGTACTCAATCAAGACTTTTAAAGACTTTTGTTAAATTAAAAAGTCAGGAGGTACTCAATCAAGATTTTTATATACTTTTAAAAAGTCTATGAAAGTCAGGGGGTACTCAATCAAGACTTTTTAAAAGTCTATGAAAGTCATACGGTACTCAAAATGTCAATGACTTTCACAGATTTCTCAAATCCATAGACTTTGAAAGACTTTTGGCATTAAAGTATACATACCAAATCTTCTTATTTCTCTTCCATTCCCCCTCAAGACTTTGAAAGACTTTTGAGAAAAGGCTTCCCCTTTTATCTCTCCACCTCCTTTAGCATTGCATGCGCGCGTGTATGTCCCTTCCAACATTGATACACCTATTCCTTATATTGTCCCATCACTATGCCATTACATATAAATAGACCTGTCATATACGGTTCTAACTCCAGACTTCAGTGCTTCAGAAGTTAGTTTTATGGGTTTACAACATGTCAATTATAATATATTGTTCCACCCTTTTATTTTTTGTATGTTTACGTTGAGAGTTTCAAGGATGACTTTAGTTAGATTTATCTGTTAGATACAATAATAAAGAGATTAGTTTAGCATTATTTAAATTTTTGACTTATATGTTAAGTAGTAATACAACATTATTTCTTTCAAATTTTAAAACTTATATGCATTTTTCATTATGTATTATTTTATTTTTTAATTTAATTGTCTTCACACTTGGAAGCTCGTTTTCGTCAACGTTACTTGAATTTAACATTATCCATGTAACATAGAATAGTAAGTTTTGACAAATATTGAAGACCAGTTTTAGATCATTCAATATATTAGTAGGTTTCTTGACAATCTTGATTTCTTGGAGATTATTCTTTCATCAGCTTGTCATTTTTTGTTTGATTTCACTACTTTTTCATTGCCCTTCTGTTTGATTTCATTGCGTTTTTATTGCCCTTTGTGATATACGGATGCTATTATCTTACAATATTTCACAATGATATTTGTATCAAAAAGTCATTGAAAATCTATCAATGTCTATGAAAGTTTTTTAATAAAACATGAAAGTCTATAAAAGTCTATAAAACTCTTTGAAAGTCTATCATAATTCTGAAAGTCTATGAAAGTCTGTCACTTAAAAAAAGTCTTTAAAAATCTGGATTGAGTACACCCTCCTTAATTGAATACTCCCTGACTTTCATAGACTTTTTAAAAGTATATAAAAGTCTTGATTGATTACCTCCTGACTTTTTAATTTAACAAAAGTTTTTAAAAATCTTGATTGAGTACACCCCCCTTAATATACGGTCGTGAGACTTTTTACAAATAACTATTCTTCCGTTTCAAATTCTAATACTATATATATTTCTCCACAATATTGAAAATATCTCAAATTCACATTCAATTAAAAAAAAAAAACTCTTTAAGACAAAATGAAAAAATAGATTACACATTGAGTTAATTACACTTACACCCCCTGAGGTTTATCGTCTTTTTACATACACCCCATGGGGTTTCAATAATTACACATACATCCCCTAAGGTTTTAAAACTGTTACATATAACCCCCTATAATGAGACGAAAATGATGAGAAATTATGCAAAAAAACATGCTAAGGGATTAAATAGCCTAATAAGATTATTCAAGGTGTAAGGTCCAACTTGAATACAAATATTTTTTTAATTTATTTTTTTTTCTTTTGTAGGGGGTTATATGCAATAGTTTTAAACCTCAGGGGGTGCATGTGTAATTATTGAAACCACAGGAGGTGTATGTGAAAAAACGATAAACTTCAGAGGGTGTAAGTGTAATTAACTCATTACACATTCAATTCAACAGTTAGATCAAATACAACGAGTCAATTTGTTAGGACATTCAAATTCAATACGGTGATGGTCCATTGTTCATCCCTCACAATTACTCAAACTTTCTCATTTAAATTTTTTTTTTCTAACTAGTCCAAAACGATGATGAGTTTAAAAAAATAAAAAACTTTGTGATGACGTGGCCCATTGAAAGTCATTGGATTATAAGGGTGGTTGTGAATTTTTTTTTTGGATAGATTCAACCTTTGACCTAGTTTAATTTGATCCTATTCATTATCCATCCATTAAAGGCAGAGATTCCAAATACATTTCGAGATTTGTTACTTTGTTAGGGAGAAAAATAGTAAGGATACCGAGGAAAATAATAAAAACAGTCAAAACAATAGTGTAGGTTAGGAAAGAAAATGTGAAGGATAACAACGATACATATATATATTAAGATTGATATTGATATTATAATTTATCAACTACTAATTAATTATGGACCAAAAAAACTACTAATTAATTAGTGTAAAGATTAATCGAATGATGCAATGCTGACTATGTTTCATTAGTTTCTCAAAATAACCAACGACCTTAGAACAATATATGTCAATCACTATAAAAAGCTTAGAACATAAAGAACAAATTGATTAATATTAATCCAAACCAGTGAATAAGAGATACAACAAGACTGAAAAGATAAAAAAAATGTTTGAAGAGAGTGAAAGCATGACTGATAATGTCCTTCTCTCTCATCATCTTGTGAAGAAGATGATATGTTTTTCGATGATCAAGTGTTGGATGAAGTACTTAAGTATTTTGCTGAGAACTGCCCAAATTTTGAAGATTCGGGCAAAGTGATGGAGATGCCATCATTCGAAATCGATGCACTGGTTGAAGAGTTGAGTGTGGTAGATGTTGCTGGACAAACTCAAACCCAACCCCTTGGTTCTTATGTCCCAGCAAATTCTGATTGTCTGGTGAACTCAAAGCCCGGGCCACAAGTCCCAAAAAGCTGGAGGAAAGGAACTTCTTGGACACTAAAGGAGCATGAGTAAGTATTCTTTTTTATTTATTTTAAATTCTTGAGGTTAGTCCAATTAATGGTGAAGGAGGAAAGAGTAATATGTAAGATTTAGATAGTTTTTTTTTTATTCGCCAACTATCGTATATGAGATTTGAATTCAAAATTTTCTCTCGATAAATAGGAGGCTAGGTGTGATTTACTAGACTAAATGGTTAAATTTGGATAGGTCGAGAGAGTTTTGATCGAACCTTTTCGATTCCCAACAATATAATAAAAAAAATGTCTTTGAATGTGAATAAAACTTCTATGTAACGAGGGGTCTATCTCATCACTCATTATAAGTCAGTTTTTCTTGAATTTTTTTGACTTTCTTTTTTAGTTTCTAGAAAAGTTTATAGAAAGGGAGTTGTTCATCCACAAAGTTTTTTTTTTTTTTGGTGCATCCACAAAGTTTAATTAAGGCATAAATTCAATTTAGACACATAACTATATAAGCTATTTCAATGGGGTTTATGAATTTTAAAATATTTCAAATATACACCCGATCTATTATCTAAATTGAAAAATGAATTTCTGTTCATTAATTCGTTGAGAGATCAGTTAAATGACAGCTTGGTTTTTGCTAACCGGGATTACTTGGCGATGTTGCACTATCTTAGCAAACATTTCCCGCCAAATGAGCGACACAGGCCCACAATTTAATAATAATAGAGAGAGAGAGTTTGTGGGCCCGTGTCAGGGGTCAGGTGGACCCGTGTCACTCATTTCCCGCCAAATGAGCGACACAGGTCCACCTAACCCCTGACATGGGTCCACAAACTCATCATCTTTTTTCTCGCTCGTTGAATACAAGTGAAAATTTATATTCGAATTTGGGGAAAAACGTGATATTTTTTGGAGACTAAATGGTCAGGAGAGCGTTCGACGAGCGGGAAAGAGGTGATGGGTGTGTGGGCTCGTGTCAAATGGACATGTGTTGCTCATTTGGCGGGAAATGTATGCTGAATTGGTGCCACGTAGCTAATTAATCCCCGTTAGCAAAAGCCAAGCTGACATTTAACTGATCTATCAATAAATTGATGGACGAAATTTCATTTTTCAATTTACATAATAAATCATGTGTATATTTGAAATATTTGAAAATTCGTGGACCCCATTGAAATAGCATATATAGTTATGTGTCTAAATTGAATTTATGTCTTTAATTAATAAAATTTCTCTTTATATTTATTTATTTATCTATCTACTTATTTACCATGTAGAATTCAATTATATATCTTCTTGTTATTTTCCAAATGAATATAAGTAGTTGGAGGTTGTTAATGGTTTCAATAATTAAAATTTCTTACAGACTTTATTCAATGAAGATATATATATACATATATATATATTGACTATTGTATTTGTTGATATCAAAGGTTATTTTTGCTTGGATTGGAGAAATATGAGAAGGGAAATTGGAAGTTTATATGTCGATATGCAGTGAAGACAAGATCGCAAGTACAAGTAGCTTCTCATGCTCAAAAGTATTTTGCTCGCCACGATCCAATGAAAAGAGGAGAGAAGAAGACAAGACAAAGTATCTTTGATGTCACCACAGTTCGTAACAGCACAAGATATGAGTTTGAAGCTTCACTTGCTAATCAAAATTGTGATCAGAAAGTACTCAATAGCCAGATGGTTCAAGACTCTCCAATATTGTTGCCAACCGAAACCAATCTTCTAAATTCAATGTACTGGTTTGGTTCTCATGGTCTTTATATGTAAATCAGTCAGAATATTTGGTGGGAATAGCAATTTAGGTGTGTTAGCTAGACACCCTTTGTAAATAGGATTTGGTTTTTAAATAATTTGGTAATTAGGCTGGTGGTTTAATGGGTACAGCCGCACCTTTTAAATAGGATTTGGTTTTTAGAATTTTATTTCAGTATTAGGGCCAGTTTGGTATTGTTGTAAGAAAAAACAGCTGTGAAGTAAAGTCAGCTGTAAAGTAAAGCAGTTAAATGTTTGGTAAACTATGTTTTTAAAAGTGCTGTGAGTGCAAAAAACAGTATCAAAGTGTTTGGTAAATGTTAATATAAAAATGCTGTGACTGTATATAATTACTAAAATGGACATGATGCTGAAAGTATATTTCATTTATTTGCTTGGTAAAAATAAAATATTTTTTACTTGTTTTTGAAATTTTTGACTACAAATTTTTATTAGCATTAATTTTTCTAAGAACAACATTATTAAATAAGTATGCCTATTATTTTTTTAGGTATATTATAATTTTAATCGTATAAATAAAATATCATAATTAATTATCACAATATAAAATATAACTAACAATGGACATATTTTTTAATTTAAAATAAACAAATAAAAATTATAGAAATCAGGTATTATGAGTAAAATAAAATATTCATTATTGCTGTGAGTCACTGCAGTTTTCAAAAGCACCTAAAAACCTGCTTTTTGTTTTTGCTGTGGGGAGTTGAGAATTATGGGGAAAACAGTTTTTTATTTTTTTACCAAACACCAAACTGCTGTAGGTGATCGAGAATTGTCATCCACAATAGCTTTTGGGTTCTCCACCACAATCCCAAACAGGGCCTTAAACAAAGTATATGATTCAACCTTCTTGTGTATATTACAATAGTTCTCTTATCCGGACCTTATGTACTATTGAATGTATTCAGACCTCTTCAACTTCATGGTTAAAAATTCAAAATCCAGATTTCAATGGCTTGCTGTGCATGTGTTCTTTGGGAAAGTTATATTTGAAGGATTGACCCATATGCCAAATGGGTTTCGAAAGTTGGTTCACATCAGACATGGAATATATGTATACTGCTAGTGAGCATTAGGCCATGGATTGTAGCCCATGAGGTAGTTTTTATGGGAAATTAAATTTAGCATACCCAATTATTATCTAATTTCTATTTATCCCACCTATATTTATCATCTATTTTTAATTTAACCTACTCAACTAAGAATCTATGTAATCAATTTATTAAGAATCTTTGGAGTCCTTTGTCATCACCCGGGAAATTAAGCATATTTTTATTTGTATATATTTAATGGGGGTGAATTCATGACATTTTATTTTTAACACAAATTTTTAATGAGGCTTATTCCATATGAGATTTCAACGATCCAAATCGTTTATCCATTAAAAGATCGTCTTTTCAAAAAATTAGATAAATCAGAAACTGTTTACCTACAAAGATTAAGTGGTCAACAAAATAAACACTTGAAATGTTGACAATTTAATCTTTGTAAGTAAATAATTTCTGATTTATCTAATTTTTTGCAAAGATGATCCTTTTAATGTAAACTTACAAAATAGATGATTCGGATAAAACTCCTATATAGAGTGGACCCCATTAAAAACTTGCGTCAAAATTTGTGTAAAAAAAAGGATGCTATGGATCCATCTCCATAATACATGTATTTATATAGGTTAAAATTTGCCAAACTGAATTAATCAACTAGCTAGTTAATGAAGAAGACAATAATATAATTGCACGTAGATAACAAAAATTATCATTAAGTTGTAGATTTTTTTTTTAGCCAAACATTAAGTTGTAGATTAATGCTTAATGATGCTAATAACATGGCAGAGTAGTTTGAGCATTTAACTGTAGCAAATTGACAAAGATTAAGTGCATGGAAAATCCAACACTCGACCCATGACATGCGGGTTCTGAAACTCCCACTCGCTATTATCAAGTGGACATACTTGGCGGGTCTTGAGCCATCGGCTGATGCAGTGGAAGTGGAATGCATGGTTACAAAAACCCCAAGCAACCGTACACTCCTCGCTTGTGGCACTTGCCTGGTTCGCTTGGGACTGGTTGAATCATTCTTTAATTGAAAAAATCAATGATTTGGTAAAAAAATTACTTTTTAATTAAAAATCGTTGATTTTTTTTATTTAATTAACAACAATTATATAACCAAATAATTTTCGATTAATTTGATTTTTTATAGGAATGATCTTTAATATGTTATCTAATAAGTGAACAGTTCCAATTATGCGCTGACATTGACAAAATTAGAATTTGGGAGAATGAAGTGACCTTGAGATACCCCTAAGGGGTGACCCAAGTATTGTTCTTAGAAAAACGTAAAGTAAAATTAATTACTAATGCAACTAATGAAAAGACCTAATGAAATCAGGAAACTAGAGAATCCAACTAGGAAATAAGAATTAAAAAGATACTAAAAAAATACTAATTCTTGGAAATCCTAGTAGATGTTCTTGCAACTGGGATAACGAGGTTTGCAAAAAGGCCCCCTGCCAATCCCCCACTATTATAGAACAACCCTCCAAATCCGACCTGCCCTGAGCTACATCATCTGAATTGGTAACTGAGCTGTTGACAACGCATGACTACCACATATTCAAAATAAAAATGAACAGAAACAAAATTCATATTCACAAAGAAAAATGAAAACGGTAAACTTATAAAGCTTTTGAAGTAATAATATATGGTTGGTCTGATGCTGTTTTAACATAGGATGGGTCCTATAGCTACAATACTCCGATTTCAGTACTCAAACCACCAAACTCTGTTCACTTATTCTTATCAAAAGGCAAAATCAGTTAAGTCTGAAATTTCATTAAAGCAGCAAAGATGTTGACATGTCATCCATATTTTTCTCCTATTCATCATCATCATCATCAGCTCCCATAACAAGGTCTGTATTCAAAATGCACAATTTTGTACCCCTGAATATTAATCCTCAGATTCTTGAACAGGCTTTAAATCTCATCCCATATATATTACTCTATCTACCACCTTTCAATGTATTCTTCAGTTGGTACAAGTTTTACTCAGAACATGAAGAGAACAAATTGCATAAGTGATAGATGAAGTACCTAAGAGAATAATCTCGGAGAGAGATGACAGAGAAAGTGGAGAGTAGCTAGCAAAAAGAAATTAAACAGCTATTGAATACATAATTGCTCATGTTTGCATAACAATATTAAACCATCAAGGAATTAAACAGCTAGAAAAAAGAAATGTACAAAACTATAAGACAAAAAGACTACAAACACCAGGAATGGCCATTGCCATTGATTGATCGATGCAACAGAAGTCGCTTACTTAACAGATATTCGAAACGAAGAGCCACCATGTATACACAAAGATGAAGTGTTTTTTTATTTCTTTCCTTTTTCTTTAATGAATAACACAGAGATCTTATTGATATGACATAAATACAAGATCAGAGGATTCTCAAATAAGCTTGTATGCTAACATATGAATATATATAGAAAATCCATATTTAAATTATACATCAGAAGGAAATATTGAAATTTTGTGGTGACTTCATCCATAAAAAAACAAACGCAGAATACAAACACCAGGAAATATTAGTAATGACAATTTCCATAATGATAACACCTTGTTGATGATTTTGAAATAGAAGTTGCTTACGGAGCAGATGTCTGAAGAGAAGAGCCGCCAGATGTGCTTGCTTCGCCGGACTGCCTGACCTCGAGTGGTCCAATGTATTTATGTCGGACATGCTTTATTTTGCACCAATCCTCACCACTTGTTTGTCTGCACCTTTCCTCAAGCTCAGGACATTCTTGAATACAGAGGTGCTGGAGTTTAGTGAGAAGCTTTAGACCTGCTGGCAATTGTTTTATATCAGGACAATTAAATATGGTCAAAGATGTAAGTGAAGCAAGATTCTCAATCCATTCTGGCAAAGCTGTGAGATTGGTACAGAAACTAATTTCCAAAGAGTGCAGCGTCCTGATATTTTGTAACCCTTCTGGCAGAGATTTAAACCAAGGACAGCTATAGATGGTCAAACTTTGAAGGGCGGAGAGGTGTTCCACAACTTCTGGAAAATCACAGAGATTTGGACAATTTATAATGGTCAAGTTCTCAAGGGGTCTAAGACTCTCCAAGGTAGATGACAATGAAATCAGATTACTACAGTTCTCAATGGACAAACTTCGAAGGGTACTTCCAGTCCCACCTTCCAGCAAGTACTCTATCTCGTAATAGTCACTAATGTCAAGTGACTCCAGAGCTTTCAGGTTTTGCATCCTCAGTTGCCGAGAGAACAGCTGTGGACACTGGCGAATGGTCAATGACTTTAGAGAAGACAAGTTTACCAAACTCATGTCCCAAGGCAGTGAACGAAGCTTGGGGCAAGACAAGATCTCCAAAGAAGACAGATGAGCTGATGCAAAAAGCCCTTCTGGTTGAAGGGATTGAGAAAACGGTCTATGTACTAACTTGGGACATCTTTTAACAATTAATTTCCTCAACTTAGGGAATGCATTTCTGTTGTTTTCACAAGACCACTCTTCCAAGTTTGGAGAATCACTGAGTGATAGTTCTTCGAGTGATGGAAACCATATGCCTGCACCGCCACCATAAAACTCTGTACCAATGCTCTTCACGCCATCCATTCCATGCAGAGAAAGAGTCTTAAGTAACATAAGATTCCCAAGGGCTGGAAGATGTTCACAATTCTTACAGTTGGCGAAATCAACTGTAATTAGATTTTCCGGGAGAGCCCAATGAGCAAATCTTATTCCTGGATAGTCACTTATAAGTAGCTTTTTCAGATTTTTGTGTGGTAGCAAGCAATCAAGAATTGCTTCCACAGTAGCAGGCTGCCATGGCGGTCCGTGAGATGGTGTGATGGCTACTTGATGTTTTGCTTTATGTGGTCTCATAAATGATTCAACCACATGTTCAGATCCCCAATATAATCCCAACGACTCAAGATTTTTCTTCAGATGCAAATATAATTTCTCTCTGTCAAATCTTGCATTCTCCAAGTGTGTAATATTCAACTTGCCAGAAAGATCTAAATTACTCAGCTCAGCAAGGCTGACACTCCGGCTAACGACATACAATGGCAATGTCTGAAGTTGATGTAAAACACGAATACCATAAGGCATCTCAGTCAAACTTAGACATCCAGTTAAATTGAGATGTCTTAGTCTCTTCATCCTTCCCAAGAAAGGCATCCTTTCAAGATTATGACAACCAAATAGGTTTAAAGTCTGCAAATGAAGGAGATTTAGTATGCTTTCAGGCAACGTGGAGATAGGCGTGTAACTCAGGTCAAGATACCTCAAACATAACAAGCCACCCAAGGATTCCGGCAAATCAGAAACATCACAGCTGTTCAGATCTAGCACTCGCAAATATTGGAAACTGGAAAACATTTTATTTGTGTTCTCTAACAAGCCAGATTCTCCGATCAACAAGAGAGTTCGTAAATGTTTTGCTTCATATAGAATTTCTGGAATTGTAATAGCAGCATATCTATAAACAACAGATGAGTGTCGACTTTCAGCCAGGCTATTTGGGGGAGGACCATGTTCAAGTATCACAGATTCATTTCCAGCAGCATATCGTGCAAGATCATGAATGACATCATTCATTTTGTATCCAATTATGTCGCTACCATTACAAAGCTCGACTTCTTGAAAGAAAGATATCCACAACAACTCGGAAAAGTATTCATTCCCAATGTCTTCTGGTCGCTTGCGTCCATCTTCTGGAATGAAGCCTTCTGCCATCCATAAATGAATAAGCTTCTCCTTTTTGAATTCATAATTTTTGGGAAATATTGAGCAGAATGCAAAGCATTGTCTAAGATGTGATGGAAGATGATGATAACTCAGCATAAGGGCAGGTAAAACTTTATGATGACCTTCATCTAACTTCCAAAGTTCACAATCTCGCATAAACAACCACTGTTGTTCCTCTCTTTTAAAACGCATTACACTTCCCAAACTTTTTGCTGCTAATGGCACACCTCCACATTTTTTGACAATCTGCTTCCCAAACGGAAAAAGGCATGCATACTTCTCTTCTTCTCCTCGTCCAAATGCTCGTTTCTTGAACAAATCCCAGCAATCATCCTCGGACAGGCCCTTCAAATAATATGGGGAACTTGGGGAGTCCATCATAAATGCAATTTTTTTACTGCGGCTTGTGACAATGACTTTGCATCCTTCAACATCCTGTCTAAACAAAGGTCTCAGTTTGTCCCAATCGTCCTGGTCATCAGTCCAAACATCATCTAACACAAGAAGAAATCTTCTCTTGTGCAGCGAATGCCAAAGCTGGGACTCAAGTATGTCAATCTCCGAGAATTTGCATTCATCCATTGTTGCAGACTCAATAACTGTCTTCATGATCTTCTTGACATTGAAATCTTCAGAAACAGATACCCACATCCTAAGATCAAAGTTTTTGATTACCCTGTCATCATTATAAGCCAATTGAGCAAGAGTGGTCTTACCAATTCCTCCAATACCAATTATTGGAATACAAGTTGCCCATCCTTCTGGGGAAGCTTCAGAAGATAGTAACAGATTGACTAGCTTCTCTCTGTCATCCTTTCTTCCATATATATCTTTCTCGATGACAAAAGAGCTAGTCTCCCTTCTGGTAGATCGTCGATCTATCATGCTAGGCTGCTCTTTAAAATGAAACCCCAAGAGTCCCTCATTTAGCGTCATTTCTAACATCTGGAGCGTGTTTCTAGTTTTTTCAGGATCATAACCTTTTATAATTTGAAAGCAGGTAGAACCAAAAAACTTCACATTACACCTGTTGCCTTCGTAAGCAGTAAAGAAGTCCAGAAGGTCCTCAGTATCAGAAGCTGCGTTCTTGAGGTTTGACAACCAAAGTCTGACAGCTTTATTGGTTAATTGTTGCTCTTCTGCATCTTCAAGAATAGCTTCAACCCTCTCTAAGGCACGTCGTAGGCTCAGGAGGTTGTTCTCAACACCCCAGATATCGGAAAGCTTTTGCAGGGTAGGGGATGCAAGTCTGTCAAAGAGCACTTGCAAAGCCGGGGATAAAACTATGCCTGCAGCTGCTTCCATTTCTAGCAGCTACCAACGACCAAACCAAAACAAGGCTGAGATGAGACAAGAATGGTTGGCAGTACTTGGAAATGTAATATGGACAGATCTGAACAAGTGGCTGCGTTAACTCAAAGGATTTGTGAGTGGGATGGCTTTTGGTCAAGAGTTCAAGTTATTGAATCGACAACATGCTTTCAGAAGTGGCATCATAAGACTGATCACAAGAGATTAAAAGCCATTAAGACGGCTATGGCTACGATTCTTGTGCTTGGATAACAGAAAATAGCAAAGTGGCTTGCAGAGAAGGTGGTTCAACAGTGAATGTGGTTCAGTTGTGGTTTTCCAATGGGTTGTGTCATGTGTGTTCTGGGTGTTTGGTGAGTCTTGACGAATCAATTGATGGTGACGAATCAATTAGTCAAATTTGGTTGGCAGGGTTTGACTCTTGATCCCTCCCAAGAAAGGCATCGTTTCAAGATTATGACAACCAAATAGGTTTAAAGTCTGCAAATGAAGGAGATTTCTTGTGCTTATAGGCAACGTGGAGATAGGCGTCTAGGATGATTGAAGGCGTATAGGCAATTTTTTCAGGATCATAACCATTTGTAATTTGAAGGCGGATAGGATCAAAAGACTTCACATTATACTTGTTGCCTTCGTAAGCGGTACAGTAGTCCAGAAGGTCCTGAGCATCCGAAGCTGCATTCTTGAGGTTTGACAGCCAAAGTCTGACAGCTTTATTGGTTAATTGTTGCTCTTCTGCATCTTCAAGAATAGCTTGAACCCTCACTAAGGCACGTCGTAGGCTCAGGAGGTTGTTCTCGACACCCCAGATATCAAAAAACTTTTGCAGGGCAGGAGATGCCAGTCTGTCAAAGAGCACTTGCAAAGCCGGGGAAAAAACAATGCCTGCTGCATCCATTTCTACCAGCCACCAACAACCAAACCAAAACAAGTCTGAAATGAGACAAGAATGGCTGGCAGTACTTGGAAATGTAATATGGACAGATCTGAACAAGTGGCTGCGTTAACTCAAAGGATTTGTGAGTGGGATGGCTTTTGATCAAGAGTTGAAGTTATTGAATCAACAACATGCTTTCAAAAGTGGCATGATCGATTATGTTCCAGAGGCAGAAGGAATTGCAATGAGACTGGTACAAGACTCATCACAAGAGATTAGAAGCCATTATAGGAATGTGGCTTGCAGAGATGGTGGTTGAACAGTGAATTAACGGTGGTTTTTTCCAATGGGTTGTGTGTTCTTTGACTTTAGTGAGTCTATGGATGGGTGAATTGTGGTGGAGGACAGAGTGTTGATGCTCAAAAATGGTAGAGCAGTCAACGTCGAGTCGAACCACGTAGGCCCGTTGACCCACCACCGAGTGGATGACACGTCAAAGTGGGGCAAGAACGAGTAGCTGGGTCCGACTGGTGAGTAATGAGAGAGAATGATATCCAAAGCAGGGCAAGTACACAAAAGTGAGCGGGAAGGACACCGGTGTGGTGCCGGCCAAAGCTCCTCCGACGCTCAAGTCAGTGTTCAGAGAGATCTGAGAGCAGAGTGAGTGAATAGTATAATAATGATTGAATTCCCCTTTTGTGACAAGAAGGTACCTCTTTTATAGTACCTTTGGAAGAGTGTCAACCCATCCGGTGACGACACGTGTCCTTTGTGGTGACTTGCACTGTACGAGCGCCATGTGCCACTGGTCTCGAGGATCCGAGTGAGTTGACACGGGTCGGGGGCCCAGGAGGATTGAGCTTGGGAGGCCGGAGCCTAAGAGGCCGGGGCCCAGGGGGCCGGAGCCTATGAGGCCGGAGCCTAGGAGGTCGTGGCCTAGGAGGCCGGAGCCTACTAGGTCGGGGGCTAGGAGCCCAGGAAGGGCTTAGTCTTTTGGGTCTAGGCCCNTCTCGGTTCGCAAAGGGAGAGCTCGGGTCGAGAGGGAAAGTGCTCGGGTCAGATCGGTTGCGGTGCGGCGGGAGACTGGGCTTGGGCCGGAAGGATCGGCGTGGAGCGGAGGGGAGAGCTGCCCTCGGCTCGGAGTGGAGGTGAAGGCTCGGGTCGGCGGCGCTGTGAGGGGCTCGGCTCGGAACTCTTGTGCGAGGCTCGGAACGCCTGTGCGCGGGTCGGAAGCACAGGGGCTGAAGAACTGGGTTCGGGTCGGATCCGGAGCCTGGGTCTGCGCGGGCTGGCGTAGGCTGCTCGGGCAGGAAGGCTGGGCATGGGCTGCTTGGGCAGGAAGGCTGCTTGGACTGCTCGGGCAGGGGGCTGTGCGGAAGGGCTGACTTTGCTCGGCTCGGGTTGCGCAGGTGTGGGTGGCTCGGGTTGGACTAAAGGGCTGCTCGTCTCGGAGCAGCTGGTGGGCTCGGGCAGCGCGGGCTGCTGGGCTGGGCTGCTGCGCGGTGGTGCACGGGTCAGCTCGGGTGCTCTGGTGCGCGACTGCTCGGGCAGGAGGTGGTGCTCGGGTGCGCGGCTGCTCGAGCAGGGGGTGGTGCTCAGGTGCGCGGCTGCTCGAGCAGGAGGTGGTGCGCTGGTCGGGCTGCCTGGCTTGAGCTCTTCGAGGTAGGTAATTTCGAAATTTTCCTACCTAATTGACATACTGATTTTGCCTTGGAAAATTGAGAATTGTGAGCAACTGTGGTCGTCCAGCCTGAGGCGGACCTTGGAATTGTGATTTGTGAATTGTGAAATTTGTGGGAGGGGCAGGTGGAGGTGCAGGTGGGTATAAACCTTGCTGAGCACTAGGTAGGCCACACGCCTTCATTTTTGGACTTTGTAATTTATTGGGTGTTGTGGTTTTGGCCAGGTACATAGGGAGGAAGATAAGTAGGTCGGAATCAGTTTGAGCTTGTTGAAGCTGCGGAATAGAGGTAAAGCTTGGGCTCGGATTCGGGGCTGGTGGTGCGTGAATTCGAGGGCGCGGAACCCTGGGTGGGGCGCGGGGCGGAAGCCTGGGCTCAGGCCGGGGCTGGCGGTACGCGGGACAGAAGTTCGGAGGGAGCTGGTGTCGGGGGCCCTGAAGCCTGGGTGGTGTGCAGGGCGGAAGCCTGGGCTCGGGCCGGGGCTGGTGGTGCACTGGGCGGAAGCTCGGAGAGAGCTGGCGTCAGGGGCACGGAAACCTGGGTGGTGCGCGGGGTGGAAGCCTGGGTGGGTGCGCGGCGAGGAAGCTTGAGTGGGTGCGCGGGGCGGAAGCCTGGGTGGGTGCGCGGCGAGGAAGCCTGAGTGGGTGCGCGGGGCGGAAACCTGGGCTCGGGCCGGGGCTAGCGGTGCACGGGGCGAAAGCTCGGAGGGACCTGGTGTCAGCAGCGCGGAAGCTTGGGTGGGTGCGCGGCGCGGAAGCCTGGGTGGTGAGCAGGAGGGAAGCCTGGGGTCGAGCCGGGGCTGGCGGTGCGCGGGGCGGAAGCTCGGAGGGAGCTGGTGTCGGTGGCACGGAAGCCTGGGTGGGTGTGCGGGGCGGAAGCCTAAGTGGGTGCGCGGCGAGGAAGCCTGAGTGGGTGCGCGGGGCG
>QANW01003267.1:175683-187469 GCA_003254865.1 Dryas drummondii
AGCTCGGAAGCTCGGAAGCTCGGAAGCTCGGAAGCTCGGAAGCTAGGAAGCTCGGGAGCTCGGAAGCTCGGAAGCTAGGAAGCTCAGAAGCTCGGGAGCTCGGAAGCTCGGAAGCTCGAAAGCTCGGAAGCTAGGAAGCTCGGAAGCTCGGGAGCTCGGAAGCTCGGAAGGTTTTTGCACCTCAACTGAGGGTAGAGAATTCAATAGGGAAAAGTTGTAACTTTCCCACAGACGGCGCCAAACTGTTGATGCTCGAAAATGGTAGAGCAGTCAACGTCGAGTCGAACCACGTAGGCCCGTTGACCCACCACCGAGTGGATGACACGTCGAAGTGGGGCAGGAACGAGTAGCTGGGTCCGACTGGTGAGTAATGAGAGAGAATGATATCCAAAGCACCCTGCGCAAGTACACAAAAATAAGTGGGAAGGACACCGGTGTGGTGCCGGCCAAAGCTCCTCCGACGCTCAAGTCAGTGTTCAGAGAGATCTGAGAGCAGAGTGAGTGAATAGTATAATAATGATTGAATTCCCCCTTTGTGACAAGAAGGTACCTATTTTATAGTACCTTTGGAAGAGTGTCAACCCATCCGGTGACGACACGTGTCCTTTATGGTGACTTGCACTGTACGAGCGCCACGTGCCACCGGTCTCGAGGATCCGAGTGAGTTGACACGGGTCGGGGGCCCAAGAGGATTGAGCTTGGGAGGCCAGAGCCTAAGAGGCCGGAGCCTATGAGGCCGGAGCCTAGGAGGTCGTGGCCTAGGAAGCCTGAGCCTAGTAGGTCGGGGGCTAGGAGCCCAGGAAGGGCTTAGTCTTTTGGGTCTAGGCCCAAAGAACATGATGTTAAGCCTTGTGTGACTTGTCGTTATGCCCAGACGATTAATCATACGAACACAGAGAGATAGGGGATATGTGGTTGGCAGAGGTTGAGCCTATGGATGTACTGGAGCCAATTTTCTACAACGACATCAACCAAGTTGCGATATCATTTTGCTTAATTCAAAGGACTAAAGAATAGTTGCATGCATCAGACAAAAAAGAAAATAGTTGCATTTGTATTTTCATAGGGTGTGAAACACCAAATTTGTACAAATACATATCAAAGTTTAATGGCATGTATGAATTATGATTATGTTTTGGTCACGGATATTGCTTTTTCTCTCGGTTAATTGACTAATCAAAGTATTACTTTTTCACATAAATTGCTTGGAATATGAAATATTGTAATGTAAAAACAATAAGAACATGAAGAGACAGTATACATTTTCATATGACTTTTTATCATAAATAGTTCATCAGCTGTCATTAAAACATCAATTTGGTATTTAAAGTTCATTTTTACTCAATATCATCTCTCATATTTGCTACCGAATATTAATTTTATCCTTAAACACACTTTGAAAATTCACTAAATATAGCTTACGATATGAAAAAATTCTCTGAAAATTCATATGAACTCGTCTTGATTACTACTATTTTTATATAGGGTCAAATTATCAAATTGAAGTTTAATATTTTCTAGAAAATTCGGGTAATTAGTTTGGGAATTCCAAATTTTCTGAAAAATCAATTTGATAATTTGACGCATATAAAAATAGAAATAGTCAAGACAAGTCCGTATGAATTTTCGGAGAATTTTTTCGAATCCCGAACTATTTTTGGCGAATTTTCAAAGTGTGTTTAGGGACTAAATTGATGTTTGATGACAAAGATGAGGGATTAAATTGATTAAAAATATACTTTAAAGACTAATTTGATGTTTAAGTGAAAGTAAAGGGACTATTGGTGATAAAAAAACTTTTTCATATATAATGAAGAAAACTAACTATCAATAAAAAATTGTAATATACATTAAGATGCTTGCATAAAGAGTACTCATTCCATCAGACTCACTTTCCACGTGCACCTAATAAAAAAACTAAAAATTTTGTTAATTCTTCTCATCACCACACAATCATAATCCCAAAAATACAACTTATCATTGTTTTTGGAAAAATAGCCGGTAGTAGCACCTTTGCATAATGTGTTTACGATTTTAGCACCCAACACTAATCTTTGTAGAAATGCAACTTTTTGGACATGAATTGTCCCAAATGCCCCTTGCATTTTATTGTTATTACTTTTTGCCATTAAATCATGTTTGACCACATAAATAATATTGAAAAAATTAAAAATTAAAAACAAAAAACCATTTGATGAGCAAACAAAAAATTAGAAACAAAAATACATATATATATTCGATCAAGTGCGAATGAGGGAACATGCGAAGTTTTTTATAACAGCGAGTGCTACAAGCATGAATGATGGAAGTACAGTTCATCCAACAAGAATGAATGATTTGAAAAAATTACAGCAACATTAACAACTTCTTGAAGTAAAAAAGTAGTTATAGAGAATAATTAGGGTATCATTTATCTATCTTAACATTTTAAATGTCATGAAGGCTTTTGGTAATACAGAGTGGATTATGTAGACAGTGTTATCATACAATAGTTTTTTTTTTTTGGTATCCAAAGAGAGAAATTGTAAATCCCTTATTTGGAACACAGAATTTTCCGCACAATAGCTTTTTGTATCTAAAGAGAGATAACATGATAGAGAAGAAAGTGGACAGCAGCCATTATTATTAAAGAAATTAAGGTATTTTTTAGCATCATGATTGGGATTATAAGTAGACTTTTCTTTTTTGGAGTAACGGCTACCAAAATAAGGCAGCAAAAACAGAAAAGCTAAAGCATGCATTACGAACAAAATCTGTAGGAGGGAAGCTGTTCTCTATCGCTTGCTACAATCTCTCCTATGAAAGGAGAGTAGAGTGATCCCACTAACACTCTGAATTGAAAAAATAGCAAGTTTGTTCCCTGCTGCATTTCCATACCATTTTGGTCAAGAGACTATGAAAACGCTTCCATCAACCTCTCAAAGACGATGGAACCAAATTAGGCTTTGCGAAGAAAGAGATGATAGCCAATTGAGAGACTGTCTCAATCCATAAATGGTGTCACCTCTTCAGCCAAGCTTGGTTTACAGCAAAAATTATGGCTGAAACCTTAGCAATATGAGCAACTGGGATAACTAGAGGTTTGCAAAAGGACCCCCCATCCATCCACCCACTATTATAGAACAACTTACAACCCTCCATGCAAGGTGTTGACATGTCATCCATATCCTTCTCCTCTTCATCATCATCATCAGCTCCCACAACAAGGTGGATATATCTCTATTCAAATCACACAATTTTATACCCTGAATAATCCTCAGATTCTTGATCGAACAATGCCAATGATTAATCGATGAAAAAGAAGTCGCTTACTGAACAGATGTTCCAAAAGAAGAGCCACCATGAATGAACAAAGTTGAAGTGTTCTTTATTTCTCTTTAATGAATAACACAGAGGCTTATTGATATGACATAAATATAAAACCAGAGGATTCTCAAAGAAGCTTGTATAGCATAGGAATATAGAAAGTCCATACTAAAATTATACATCAGAAGGAAATTTTGAAATGATGATGATGAAATAGAAATTGCTCACTGAGCAAATGTCTGAAGAGAAGAGCTGCCAAGTGGTCCAATGTATTTATGTCGGACATGCTTTATTTTGCACCAATCCTCACCACTTGTTTGCTACACCTTTCCTCAAGCTCAAGAACTTCTTGAATACAGAGGTGCGGGAGTTGAAACATATTTGGATATGTAAATCGAAGTCGATATAGAACAACAAATTGAAATACAAAAATGAGAAAACAACTCAACACCAAAAGAAAATCAAAGTCAAGATACAAAATTAGATCGCAGAATCGATCACACAGAGTCAAATTCTGTCATTTTTGCCTAGCTTGTGTGTCATTATGTGGGATCAATCCCACCGTAAGTGGGATCAATCGCACAGTGCTTGTTTTCCCTTTGTGCATTTTGTGGGATTGATCCCATCATAAGTGGGATCGATCGCATAGTACATTTTCAGCTTCTTCTTCACACATTTACCTTCTTATTCAAGGTGTTTGGTTTCCATGTTGTGTTAGGACTATATATACCTAGTTAGAATTCATTCTAGGGTTGCTCACGCATAATACACAAAAGAGATTTCTCATCTTAGGATTATTGCTAGTGTGACGCTGTGATATGAACTAGGGTTTTGCATAAACACTTTTGAAAGACTAGTTCATTGTGCATTCAACATAGATAGCAGAATAGATTGTTCTTTGTGAATCTATTCATGCTATCATCTGTTAAATTCCTAGTTTATATGGGTTTTCTTGTAATTATAGGAATAGATGTATTTGCTATTTAGACCCTCACTTGTACAGGTATAAATACCTTTTTTATGTAATTAATGAAATAAGCTGAAATTATTAAACCCTAAACACATTGTTTGACATGGTATCAGAGCCACCCAAACTCCTATTCGTCAGACTTAGGTTTTTGGTGGTGTGTTAGGGTTGATCTTGATCTGTTTTTATTGTTCCTTGCGTGGGAATCTCTGTATAAATCCTTGTTGCTGTGTGCATGGGATTAATTTTTTGCTCTTGCGTGACTTATTCCGTTGACTTATTCCGCTGCTTGTGAGTGTACTGGTGTGTTTTGGATCTGTTCAAACAGAGAAGACCAGTCATTGTGCTGCCTCCATCGTTTATCTCTCTTCACCGGAACCAGTCACTGTGCTGCCTCCGTCGTTTATCTCTCTTCACCAGAAACTCGTCTCTGCTCGTACCCGCCTGTGCGTCGACGACCTGTGACGGCGATCACCTCCTCCAGTGACGCCGAGTCCTTCCGGTGACGCGGCACCGCCCAACGGCTTTCTCCAGTGACGACGCCTGTGCGCCAATCTCTTCCAGAGACGAAGCCGAGTCCTCCAGTGACGGAACGCCGCTCGCTCTCCTGTGCGCCGACCTCCCTTCCTGTGCGCCGACCCTGTGCACGTCGACCAGTCGCCGTGCATCCACCTCTGCTCGCTGGTGCGCAGATCACTCACCGTGACGCTGTTCACTGTGACGATGCTGCTCGCCTGTCTGTAGCTTGCTGGTCTGTGCTCGCTGCCTTGCCGCCTCTGGTTGCAGTGACAATTGATAACTTGCTGCCACTTAGTCAGCTCTGTTTGTCACCGTGACTCCGATTGCTTGATTGCTTGGGTGCTTGGTTGCTTGGTTGCTCTGTTTGGTATCATGGCCGACTCTTCCAAGGCTGATGGCAAGAAGGCTGAATTGAGTGCACCTCCTACACTTCCTCCGGTTACTTTTAATGACTCAGTAATCACACCAGAAAAGCTTGATGGCACGAACTATGGTGAGTGGGCTTTAAATGCACAAAATAAGATCCGAGGCCGGAAGCGCTGGGGTTTAGTTTCAGGTTCACATCCTATGCCTACGGATCATAATTCACCTGAATTCGAGGCCTGGGAAGATGAAAATTGCATGGTTAAGTCTTGGCTGTTGGATGCAATGACCAAGGATGTGCGATCATTGTTCATTCGTATGGCAACAGCCAAGGAGATATGGGACGCTCTCAAGAGGCAGTATTCCGTGAGTCAGGATGGTTCCAAGGCTTATTCTCTTCATTGTCAGGTTATTTCCACTCGTCAAAATGGTCGAACTATTATAGAATATTATGGTATTTTGCAAAAACTTTGGCAGGAGGTGGATGCAATTCAACCTTGTCCTATGGAATGTTCGAGGGATATTGGGTTGTATAATGATATTGTTAGTGCTAATCCGCTATATGTTTTTCTGGCTGGACTTGATTCGCATTTGGATAGTGTTAGAGGAAAGATTCTTGCTACCTCTCCTCTGCCTGACCTTCGTACTGCTTATGCTACAGTGTGTGCTGAAGCTAATCGCCAGGATGTCATGCTTGGTGGTCCTAATAATACTAGTATGGCCATGGTGGCCAAACCCTCAAGTGGTAACCGGTTCGGGACTAGAAAGAATGAGACTCGGAAATGTACTCATTGTAATGGTACCAACCATGTGGTAGAGAAGTGTTTTCAACTTCATGGGTATCCGGAATGGCATCCGAAAGGCATGAAGGCATCTCCAGGGGACTCTCCTTTTAAGGCTACCCAACCGGCTCCTAAGGGAAATTTGGTCAATACTTCTATTTTTGCTGCTAAGTCAGGTATATCTTATTGTGCTTTGCGTACTCCTGCTAATTCTTGTCCAAATACATGGATAATTGACACAGGTGCCACCGATCATATGACTTGTGATAGATATGCATTCCAATCCTTGTCATCTAGTAGTCCTAAACCATTCATTACTAATGCCAATGGTGTGTCTTCTCCAGTCCTTGGCATTGGAACTGTGTCTGTTTCGTCTCTTACCTTGTTTAATACCTTGTTTGTTCCGTCCTTAAACTGCAATTTATTGTCTGTTAGTCAACTAACTGCATCTCGTGGTTGTGTTGTTGTTTTCTTTCCTACTCACTGTATTTTTCAGGATATTCATACCAAGGAGAGGATTGGCAGTGGTAGGAGAGATGGGGACTTGTACTATCTGGATGGTGATACTTTGGGTCTGGATGGTGTTAGTCAGGCTCATCATGTTAGTGGTACTCAGTTAGTTGCAAATAAGAAGAAGATCTGGCTCTGGCATCAGCGGTTGGGTCATCCTTCATTTAGTTATCTAAGGCGGTTATTTCCCTCATTGTTTCGTGGTTGTAATTTCCAGGATTTCCAATGTGAAACTTGTGTGTTGGCTAAGAGTCACCGAATAGTGTTTTCTTCTAATGATAATAAATGTGGAATTCCTTTTGGTTTGGTTCACTCTGATGTTTGGGGACCTGCCCCTCTTTCTACTTGTAATGGTGTTCGATGGTTTGTCACATTCATAGATGATTGCACGCGTATGACCTGGATTTATTTTCTTCATAATAAAAGTGATGTATGTGGAGTATTCCAATTGTTCCATAAGATGGTGAAAACTCAGTTCAATCATTCGATTCGTATTCTCCGCTCGGATAATGGCGGCGAATATGTTAACAAAGGATTGACAGATTACTTTGGTTTACATGGCATTATCCATCAGACATCTTGTTCTTATTCTCCCCAACAGAATGGGGTGGCTGAACGGAAGAATAGACACTTACTAGAGATTGCTCGATCATTGTTGATTGGCGGTCGGGTACCGACCTTCTTATGGGGCGATGCCCTTAGCTCAGCCGTGTACTTAATTAACCGCACTCCATCTAGTGTTCTCGATTTTCGGCGCCCATTGGATGTCCTTGCTGATTCTTGTGAGCTTCCGTCTATTTTGCATTTGGAACCTCGAGTGTTTGGCTGCGTTGTGTATGTCCATTTACATGGGCATCAACGTACCAAATTGGAGCCCCGGGCTTTGAAATGTGTGTTTGTTGGCTATGGTCGTGCTACTAAAGGATACAAGTGCTATCATCCTTCGTCTCGTCGGTTCCATGTCTCTATGGATGTTACATTTCATGAGGAACAATTTTTTTATGAGTGTTCCGCACCTTCCCTTCATCCCTTTAGGGGGAGAACGTTGGTGAAGGGACGAATGCCATAGATATGGAGTTTTTCAATGGTTTCAGGTTACAGGACAAAAAGGACGAGCAATGTAGTATCGAGCGCTCAGTGGGTACGGTGGGTGAAATACCTCCTCTGGTAGATCAATCTTGCTTACCTACAGACTCGGCGGTGCAGTGTGACAGTGATCTTTCTGACTCTTCTGTGTTTGGAGGTTTGGTTGATGATAGTACAACTCTCAGTCCTCATACTTCACCACTGATACAATCTTCTCCAGAGGCGTCTCATGAGGTACATCCTATTTCCCCTTCCTTTTCTGATGATTTGAGTATCCAATCTGAGTCTGAGCCTGACACCTCTAGGTATAAGCTTCCACATAGGTCAACCCGAGGTATTCCACCTACATCTTATGAACCAGATCCTAACGCCAAAGCCAAATACTCTATAAATAGTTATGTGTCTTCGCATAGGCTATCCGAGTCATATAAGTCATTTGTGCATCAATTATCTTCTGTATCTGTCCCAAGAAATTTGCAGGATGCTTTAACAGATTCAAGATGGACTAAGGCAATGGCAGAAGAAATGGAGGCATTGGTGAAAAATAAGACTTGGGAGTTGGTTCAGTTACCTAAAGGGAAGAAACCTGTGGGATGCAGATGGGTCTATGCGGTTAAACATAGAGCTGATGGTTCCATAGAGAGGTATAAAGCTCGGTTGGTTGCCAAGGGGTACACTCAGTCTTATGGAGTTGACTATCAGGAGACATTTGCTCTAGTAGCAAAGTTGAATACTGTGAGGGTGCTGTTGTCTCTAGCTGCTAATCTGGAGTGGCCTCTTCTTCAGTTTGTTGTCAAGAATGCATTCTTGCATGGCGACCTTGAAGAAGAGGTCTATATGGATCCTCCTCTTGGAATTCCTGAACTGGAACAGTCAGGTATGGTGTGCAGACTAAGAAAGGCATTGTATGGCCTAAAGCAATCACCTAGAGCCTGGTTTGGACGGTTCTCCAAGTCTATGAAAGCTGCAGGCTATAAACAAAGTAATTCAGACCATACACTATTCATTAAACGAAGAGGCAACAAGTGTACTGTACTCATTATATATGTGGATGATATGGTTTTGACAGGAGATGATCAGGAGGAGATGGCCTCGCTACAAACTTACCTGGCTTCTGAGTTTGAGATGAAAGAATTAGGTAACCTGAAGTATTTCCTTGGGATTGAAGTAGCGAGATCTTCACATGGTATTTTTTTGTCCCAGAGAAAGTATGTTCTTGATCTCTTGACAGAAACAGGTATGCTTGCTTGTAAGCCTGCTGCAACTCCTATTGAGCAGAACCATAAGTTGTTTGAAAGCTACAATTCTGCTCCGACTGACAGAGGAAGATATCAAAGACTTGTGGGGAGATTAATTTATCTAGCTCACACTCGACCGGACATTGCCTATGCTGTTAATGTGGTGAGTCAGTTCATGCATGACCCACGAAAATTACATATGGATGGAGTTGAGCGTATCTTGAGGTATCTGAAATCCGCACCAGGTAAAGGGTTGTTATTTAGTAAACATGACCATTTGGATGTTATTGGATTTACAGATGCTGATTGGGCAGGATCAGCAGATGATAGAAGGTCTACAGCTGGGTATTTCACCTTTGTTGGTGGTAATTTAGTTACTTGGCGAAGTAAGAAACAACAGGTGGTGTCTAGATCCAGTGCAGAAGCGGAGTATCGAGGTATGGCAAATGGTATTTGTGAGCTCCTATGGCTGAGGAGGTTGTTGATGGATTTGGGGTATAAACCCAAGGTCGCTATGAAGTTATTTTGTGATAATAAATCTGCGATTGAGATTGCTCATAATCCGGTTCAACACGATCGTACGAAGCACGTGGAGATTGATCGTCATTTCATTAAGGAGAAATTAGAGGCTAAGATTGTTGATTTCCCTTTCGTGAAATCTGAAGACCAGCTGGCTGATGTTCTTACCAAGGCTGTGTCAAGTAGGATATTTGATTGTTCACTTATCAAGTTGGGCATGTGTGATGTTTATGCACCAACTTGAGGGGGAGTGTTAAATTCCTAGTTTATATGGGTTTTCTTGTAATTATAGGAATAGATGTATTTGCTATTTAGACCCTCACTTGTACAGGTATANGTACAGGTATAATACCTTTTTTATGTAATTAATGAAATAAGTTGAAATTATTAAACCCTAAACACATTGTTTGACATCATCATCCATACATTCATTCATCGTACAGGTTTGAACTCGTTGCATTAAGGTTGAAGCACGGTTCAAGAGTTCTTGTCTTCAGGGCGTTGGCAAGAAGATCTTAATAGCAATTGGTGTAATTGAAGAAGTTTCAAAGTGGCGTGAGGTCAGACATTTCTTAATTACTAGAAGGAGTCCAGGTAGGACTCGGAACGAGTCACTTGTTGTAAACTCTTATTTACATAGTGGAGTTCTTTTCTGGACTAGGTCCCACAGTTTTTACTCAGTGAGAGTTTTTCGCATCAACAATCCCTAGCTTGCGTGTACTTTGTTTGTGATTGGATTGTTTTACTTGAGTTGGTTGTTTGACTTTGTTTAATCTGCTGCGTTTCTAAATCAATTTGGTAATTTTAATGTTTGGTATAAGTTGTGATTAAGCCTATTCACCCCCCCCCCTCTCTAGGCTTAGTTTAGTGACCCTTGGGATTTTCACTTTCAATGCTCCAACAAAATTTTTCTCAAAAACAAATTAATGGATAATTTATCCCCAAATTAAAAATCGAAATTTTGTTAAAATTGTCCTAATAGATCAGAAAGAACATAAAACACAAACACTAAAATTGGCAAAATTTAGACCACGAGAACAAATGTGATTTCGAGCCAAAACACAACACAATGACCAGTTTACCCTTTTTATTACACTACAACAAAAATGTCGATAGATATCAGTCGTGGACTGATATCTATTTGGGTAGCCGTCTGATATAGCGCGTCGTGATATCTAATGTTCACATTTTAGATATCAGTTTTAAACTGATATGTAAACATTGTTTATATATCATTTTTCTTTTTCAACCTGATGTCCTAAATACAAAATGGATATCCAATTTGATATTATTTCTGATATCTATAAAATCCAAGTATCAATAGTATTGGTCAATAGATATCGTATTTGATACTAATACTGACATATAACCCGATATGAATATCAGGTTTGAGGTAGAATATGATATAAAATCATGGTATTAATATCAGGTTTGAGGTAAAATATGATTTAAAATCTTGATATCAATATCAGGTATGAAACTGGCCCTGATATCTAAATATTGTTTATATATCAGGTCTCAGAGAGAACCTGATATCAAACGGTATAACATTTCAGTTTTTAGACTAAAACTGATATTGTTTATTATTTTAAGTTTAAAAAAGAAATTTGAAATGTATGATATATATCAGTTTTTTTCACCTAAAAGGCATATTAATGAATTGAACATACAATTGTGGCTATAATTTGAATATAAGGGCAAAATGAATATATAAACACTGAATCAAAATTACACATTCATTAGAATATAATAATTGCATTGATAATTTCATAATAAAAATAAGTCAAGTATTACAAGCTACCAAACTATTAGAACTAAAATTAATGTCCAAAGAGTCATGCATATACCAAAATAACTAAGCTACACATCACCTACAAAGTATATATGACTCGAATAATAAGGGGCTTGTCACTTGAAAGGCTTCACTTTTCCTTGAGGCGTTGTCCGTGTCGATAAGCAAATGCAAGAGGAACCAGCAAGCCCAAACCTGATCAACAAGAAATACATTAAGAACATTTTGCAACATAAATGAAACAAAATAACTAGAGATTTTCAATATTCAAATTCTTGAAGCTGTTCAAGCACCAAATTAAAAGAGGCATGAGACCAAACCTCTCTGCTCTAGCCTTTCTCTTCTGCTGATCCTCTAACTTTTTAGATGCTTCTGATCCATGAGATGTGGAAACAGTACCAAATCTGCAATAATTAAGATCCATGATTATCTCATTTTCAGAATCAACTGCACCACAAAAATCTATGAGCTGAAATAAAAAGAAAAGAAAAGCAACTTTAAACATAGGGAAATAGGACATGTTGCACATGCACATACAAAAAAGTGCATTCTCATACCTTGTACAAAGCAGCAAGTTCATCCACCAATTTGAAACCAAGCGATGAATTAATTAATGTAAAAGATAAAGGATTCCATGTTTAATGAAAGCCTGATTTTATATTAAAACTACATTTAAACCATAACTCACTACACCCACCTACCCA
>QANW01003267.1:187961-288039 GCA_003254865.1 Dryas drummondii
AGATTGCGTGAAGATCAAATATGACACTGCATTTCTTTTGCTGGAACTCTAATACTTGCAAAGAATGTTTACTAAATTACATACAAAATCCTGTGTGGAAAATACCAAGCATACCACTCAAACTATTACTGACTTATACCACATACCACATCAAACTCAAGTATCCAAATAAAATTCAAAAAGAAAAAAAAATATATATATATATATGCTACCAGTCATGAGTCTAATGACTTTTATTGCATCACATGATCTATATTAGTCTTGACTGCACAACACATTTCTCACCTAACAATGAATGGTGGTAGAAGAATTGGGGTGTGTTTTCATACTTTATGCAGGTGTATTTGTCAACACAAAATCTAAAGCTAAGATCAATCAACTTGATCAATTGATCTCATTGGCCAATACCATTAGCTACAATAATCGAAATGCATCTGTTACTCACAACAAGTGCAGTATATCAGTTACTCACAACATGTGCTATGTCTCTTTGAGTCGTCTTCTGAGCTCTGGGACCAGATTGGCAAGCTTCTCCAGTTCTTCCATACTCAGACCTAGACAAAGAAATAATTTGGTACAAAATAAGAAAAAGAAACGAGTCATGTAATCAACCATCCCCCAGAATTATAATCAGTAATTATTTATGTAGTCAAGTAGATGAACCTTAACAACTAAGAGAGGGAGGTAGCTCAATGAGAGAGGGAGCAAGATCTGAGACACAAAATTAGCAAATTAACATCAAATTAAGACTAAAAATTGAAGACCCAAACAGAGAATTAGAAATAGAAACCCTAAATCCCTAATAGAAACCCTAAATAAAAATTACCAAAACAAAACAAAAAGATAGAGAGGGTGTGATAGAAAATTACCAATGAATGGCATTGATTCAATGTCACCTAAGAAGAAAGAAAAAGACTAATATCTTGCAGCTGAAAGTAAGGATCAACCAACCTGAACAGAGGTGCAAATCCATCAAATATAAAAACATAAATTATTAATAAGTCATTTGCATAGTTAACCTGCCTGCAGTCTTGTCTTTATAGTATCAATGGGATATAAAGCTGTTTCAACAATAACACCAGCTGTACCTCCTGCTATAACACCCTCTGCAAAATCCACCATACTAGTTAAAGAAAGGATACAGTATGTAACAAACTTAGGCCTGACATACTCGAAGAAATAGACAATGTTATAAATTCAAAAGCTATTGCCCTCCCCCTTCCCCTCCGTTCAACTACAAGCTTGTTATTATTGTTTATTTTTCTGTTGTAATAAAAAGAAAGAATTGCTAACTTGTACAATTGCTCTGACATGAAAAGGCTAAAAGGGAATTGTGCACATCCAATTGGGAGAGAAAAAAAAATAAAAATTGTAAGCATTTCCTGTATTTCCTTCATTGTTTAAAATAAATATTGAGAGAGAAAAATGTTTTAAACATCTTATAATCCAAGGTCTTTTGAAGAGATAATGAAATCCATATATTGTATATTAAATCATTAAAGATTAGCAGTCTTTAATACATTGATCAACTCAAAGAATTGAACTTAATTATGATTCTTAGTAAAATGCAATCTAGCAATCAATACATAAGTAACTTCAACACTAAACAATATGCTGCATAGGAACTTCACTTGCAAATTTTAAACGTACCAAATAAAGTAAGCAAGAAATCAAATGGTTTATCTTCATGCATGCTGACAGATGCAAAAGACTTCTGTGTAGCAATCTGCATTTTCTAGCTACATGCATCTGCCATATTACCTGTTCAAACACAAAAAAATGCAACAGCATACAATAAAAAATACCTATATGTGCTATAACCCAACATCATCAAAAGAAAGAGCTTACATACATTAAATCACTATATGTTCTATAATCCCTATATATGAAGTGTAAGCTACATTGTAAAACCCGGGTATTATTCAAGAGAACCATTACTTTTTTCGTTGAAAGCTCTGTTTCAAGGATAAACAGAACCATATATCAAAGATTTATAACATCAGCTACAACTCAACCTTCATAGAAGCAATCAATCTTAACATTCATACACCCATTTGACTAGACAACTTCAACGTATGAAATGCATGTAGAATCAACTATGGTACACCCAAAACTGAAACCTAAAACTCAAAATAGAAATTAAAAAACTCAAGATAGGATTTCCTTACCTCAAACAAGCATAATCAACAACCTGAAACATAAAAACTAAAATTAACACAGAAAACTAAAATAAAAACTATCAGTAAATTAAAAAACTGACAAATAAAATTATCACCAAAAATGGTGGTGGCTCCGATGGTAGGGCAGTGGGTCGCTCAATTGCTGGAGAAAAATGAAATGAAAATCCAAACTTTTATGTAAAACCCCAAAGACCTTGGTGAACGGCGGATCAGAGGGAGTAGATCTGAGAGATTGAAGAGTAGGTTGGGAGGTTCAGCGCACCGAGGAGAGAAGGTTGGTGGTGGCGCGAGACCTTGCTGCCACCAGAAACGATGGATCGCTGGAAATGGGTTTGACACATTTAGGGTTCGAATCGGGTCCTTGGCTGGTTGTTGGAGGAGACGGAGACCAGAGGGAGAAGGGGGAGGAGGAGGAAGCGACGGCGACGGCGACGGCCGAGAGGCTAAGAGTCAGAGGGTGAGAGAGAGAGAGACAGAGAAGTGAGAGTGATAGGGAAGTGAGAGTGAGAGAGACAGACGAACTCACAATGAAGTCTGGGAGTGGCAACGGCGACAGCGATGGCCACGATGAGTGTGTGACACTGATGAGCTGAGACAGTTTTTGCGAGATGGAATTTGCGAGAGAGAGAGAGACAGAGAGGTGAGCTGAGAGATAGACATAGGTTTTTAATTTTTAGCATATCTATATATGTCTAAGTGTTGGGACTTGGGACTCGGGAGTAGGACAAAAAAATTTAAGTCAGGAAAAACACATTACATATCAGTCAGTTTGAGTGTTAGGATAAAAAATTATAAGTGTTATGTTAAGATATCAGTTAATAATTTATACTGATGTTTTTATAAGTTCTTAGAAAAATAAAAATATTATATATCAGTTGAAAAAAACCATGTGATATCTATTAGAGTTTAGAAATCAGCTAAAAAATTATCTGATATTATAATTTTTACAATATCAGTCATATTCAAATCTGATATAAAATGGGTGATATCTATTGACAATATTCTTGTAGTGTTAACTTACATGATGAATTTTAATGACACTATGAAAAATAGGTACACAATATTTCTATATTGCTCTGACACATGGGATCTGCTAATATAGAACTTTCACCATGATATTGGTAATCAAACCAAAGAGGGAAGAACAGAAAACTATGTAAGATCCAAAAAAATAAAAGTAAGATGAATTGGCTGGCGTCCATTTAGGCCTTCATAGCATTTGAAGCAGTATATGCAACGTATGTCAGTAAGGATTGCAACTGTCAAATTGAAATGGATGTCAATCTCTCATTTATTGGTTCTATAATGCCCTTCGATAACCTGTAACTTAACAGTCTCAATGACATGAAGGCAGTAGGAAATACATAGTGGATTTAGATGGTCAGGAGAAAGGGTTGAAACATAAGGCACTCTGACAAACAATAGGTTTTTAGGAAAGAAAACCAGAATTGTTTTCGAGAAAACTATTCAAAAGAACATGCATATCTCTTATGTGGGACACGGAATTATACAATTTAGACATAAATTTAATTTAGACATAACTATATATGTTATTTCAACTGGATTCATGAACTTTCAAATATACACCTGATTTATTATGTAAATTGAAAAATGAAATTTCGTCCATCAATTTATTAAGAAATCAGTTAAATGTCAGCTTGACTTTTGCTAATGGGGATTAATCGACGATGTGGCACCAACTCAGCATACATTTCCCGCCAAATGAGCAACACATGTCCACTTGACACGAGCCCCAACACCCATCACCTCATTTAGCGGGAAGTGTTTGCTGAGATAGCGCTACATCGTCAAGTAATCTCGGTCAATAAAAGCCAAACTGTTATTTAACTGATCTCTCAACGAATCAATGAACATAAATTCATTTTTCAATTTAGATAATAGATCGGGTGTATATTTGAAATATTTTAAACTTTATGAACTCCGTTGAAATAGCATATATAATTATGTGTCTAAATTGAATTTATTCCTACAATTTATATAAATAGATATGGAAAGTTAATTCCAAGGTAGTAGTCTTTAAACTGTATATGCATGTGCAGAGGCCAGAACTGACTTGTAGCATAACACAGTATTGAGCATGCTAAAGTGGAGGTAAGCCATACTGAGAAAATTTATTAGCCTTTAGAAATGGGAAAGCACTGATCTTAGCTTCTCTATATAATCTTCTTGACGCACATCCTCTACACAATAGTGTTTCTGTACCACAGATGAAGTACCTAAAGAGAGATCAGATGACAGAGAAGATGGACAGCAGTCATTAACAATGGAAGGTCTTTTCTGTTCGCTTAATTGTTCATGCCTCTGTTGAATACTATGCAATAATATCTTGATGAACATCTGCACAAAGCAACTAAGACAATGATGTCAAAGAAGGAAATTATCAATAAAAGAAAAAAAAAAAACTGGACAGTCTTTCTCTTCGCTGGGAAACCTGTTTCACTCTTTCTTCACTGATCGAGGCAGTCTTGCTTTACGCCGGGAAACCTGTTTCACCCTTTCTTTAGGTCTGAAGGAGATCCACGTGCTTGCTTCGCTGGACCACCTGACCTGAGGTGATCCAATGTATCTATGTGGGACATGGGCTATTTTCAACCAATCCTCACCACTTCCTTGTCTACACCTTTCCACAAGCTCAGGACATTCTTGATTGGAGAGGTGTTGGAGTTTAGTGAGAAACTTCAGACCTGGTGGCATTTGTTTCAAATTAGGACAATCAGATATGGTCAGAGATCTAAGAGAATCAAGATTCTCAAACCATTCTGGAAAAGCTGTTAGATTGGGGCAGCTACTAATCTCCAAACAGTGCAGCGTACTGACATTTTGTAATGCACTTGGCAGAGAATCAAACCAAGGACAGCTCAAGATAGTCAGACTTCGAAGGGCAGAGAGGTGTTGCACACCCTCTGGAAAAGAACCAAGATTTGGACAATACATAATGGTCAAGTGCTCAAGGAATGTGAGATTCTCTAAACTTGATGATAAGGACATCAAGTTACTGCAGTTTTCAATTGACAAAGTTCGAAGGGAACTCAAACCTCCAATTCCACCATCCGGAAAGGAGATTATACTGTGACAGTCACTGATCTCCAGTGTCTCTAGAGCTTTCTGGTTCTGTAAACTCTGTGGCAGAGAAGACAGCACTTCACACCAACGAATGGTCAAGGATTTCAGAGCACTAAGGTTTCCTATCTCCAAAGGTAGTGAAAGAAGCTTTGGGCAAGACAAGATCTTCAGAGTAGAGAGACGAGCTGATGCAAAAAGCCCTTCTGGGAGAGAGAGCAGCTCTGGAATTTTTTCTATAACAAGAACAGAAAGCAAACTTAAATTTGCTATGGACATCAAGGTTGGATTACAATCCTGCATTTCCAAATGTTGAAGGGATTGAGATAAAGGTATATGTTCTAACTTGGGACATCTTTTTACAATTAATTTCCTCAACTTAGGGAATTCATTTCTGTCATTTTCACATGACCACTCTTCCAAGTTTGGAAAACCAATGAGTGATAGTTCTTCGAGCGATGAAAACCTTATGTCTGTACCATCACCATAGAAATTTGTACCAATGCGCTTCACGCTATCCATTCCATGCAGAGAAAGAGTCTTGAGTAGCAAAAGATTCCCAAGGGCTGGAAGATGTTTACAATTTTTACAGTTGGTCAAATCAAGTGCAATTAGATTTGGAAGATGCCACCATGGAAATCTAATTCCTGGATACCCATTTATAACTAGCTTCTTCAGATTTTCATGAGGTTGCAGGCCTTCAAGGATTTTTCCTGCCACTATAGCATCATCTTTTTGCCATTGTTGCTGTGTCCTTAAGAAGGGTACTTTGAGCCTGGCTTTAGCTAGTTTTGTGAATGACTTGTCCCCATGTTCAAGTTGTCCCCAATATAATCCTAATGATTCAAGATATTCCTTCTTCTTCAATTTAGCTGATTCCGCCGCGACTTTACTTTTTACATTCTCCAAGTGCGTAATATTCAGCTTGCCATAAAGATTGAAATATCCCAGCCCACGAAGACTAGAGTTGAAATCATTGCCAATCTTCCCAGCAACATATAATGGCAATATTTGAAGGCCATCTATATGTTCAATACCTGGAGGCATCTCAATCAAACTCTTACATCCAGTTAAATTGAGATGTCTTAGGCTTTTCATCCTTCGGATGGAAGGCAATGTTTTAAGGTTATGACAACCAATTAGGTTTAAAGTCTGCAAATAACAGAGATTGCATATGCTTCCTGGTAGCTGGGAGATAGGAGTGTAAGACAGATCAAGATACCTCAAACATATCAAGCCACCCAACGATCGTGGCAAACTGCAAACTGCACTACTACTCAGATCTAACAAACGCAAGTATAGAAAACTTGGAAGCATTCTTTTAATGTTCGCTAACAAGCCAGAATCTCCAATCAATAACAGAGTTCGTAGATGTTTTGCTTCATAGAGAGCTTCTGGAATTGTAAGTGCACCATACTTATAAACAATAGATGAGTGGCGAACTTGTGCTACACTATATGAAGGAAGAACATGTTCAAGTATCTCATACTCATTTCCTGCAACATATCGTGCAAGATCATGAATGACATCATTCATTTTGTATCCAATTATGCCGCTACCATCCAATTGCTCTACTTCTTGCAGGAAAGACATCCACAACAAGTCCGCAAAGTATTCTTCACCAATGTCTTCAAGTCGCTTGCTTCCTTCTTGTAGAATTAGGCTTGCTGCCATCCATAGATGAATTAGCTTCTGTTTCTTGAATTCATAATTTTTGGGAAATATGGAGCAGAAAGCAAAGCATTGTCTAAGATGTGATGGTAGATAAAGATAACTCAACATCAGGGCAGGTAAAACTTTATGTTGCCTTTCATCTAATTTCCAAAGTTCGCAATCTCGCATAGACAACCACTGTTGTTCCCCTCTTTTCAAGCGCATTATACTGCCCAAACTTTTTGCTGCTAATGGAACACCTCCACACTTTTTGACAATCTGCTTCCCAATCAGACATAGGTGAGCATACTTGTGTTCTTCTCCTCGTCCAAATGCCCGTTTCTTGAACAAAGCCCAACAATCATCCTCCTTCAAGCCCTCCAAATGATACGGGGAATTTGGGGTGTCCATCACCAATGCAATTTTTTTACTGCGGGTGGTGACAATGATTTTGCATCCATCAACACCCCCTCTAAACAGAGGTCTTAGTTTGTCCCAATCATCCTGGTCTTCAGCCCAAACATCATCTAACACGATGAGATATCTTTTTTTGTGCAGCATTTGCCAAATCTGAGACTGAAGTAGTTCGGTCTTGGAGAACTTGCATTCATCTGTTGTTGCAGACTCAATAATTGTCTTCATGATCTTTTTGACATTGAAATCCTTGGAGACAAAAATCCACATCTTAACATCAAAGTGTTTGGTCACCCTCATCATTATATGCCAATTGAGCAAGAGTCGTCTTGCCAATCCCCCCAATACCAATAATTGGAATACAGGTTTCATATCCTTCCTGCTCCCGGTAACCTTCACAAAATAGTAAAAGTTTGACTAACTTCTCTTTGTCATCCTCTCTTCCATATATATCTGACTCCATGACAAAAGAGCTAGTCTCCCTTTCGGTAGATGGTGGATCTACCTTACTAGGCTCTTGAAAAGTAAACTTACAGAGTCCCTCATTTACAGTCTTTTCTAACATCTGGAGTGTCTTTCTAACTTTACTAGCATCTACATATGTTGGAATGAGAGAATTAAACATACCACCCCTGATGATTTCTTTAGCAGTAAGGAAGTCCAGAAGGTCCTCAGCATTAGAAGCTGCATGCTTGAGCTTTGACAACCAAAGTCTGACTGCTTTGTTGGTCAACTGTTGCTCTTCTGCATTTTCAAGAGTAGCTTGAACCATCTCCAAGGCTTGTTGTAGGCTCTGAAGGCTGTCCTTGAAATCCCAGACATCAGCAACCTTTTGTAGGACTGGGGATGCTAGTCTGTCAAAGATCACTTGCAAAGCAGACGATAAAACTAGGTCTGCCATTTCTGGCTGCAACAACACAACCAAAACAATGCTCAGATGAGAATGGTTGGAGCTGGAAATGGAATGGATCGGAAGTGGTGGAAGTTTAAGGTTTTGTTAAGCCGTGAGGCCACTGTAGTCTATATGATTGCTTTTTTTTTTTTTTTTTTTGGGTGAAATGGAACAAACAGTGTGCATGGTACTTGCATCTCTAATAGGTCTTTAAAATTAGTAACAGACCTTGTGGAGGCTAGTTATACATGACTGGCATATCTATCAAAAAAAGATTTAGTTTTAAATAAGTAACAAAAAGTTGATTTTTTAAGAGTGTTGTTAGGAATATGCTTGTGTATTGAGCAAAAGTTCAAAAATGTTATTAATATATAAAGAGATGAAAAACAATGATAAGTGAAGGAATAGTACGTGGTTGTAATTTGAGGAGTGGTAGTTGAAGGGAAATTATAGTCAAGTCAAATTAGTTGTGCAGGAATGTTAGTTAGAAAAGTGTGATGGTTGGAAGGATGTTACTACATAAAAATATGGTCCTTGCAATTTTCTAGCATCATGAATCCATGAATGGGATTAACACTTTAACAGTAGTTGATAGATGAAGGATTAGAGTACACTTTTCTTTTTCGAGTAATAGCTACTAAAATAAGGTAACAACATCTGAAAAGCTAGAGCATTAAAAACAAAATCTGTAGGAGGGAAGCTGTTCTATATCCCTTGCTGCAATCTCTGCAATGAAAGGCGAGTGATCCAACCTTTGTTGTTTTTTAACTATGGGGGAGTGAGCATTCGAACTCGAGACCTCTCCAACACTGTAGACAAAAATAAAACTAAACAAATAGCTAATTTGGATGGAAAAAATAGCAAGTTGATTTGTCCACTGCTACTTATCCATACCATTGATTTTTACAACTACGTTAAATTATGCTGTGAAGCTTAGAGGAGTCGAGATGGTTGACTACTTGACTTCCATGTCAAGGCTTTTCGTCCTTGGGTTTGTAAGGTTAGATATAGTTTTTCTCTATAGAAAATGAATTGTTGATAAGTGAATGGATTCTTGTAATTTGAGTGGTAGTTGAAGGGAATTGAAATTGACACACACCTTCCAGATCTTTTCCCAAGAAAAATGAGAGAGAGAGAGAGAGAGAGAGAGAGAGAGAGAGAGAGAGAGAAGAAATAACATGTATTGTTGATTACAAACTCTGATCATGTGGCCATGCACTTCTGTACTGAATTTAGAAGGCAGTGCCTCCCATAAAAGGTAAATTCACGTAGTTTACAACAATCTTTAGAGCCATTCTCTACTCTAGAAACTGTAATTACTATCAAACCGTAAAATTAAAGTGATAATGAAATCTCTCTGCATATTCAAGATTTGTTTCTTCGGCATTGCTTGATATATTTGTTTGCACAACACCCCCATCAAAGAACAAGATATGAAACTGAAGATACAACATACATGTAGAATTTAAGACTCAGATAAAGAAAATAAAATAAAACAAAGTAGATTTTAAGAGTGAGAAGGGAACCCAAGAAAAAAGCGAACTAAAATATTCTTATAAGTTGAGGTACTAAGTTAGAACACGAGGTATAATTAAGATACTAAAATGTAATTTGCTCAATATTCTTATATTGTTAGTGTCAGCAAATTGAAAAAATATACAAGCCTGTGGTTTGATCAAAAATAAAAAATTCGCTACCCTTGCTACTTTTCCCTGAATAAAATTTTAGCCACGCTCTCACCGAGTTCCTGTGCACATTGTTAGTGTCAAGCAATATACACAATGTTTTCCGCCTACATTACAGGTCATCCTTAGTTGTTACAAGAGGAATTGATGGATCTGCTATACTTTTTTCCCTCTCAGCATCTCGCGATTTAATTGGAAAACCATTCTCTGTATCTTGGTCACCATGTAAAACTTCTTCTCCTTCGGTACAATCAGACTGTTGCAGCTCACTGTCATGGTTTACCTCCCATGATTTGTCTTCCGATGAAGTTGATGAAATGGGCATGGGATCATCAATTAAGTCAGCAACTCTCACCTTGTAAAGCCAATCCATTAGTTATACATTTCATCCTACTGCATGCAAAATCATAGCGTATATACATCGAATCAATTCTAAAGATAACAAGATAATTCGTGCAACTCAAGTTGAAGTCCATTGCAAGAAATTTGCATCTTCAAACTGTCCTCCACCATGGGCATTCCAAAATAACGATTATACAAGAAAGTACAATGAGAACTAGGGGGTAACGAGTGCATGTTAGCAGAACCAAATGGACAGTTCACATCAGTTTAGAGATCTAATTCTTAAAAGAAAAATTACTTGCAATAAAATTTTGTGAATACTTGATGAATGATATCTTGATAAAGCTGGGCCTCAATTAAACTTAATATAACTTTCTCATGATGTGTAGGATCCCTTTGGTATAGAGGTGTAAAATGGACTGGGTTGGTATGAACATGACACAGGCTGACAGTTGAAATGGGCACAAAATGGGCTAGGCCGACTTGAGCACAACACAAGTATACGGGCTGGACCTAGCTAAAGTTTCTGACCCATCAGGCATGGCACAAGCACAAGCACAAGCTTGAAATAGGCCCAAACTAGAAACGACCCAATTAGCATTGTTTTCTTACTCTTAAAAACTTTTCAACAAGAAAGAATAAATAATCTAAGATAAGTTTAGAACCCTAAAAACAACAAAGAAAAATGGGTCCATGTCTAGGCACATGGTTGGCCCGTTTAAGGTATGACATGCTGATGTACATCAAGTCCGAATCCAGAAGACCAATATGAATGATAAAACTACACCTAGTAATTTCAGTGCAGGTTATTAACTTATTATATAATTGCAAGTACCTGCAGTGGCTCCATCCTATTAAATTCTCGGTCATCAGTTTTTCTGACTACTTCTTGAGCTTGCAGCTCCATGGAATCACGCATAAGCTGACGAAGAAAGTTCACATCATCTGACATAACACCAAACCCTTTCAAAAGCTTGGAGCCCAGCTGCAAACTTGTCTGCGCATGAGGTAAAGTATCTAGTTAGGTATCAAGTCATTATTAAAAAAAAAAAAAAACTTTCATGTTATATATTCAATAATTCAAATAAAACAATCAATTAATTTTATACCTCTGCACTTTCCAGAATAGCATCTGTTGCACCTGCTTTCTTCAGATCTAAAAGGTGCTTGAGGTCCAGAGCTCTGGCATAAATAGGGATCTGCTAATGTAGAAATTTCACCATGACATTAACAATCAAACCAAAGAGTAAGAGAATGGAAGTGATTTAAGAACCAAAATAAACAAAACTGTCAGATATCAATTGGCAAGAATCTATCCTTCATAGCACTTGAGCTAGTACAATTTATGGCAGAAAGGACTAGGATTCTCAAATTGAATTGGATGTCAATATTGTTACTGGGCCCCAAAATCCTAAACTGTTAGGGAATGGACCAACAATGTATATCGAGCTAAAACCTTCCCTCACATGCAGCCTCATCCTGCGCATGGAGAGGAAAACAAATATATTGATAGGAAATTGGAGTATCCAACCCAAAACCAACCAGAAATGGGTGGAGAGGCCCAACACCTTATAAACCACTACGCAAGGCCTTAATTTTCCGATGTGCGATTCTTTTCTCTCATCACATATACATCACTTATCTTGGACCAAGTAAAGACTTTGGGGTTCCAACACACCATTACTACATCCATTTCATTAGGAATTGATGGTCTTCTAACCATACCTTCTAAGGGGTGGCCAATCCAAGATTCAGAACAAGAAAGTTTGATTTTTCCCCCCAAACAAAAAGATAAAATAAAATAAAAAACCCATGCCACCAGACATGGCATAGTTTAGGTTTTGGAAATAAGATTGTTTTTCAGGGACTTCATGTGAGCTTGACATTCTTCTAGAAACCATACTTAGTACCATGATTAAACAGCCAGTGCACAGGAGTTCTTCAAGAAGACTGGCAGTTTTCCTAATATTAAACAAATGATAGGAAAAATATTGTCCTGTCAACCTAATAGATAAAGCACAGGTGGTTTCTGGGGAAAACAACTAGAAGTTGCAGAGTCCTTGAACAATACAGGCAACTTCCCAAGTCTGAGAGACTGCTAGAAAAAATATTGAATTGCGGGCGTATTAAAGGGATGCAGGCTTCCAGTATTCCTTAGTATAATGTGAATTTTCATTTCAAATCAAATTTGAATGGAGTGATCAAGTTGATAATTCTACCATTTGATATGCATTCATACATCAGAACATAATGCCAGTAACATAGTTATGTGGATCTAGAAGAATGGTGTCTGCATCACATGAGAGAGGGATAGAAAGAGAGAGAGAGAGAGAGAGGGCTCTTGGAGTCCATGTATCAAAGTCAGTGGAAATTGTAGATGGAAAGATTTTAATAACTAATAGACTAAGAATTTAGAAGAGAGAGAGAGAGAGTGGGCGAGAAGAACAAGAACTGATCTATTAAAATTTCCACTTCATCTAGAAATGGGATTTCAAAACCGATGTCATTCATTGAATTCAAATTCCAAAAAGACAGGAACTCAATTCAATGATAATTCCATGCAGCCAAAAGCAACCTGAAAAATGGCCTTTTAGCCCCATATTGAATGACATGGATCCTAGATATAGAATGACATCTTTGATATATACAAGAGTGTCCCTGTCAAATGACAAAAGCTGAAATTGTTCACAAGCTCCAGAGAACAAAGTTTCTTTCCCCTTCACTATGGCTCCTAGTGAAGCCCAATAAAATTTCAGTCTTTTGTTGTTTTTTCATAATTCATAAGATGTAATGACTTTTCTGTATGATGTATCCTATGTGTTTATAATGAACAAACATGGACAGAGGGAGAGAGAGAGAGAGAGAGAGAGAGAGAGAGAGAGAGAGCATTACTCCAGGGAAAGCAACTCGAAGCCTTTGAACAGCATCAGTTGATCTCTCCCTCGCAGTGTACATAACCATGACAGCTTTAGGGCAAGAGATACCAGCAGATTGCAAAACTGCTGGACGTGATCCATCCCCATAAAGAATTGGAAAACCAAGTTTACTAGACGCCTGCAAATGCAATGGTGAAAATAATTTTATATCATCACCAAGTTTAAATTTTTCTTTACCATATAAAAAAACTGCAATAATTATGCATATTTTCCATAACAGATTTAATGCAGATACCAAACTAGATATAGCATGTATTATCTTCCCTCCAAGTGCCAAACATAAAAAAAATAATAATAATAATAAAATTAAAAATTAAAAATTAAATTAAATTTAAAGAAAAAAAAAGAAAATCAGAATTTTCCCAGTAGCAAATTTCTATCTGCTTATCAAGAATTTAACATAAAAAATTTTCTTAACTGATTCCCACACTCTTGATGCAAGGCATTTATATGAGTAATATTGCAACATGCAGAGACCGGTTAACTACTTCAAAAGAAGATTGGACAAAAAAGTTTTCCCCAACATAATTCTTTCAATGTATAGGGGTGTTGGCACTGTAGTTTCATTTATTTTGATTTTCTAAATTTTTTGTAGATACAGTCCTTCCACACACACATAGCATGTGTAACTGTATATGGGTCTAGTATATATAATGTGTATGTCCAATGTGAGAAGTGTTTGTGTGGGATCAAAAACATTTTAGCAAGCTTTACTTGAAAAAATAAAAATTATGATAATAATAACAAATCTTAAGAAGTTCAATTGTTTGTAAACTTAAATCACAAAATCCTTATCTCAAAGAAAAAAATACCTAATAATTACAACTCAGAGAAGATAAATCAGACACTATCCCCCTTCTGCAGAGAGAGAGTCCTCAAACGACATATGATATCTAGATGAGAAGAAGCATCTCACAATGCCCAAATGTAGCTTGAAATGCAATATTTGTGTGTGTGTGTGTGTGTGTCGTTTTAGATCCTGAACACTGATAAATACAACACTGAATGATATCAAGATCAATGCCACACAAAGAAATATTTCATTGACCTTCACCACAGAAGGATCAAGATCAAAAGCTACGTATGGCCACCCCAGAGCATCACCATCTATTCCAGAAGCCAATGGAGTGGACAAGAAATTGGCAAGGACCTGGGCATGAGAGAGAGAGAGAGAGAGAGAGAGAGAGAGAGAGAAGTAATTACAATAGGACCAGAGAACAATAGCTCAGTCAAAATTTAAATCTTGCAGCTTAATATAATATACTTTTACCTGGCCCATTTGTCCAAATCCAAGAATAACAACAGGTTCTCTAGAATCAAAGTTTACCATCTCAGCAGCTTTCTGTAAAAATTTGTTTTAAATTCAGGCACCAAACTGAAGCTGAAGATATGGGAATATATTAACTCCATAACTAATTCAGAAGAACTGGAAGGTTGTATTCATTTCAGAAAAAATAAATAACCAAAAGTGAATCGAAGTAGAGTTATGAAAGCCTGCAAGTGTGTCAACAGTTCAGTTTCTGATAAAACTTATAATGATTATGTTTATGGCCTCTGAGTTGTATTTTAAAAGATTTGATGCATGAAACCTCAATCCAGATGCATTAATGGCCAGCTATGGTTGCCTCCAGCCATTTAGTATATAAATCTCAATGCATGATGTAGGAAGGTAGGAACTTACATCCCCTGCATCAAAATTGTCATCAATAAACTCAGCAGCTCTTCTTCCAGCTTCGTTAAGCAATGGGGTTAATGCCATTGACAAGACAACAACAATTATGAGCAACTTGTTAAGTTCAAGTGGTAGCACACCAAGCCTGTTTTCAAGTCAACAAGGAAGGACATTTTTAAAACAATGAACAAGACTGAAATGCATAGTCATAGAGTATTTTCTATTTACAACATGTAACTAATGAGTTATGTGTTATGAGTTATGACTCACCTATTTGCAAGAGAAAAAACTACAAACCCAAACTCGCCTCCTTGAGAGAGAAGCAATCCTATTCTTACACTTTCTTGTAAAGTGAGTCCAACACGAGGGCCTATTGCTGTTATGATCAACGTCTTGATGACAATCAAACCTGCCAAGAGCGAAAGCACATTCGGCCACTCTCGGAAAAGAAGCTGCATGTAAAAGAAAAGATGACTTGTACAAAAGAAAATCAGAGCTGGATTTTTTTAGTAATTATTCTGTTTTTTCTATTATTGGCGCATCTATAAATTGTGTATGAGAACCTGAGGCGAAGATAGATATATTCATGTCATATGGGTCAAAAGAAATAAACATCATACATTTCATTTTCTTTTTCAAGACAATGGAACCACTTATCAGATCATTAAGAAAATCAAACGCTCCAGAACCTCAATCATTTCAGCAAGTTCAAAAGGAACTTCTCACCATGTTACTCCTTAAGAAATGCTCCATTAAAATCTGAATCTTATAAATATTATAACACGAATAAAATGCAGACACATGAAACCATAAGGACTATTTGGTTCCCTTGTTCACAAACAGTATTCTATCATTAAGATCATGAAAAGAGAAAATTGGGTGGAATCAGGCAGCCAGCCAAGTTTTCAAAAATCGTTTTTCATTAGAGAGTTTAGAAAACAAACTTGGAAACAGAAGCATCCAATGATGCTTGGAAAAGTTCAGTACCTGCATGTCAATGGATGTCCCCGTTGTTACAAAAAATAACCCAAGAAGTAAGCCTCTGAAAGGCCTTATATCAGCTTCAATCTGTGTCCGAAAATTTGTTTCCGCTAAGAGTGCTCCAGCCAAAAATGCTCCTAGCTGCATTATGGAATCAAGCTCAATTACTCCATAGAACTGTAAAGTATTAATCTTGACTATTCCCATATTTGAGAAGAGCTATCAAACCGTATCACTGAAACCCAACTTCTGGGTGAGAAGTGAAGTCCCTGCAACTGTCAGTAAGCAAAGCGCAACAAAAGCCTCAGAGCTCCTTGCTTCTGCAACAAACTGATTTTACAAACTTAATTTTAGTGCCCACAAATAAACAAGTATTAATGAGCTTAAGCCCAACTGTTTATGATGCACACCTCAAAAACTCGCCTAAGAAGGAATTTTCCTCCAAGAGAAAGAAGACCCAGTCCACCTAAGGCTTTTAAACTTTCCTTCAGAAGCGTTGGCCATATACTTCCCTCTGCTAGGTCCTGCAGGGAAATAAAAATAAAGGAATGCTCAATGAGTCACTTGTATCTGAAAGCAGACAAACTTGAAAATTAAAAAAAAAAAAAAAAAAAAAAAAAAAAAGAGAGAGAGAGAGAGAGAGAGAGAGGAGATAAAACAACAGTCGTCTTTTGAAAGGGAGTGAACTCTTTTCACATTGCAATTTCTTCTCCTTTTATTAATGGAGTGACATTTTCCAGCATTAAGTTTCCTTCACTGACATTACATTTCCGACCAGATGTAAAAGAAAAATGGCTAAATCAGTTTAAGTTTTAAATTGAACTTTCAAAGCTTTGGAATTTCTCTATTCCAGACTCCATTCTCTACAAAAGACATTGCACAGATTACTTAATAAGATGAATAATGATCTATTCATCTTTAGGAGACAACCACTCACAAGTCACAACCATATGAACAATTCTTTTTTCTTTTAATACGAAACAAGGACTTTATTAATAAAAAGTCTAAATTAGTGTCCAGCCGCGGACAAGAGGTCCACCATCTAGACAAGCTGCATAATAGGATCTCTAATGCAAAAAGTAAACCCTGCGCCCATCTACCTAAAACAAGCTTCTAGAGGTCAACAAAGAGCAACTGCCCAACCCGAATGAGTGATAATATTTTAAATAAAAAATAATACCCATAAAGTCAGCATAAGGATGTCAACTCCTCCCCTAACTTTCCTTTGAAAATTATAGCATTCCTTTCTAACCAAATCACTGCAAAACCCATCATCACACCACATTTCCGTATAACCTTTGCCTTTTCTTCAAAGGGAAAATGATTTTCAACTAATAATGATAAACAAGAGTCCAGAATCACCCAACTCAATTTTTCCTCCTCAAAGAGGTTATGCCACTACCTAAGTGCAACAGGGCAATGAAGAAATAAGCTATCAATGTCCTCCACTCCACTCTTATACATAATACACCAAGAGGTACATGTTAGGCCTTCTACATTGAATTTTATTGCAAGTATTTGCCCTCCCATGAGCAATTATTCAAACAAGTATTTATACCTTGCTCGGTACCTTTGCCTCCTATTGGAATATTAAAAAAATATTGGCCCACATCCTAATAGCTCAAACTTTTGGGAATAGTATTAAACCAACAAACTTTGTAATGGTTTAGAACAGGGGATCCTGAGTTTGAATCCCTGCAATTGCATCCTCCCAGTCCCAATATAAGTTGAATTCCTCATGTTGGGCTCTAGAGGTAGTGAAAGACCCACATGTGATGAGGAGTGTTAAAGTATAAAGCAAATGATGACCCACATCCTAATAGCTTAACCTTTTGAGAATGGTAGTAAACAAACAAACTTTATTACCTTCCAAATTATTCAAGATGGATTGAAAGAGGGAGAAAATGATGGAAACCTTGTCCTCAGAATTGTACAATTTCTGTTTAGATTAATAAAGTCTTGTTTCCTATTAAGGTTTTAGTGGATTGACGTTGTCAAGCACTTCTATCTACCCACACCAGACACAAAGAGACGTTTCAATGCAAGACAAATCATATGAATAATTCATTACTGAGTTTTATGAAAGGAAGACTAGTTAATCCACCTCAAAAAAAAATTTCTACCATGAGAGAACCTAATGACATTAACAAGATTGTCTATTCAAATATAATTGGCTTACAATTTTCACATTAAGCTTAAAAAATTAATTGAATATTCATATACCTGGCTTTCCAGCACTGGAAGTATGACTAAGAGAGGTACAACAGCTATGTCCTGCAAATATCAAGCAGTGGGGGGGACCAAACAGTTATTGATATCATACTCTTGTGGTATACTTTGCATGACGACCCTAGCAAATTCCAGAATGGGAAGTAAAAGAAGATGCAACACCACTGCTTATTCGACTCAATTTAATAAATCAAGACGGTTGAAGCCAAAAAAAAAAAAGAAGACAACTCTGAGTGTGGTTTTGGAATAGAACCTGTAAAAGAAGTATCCCAAGAGTTGCTGAGCCAAATCGTGTAGGGAGTTCACCTTTCTCTGCAAGTAGCTATATATTATGGTGTGTAAGCTCTACAAAGCTATATCAAATATCATCAAATAGCTATATCAAATATCATTAAATAGATTACATATAAATTAACAGAAAACAAATTGATATGAGTAACAAAATACAGAACTAGTTTCATTCTTATCAATTTGATTTGTTCCATGGATTTTAATGGGAAAATACAATTAGAAGATCTGTGTAATGAGAAAATGGAAACAAAAGAAAAATCTTTGTGAAATACTGCCTGACATTCTGCATTGCTGTCCATTTAAGAACTCATAAAGGCAAGAATTTAAACAACTATTTGATGACAACTTGAAATACTGGATGCTCTCAAAGTCATCTTATTCGTTGAATTTCACACCATAAGATCTTCTGACTTTCATTGATTAAGCCCAATCAAGGGACCAAAAAGAAGTGATAGAAGATTTTCTAGGCATCATTGTTAATAATATTCATAGCCAGTGTAAGTTTGAGAATTTCTGTGTATATTCTTCTCTTTGAGAGGAAGTATAAATAGATACAAGAATTTACTAAAGTCTGTACAGTTTAGGAAAGAAAATCCTACAGCTAAGTAATTAAACAAATTACACAATGAAAGGTAATTACATAAATAAAATACAGCTGGAGAGTTGACTCTAAACAGAGAGTAATTTAACGATAGGAAGAAGGTTATTTAACAGCCAGTACTCCAAAAGAGAAAATAAAAAAAGTGCTTGTTCATGGTAAAGTCAAAACCCTGTACACTATTTCATCTGTCTCTTCATTACTAAGTATTGGAAACCATAAAAACCTTTAGAGAGAGAGACAGAGACAGAGACAGAGAGAGACAGAGAGACAGAGAGACAGAGAGACAGGGACAGAGAGAGGGAGAACATCAGAGCTGCAGCCTAACAAAAATTAACAGACCAAATCATGTGTACTGACAAGATCACAACTATGGCATTACTTTGCCACTTTCTTCATATAAAAGATAAAATAGCATGCCAACTTTTTCTAGAAAGAAATCACAATTAAAATACACAAGCTCAAGCATTTTGTCAAAAATAATTCTAAAATTAAGGTTGAAAGAAAAGGTGAAGATGAGAAAAAGGTCCACCCTTTATGTGCCAATCCTTTGCCCAACTTACAGTAGCAAAAAGAAAATGAAGGCTTCTTTTCAAATGCATTTATAAGCCAATTTAATTAAAATAAATAAGAAACATATGACCATACTTCTCTAGTGACCTAGTATGGATAACTCCATGGAAAGGAATTTCCTTACAGGCATCCGTTACCAGATGAAGTGAGAATCGATTTCAAAATGCTTGTCCCTGTTTTTGGAATTGAATTTGGAAACTGTAAAAAGGGGGTCTAACAGTTGTCACTGAATATATGAACTTACAAGTTACCCTATTTTTCATTTGACCAGTGGAACACTTCTGTTCCTATCTAGAAATTACAGATATGGATATAGATACATGAACAATAAATAAAAATATACCAATATGCCAATTTTAGATGAAAGTAAAGATATGATATGCTAGGAATCCATTAATACACATGCATATTTTTTGTTGATTTTTACTAAATTGTTAAACTTTCTATGCTTGTATGGTGTACTTATATTGGACAACAATTTCTACAATTATATTCTTAAAAGAAGTTACAGCCTAAAAGTTGAGGTGTATTTGACAATTAATCAAAACTACTGCTTTGTAGGTCAATAAGTTCAGCTTCACTTTAAAAATTTGGATATGTTTGTTACAGAGAGGATATGTATTAGAAAACACACAAGTACTACATTTGATACAGATCCAATATGGATGAGGGATCGATATTTTGAGCAACTTGGTTTACCAGCATATTATCAGAGCTTGACTGACAGCCAGATCTGGGTTCAAATCCTTAAACCTATGAAAAGGACTTTAGGATTGAAGCCATTACAGCTCAAATACTGGTAACATTTGCGCAACAACTAAAATGTTATCATACGAATCTGCAACTACATTGGTTTCGTGTTACCCCTGGTAAGAAGTAAACTATCATCAAAGGGTCTTACTAGACCTTCGAATTATTGCAGCACAACAAAACACTCGACAAAAACATTGCTAAAAATATGAAACACAAATACAACATTATCATCTTAGCTTAGCAAAAGACAAAAAAAAAAAAAAAGGTTAATCATCACTTTAGCTTGAATATTGCTATCCATGTTGTTGCACCACTATATCTGTAGTGACAATAGCAGCTAATGGAAATAGACTTGTTGACTTGAAAAATCACTATAGGTATTTTCATATTTATATACCTGCAGTACAAAAGCTGAAGAAGACAGAGAGAGAGCGGCACCAATCACTACAGCTTCATCAATGCTTCTGATGTTGACCTGTTAACAAAGAAAGTATACCAAACAAATTAAAAATGGTACCGAAGACTTTCTGTATCACGACTGCAGTTGGAAACACAAGACCACTAATTATTTTAAACATCAAGAAAAATTTATTAACTTAATCAAGCAAATATATCATATATGAACGAGGACAAGCATTTGCCTAAAGATAATAAATCTTCAAACTGGGTCACCACTATAACTAAAAGTTTTATGAAATGCTCTGCTTAAAAGAAAGAGCTGTGGTATGTGTTGTACAAACATAAATTTGATGTTTAATTTTGGAACTTCAGTATCAGAAAACTGAAATTAATATGCTTCTTTGAAGTCACTCATACAACTTACAGTTCTCCTGTCCACACTTAAACAAGAGACGCAAACTAATCCAGAAATAAAAACTAAAGTTTCATCTATTGAAAACTTTGAATTATTAGGTTGTCCTTTTCTTCTAGTGGATTTGGCAATTTCGCTCTAGTAAAAGCATTCCTGAAGAAATATTCCCAAGCTTCTCTTCATATGCTTTCAATGGAACCTCCATCTAATTTGCTTGTTAGATTTGTACTCTCTAATCAACCACATGATTAGCGCCTAAGTAGTTAGCTTGCCAATTCTACAGTGGATATGATATCATATTGAAAGTTACAAAGAAAACTGGGCTAGATGTTGCATAATCAAGTTTTAAAATTTTTACCGTCTGCAATCAAATTATTAGAGGCAAATATTACATTCAAGATTTTGTCGCCAGTTAGAACTTTGAAATTCAGTCAAAGTCAGAATACTGAATACCACTACACAATAGGCGCAACATTTTCTTTGCTTTTACCATTTTAGTATACCATTCAGGAAGAAAATAATAGAAAAAAACTGTCAACACTACATCCAAATTGGAAGCAAGCCTGCAAACTATGATAAAGTGGGTTCCAATAAATTAAGTAAGTCAAAAAATTCCAATAAATAACAAAAACAGAAGAATGGTAATATCACAGTAAATAGAAATGAAATCACATTTAGCAAATGTAAAATTGTTCTATAAAACAAGAGTTCCTCACCAAATCAGGCCTTGAGTTAAAGAGGAACGTCAAAATTCTTGTTCCAATAGCCCCATTAGGAGGAAGTTCAAACGCTGTGAAAGCAAGAGTAGATAATACAACCTTCAAGAGGGAAAAGAGTTATAAAAAAAGGGTCAAAAATCCAAGCAGAAGTTGTAGAATGATCATTTGTTTTTATTACATGCAATTTGTGTAGCATTCACAAAACGTAAGCACAAGCTAAAATATAGCATGCAAACAAAGAGCAATAATAGGACTTGAAAATTATGTTTCTATGTCACGGTGTATTAATTATTAATCCGCAATAAACAACTAAATACACTTCCATTAAGAAAAAATATTTCAATGTTCCATAGTAATTTCTGAACTGACTAAGATTATCTTTCATGGAATTCTCCAGCAACAAAGGTATGGCAAGAGCTTTTGGTCCTTAAGACATGCAAATTTCCCTGTTCCTATCCAACCAGAACTTACTTGAATTATATTTTTATGAAACCCTAATTAATCTTCCAAATGCAGGTACAAGGTGTCTTCCAGTGACTGTTTCAACCATCAACATACAACTATGACCAAATTAAATTATATGTAATTTGAGAAATATGTTGTTAGGCGGTAGGGCTGCGGAAAGAATGAAATTTCCAAGGGAATGATTCTGCAGTTTGGTTGACTACAAAGAAGCAGACTGACCAATCCATCGGAGTGGGAGCTCCCACCTCATTTCAGAAAAAAAAAAAAAAAAAAAAAAAAAAAAAAAAACAATTCCACCTCTTAGGATCTGGAATGGCCTTTCTATTTCCTAAGCATGAGAAGTAAAGTATGTTTTTTTATTAATTTAAACCAAAGAGAAGGTTTACAAGTCTTGTCCAGTGAACCAAGTGGGAACCCAACGAAGCAATAGGACTACAGTGTAGAGTTTATGCCTTTCCCATTAACACCTACCTAGTCCTTCATTTATTTTATTACTTTACCACGCACACATGCACTCGCATAGAGAGAGAGATACATGCACTCGCATAGAGAGAGAGAGAGAGAGAGAAAGAGAAAGAGAGATAAAAACAAATATTAAAAAGAAAAGAGAGAGAGAGAGAGAGAGAGAGAAATATGTTGGTAGAAAAGTAATATGTTTATAGAAATAACTTTTCGCAAAGAGAGATATTTAAAAGATTAATTAAATTTTGATTACATTCGACTAATTTATCAGAAAACTAAACATTGAAATGCAATCTCTATTTCATCCTGCTCTCCGTTCCATTTCCTGAGCCAAACAGATGATTAGAAACATGATGCAGGACAGGAGCAAAGGCTGCTGTCTTGCTCCAGTAATAGGGCAAAAACCACAGTAGAAAGGAAAATCCAGCAATAACAGTAGAAAAGAGAGAGAATAAAGCTATAGAATCAAAGTTGGAACGTAGATAAATGAGTTCTAGGGTTTAGGAACCCAAAAGAAACTCTCACATCAGAAATCTCTGAATAATATTATGGCAAAAACTGTCTATTACAACCTAAGCCTTAAGCTTATATAGGAAAACAATTTCCTCAATTGACTAGGAAAACAATAAACCTTAGCTAACTAGGAAAACATAAAGTAAAATTACCTTAAAGACCTAATGAAATAAGGAAACTAGACTCTAAATCCAGCTAGGTAATAAAATTAAAAAGCTCCTAAAAAATAATAATAATAATAATAATAAGTCTTGGAACCCTAGGAGATGCTCCTGCATCAGAACAGAAATTCAATTCCTGCCTTATTTCATTCCTTTTGAATATTGATTTGATTTCTGCCTCATTCCTTTCCAGAATACAAGCATAACCTTAGACCCTGAAAATAACTTCTACAAGCACATTTTTCCAACATATCTTATGATTTTAATAACTCATAGCCGAACTACTCCAGTTGGAGTTCCATAATTATGTTCCAGCTAAAAAACAGATGAAGCATCTAATTTACACAACTACTCATCTGCTAGAAACATCAAATATTGCTTTTTGTCAACAAATTACCTGAGTTAATCCCATGCCAAAGGCAAATTTTGCAAGAGCCTTTAGACGTGAAAATGAAAGCTCTAAGCCCATCTCAAATAGCTGAAAGAGAAAACGTAACAGTCAAAATTATATAAAAACAATTGAAGAGGTATGCACCATAGAACATATCATCATGAGAAGACCATAAGCTTCTGAAAGAAAAAAAAAAATCATATTCTTTAATCTTTAGGAGAAGCACAAATTTCATAAAAAAATAAAAAGAAAGAAAAAAGAAAAGAGACAAGCATCCAAGAAAATATTATGCAAATAAGAGGAACACTTCTTCCAAAAACCTGCCCAGATAATTCCCTGTCCATATTAGCTAAGTCTAGCCAATGAAACCTAAATACTTCTCATCTTTATTACTTTTAGTATCAAGGTTAATTGCATCCAATAATTAACCAATAGAAAACTAATTTAAGATGGATGTACTTATGCTTGACCATCCAAAACTTAAGACAACAAGAGATTCATTTCCTTCCTTCTTTTACAAGCAAAGGAAATCATTACAGGGAAAAGGGCCACCCTTGTAGATAGGAAGTACACAAGGGTGGCCAAAAGAAAAGAAAAATGCTCTCTCTTGTAAAAGGGAAAGGAAAATTCAGTTCATCCCAAGGACTATCACAAACCAAGCTGAAGAATTTGCAGTGTTCATCAAAATGGAACAGGTACAGCATAAGAAGAGAAGGCCACAGAATTATTAACAGTTCCAAGAAAAAATAGATGGTTAAGCTTACCAAGAAAAGAATCCCCCATTCAGACAACACTTTCACATCTGTAAGATTTCGAATCAAGCCAAACTGATTGAGTACAATCCCCGCAAAGAAGAAACCCAGTATCTGAAAACCATAACATATGCTATATGTCATCTAAGAAGCTACTTCATGCAAGCATGGAGTCACAAGTTTGTATATAAAAACCCACATTGGTGGACACATATGTATAATAGTACATAACATATACAAAGACTCACAGAAACAAAAGGCGAAGTACCACAATAATCTTACAGGGCTAGCTTTGATGATCTTGAATGCAGGAACAACAATGACAGTCACAGCTAAGAATGTCAACGTATCAAATCCTAAATCATTAATGACTTCAACACCATTAGCAACATCAAGTGCTGCATATATGCGCAATCTTGGTGAACGGCCTGGTCTGTGGTTTGAGAAATGAAATCCTCTCCAGCCACATAAAGAGGAAGTTAACAATGGACAGCCTTGAAAGAAATTCCTTGAAACAAAAGGGCTATGGCTTAACTTGAAATTATTAGCATATGATAATGAACGCACTTGCTGACTACTGGAATATGGAATAAAAGAATGCCCACAAAGCTGTGAGATGGCTAGAGAGCGGGCCATAAATGGGCTCTTTTTCTTGAGAATGTTGTATCCCTGCAAGGAAGAGAACAAACGATGCAAACTAGAATTACCACCCTTTAGTGTTCTAATAAGGATGTGAACATTGAACAATTGTGAATTACTAGTTGACTCCAACGCCGAAATGTAGATAAAAGAATACTGAAAAAACCATTGGGTTTGCACTTCAATTTTAAACAATTTGAAACTTTGGCCAATTCAATACTCTTATTCCTGTTCGGGACTGAAAAGTTTGACAAAGAAATTTTGAAAAATTGGCAAAAAGTTTACCAAATAAATGACATAGTTCGAATAATTTGACAAATTAATTATAACTTAAAGTTTTAACTAATTCATTAAATTTTCCAAATTGGTTTAAATTGTGCCCCACTGATGGCAACCAAAAGGAAGCAAAAATTCGGAAGTTCATCATCAATTTATGTGGTAGACAACGTCTCATTTATAGGATAAATTGAATAATGTTATGCAGCGTTTACAAATCTTCTTGGGCAGTCCAAAAGAGTATTTTGCTCCAAATAGATGAATGAAAGTCAAACAATGTACTCCCCTTGAACATATGGAATTGTATCAAACTATCAATTAATACACACACCATCAATAAACTTATTGCATTACATTGACGTGAAGATATCATTTTCTGCTTTTATGCTTTTCTTTTTTTTTCTTTCAATGCATTAACCACAAAATCAGATGAGTTAGTGTGGTAACTCAAGAAAGCAAAAGAGAACAGAAACAGTAAGTGAAGCAAAATACGAAGCAATGGATTAAAGTTGAAAACTTTGAATTATTCAATGGATATTGGAGGTACCTTAGAGCTTTCAAAACAAGTCACTGACTCCAACATAGTGCTGAGGCTGATGACACAAGAATACCCACATTGAAGAAATTACAGAGCATTCTTTGCTTTACTTGCAAAACCCAGAATTAACACACAGTTTGTGGAGTTGACCCTTCTTCTGATTCTGAATCTCCTTACCTTTTTTCAGCGTTCTACGGAACTTATTGGCCCAAAAGAGCCTGACCCAAAAAAGAAAGAAAGCCAAAAGATGAGGAGGGCAAGTGCACACGTTTGACGCCTGTGGGTTTGAAACTATGCATAGAAATACAGATAGAGATATCGAATCCAATAAGCTCGTGTGCGAGACTGTGTTTGTGGAGGAGAAGCAGACGTTGGGGCAACGAAATGGCCTTCAACGTCTCTGCTAAATGACAAAGGATGATTGATTTTTAACTCGGAAGCTAACGTAATATCTATGTGGCGATAGCCCACATAGACCTTGTGGATTGTAATTATCTAGTACAATAATTTTTAGTAGAAGAAGAAAAAACAGTTATTGCACAGTTGCACTCCACCTTATAATTCTGTGCTTTCAAAATTATATTTTAAAATCTCTTCAAAAAAATTTATATCATATAAGTTGGAGTTTGAAAACAAATAAATTGCAGGGGTTTTTCATGCACAGGCCCCATATTATTGTGCAATTTATGTTGTGGGCCTTGTGGCCGTGAATATGATCGGTTTGGCTTATGGCAAATCCATGAGAAAAAATGGGTTAAGGTCCAATGCACGTGAATGAGTTTGGGTAACTAGGAATGAACAAAAACTGGTGTTTTCAGTAAAAATAGTATGGATTTGCACAAAGTGTTTTTAGGAAAGTTGGTTTTATTAGTTTGATATATATTGTTGATCTAGTTAGTTTTGACAAAAAAAAAAACTACTTAATTTAAGCGTTTAGAGTCAAATAATTGTCTAATATGATATCAGAACTTTGTTCTATCCCTTAATTATGTCCGGCAATATTTATCTCCTTTTCATGAGTAAGTTGGGGCTACACGTCCATATACATTGATGGACTATTTTCTAATAGCTTAATATTTTGGGATCAAATAGTTGTCGAACAGGTTATGAGTATATGGACTATTTTCTAATAGCTTAATATTTTGGGATCAAATAGTTGTCGAACAGGTTATGAGGTATTTGAAGTGTTTGATGAAAGTGTCATGTTGATGGGGATTGGGAATCAAACAAAAATGGGAAAGTATTACAAATATGATTTGATGGTTCTATTAGTTAAATTTCCATAAAATTAAGACCTTGCATTAAGGGATTACGTGGTCCAACTCCAATCTTATATTTGCCATTTGGTTTTACCTCATCTTCATCTCCCATGCAATGTCATTGGATTAATATCATCGTTCATACTTCATAGGCATCAAATGTTGTTCTAATTTTCTCGTCCTGTAAAAAAATTACTTGAAAACCATGTATGATAAGGCTATGCCATTACATTATTCACATTACAAAGGAGAGATATGAGCAATCTGTCATCAGGAATAGCATTCTGGGAAATAAGCAAGCTCGCCATGCTGTCATTTTATGAGCTAATTTGTGCTGGCTCGAATTATCTTATCGTGTCGTACCAAAATTATCAATCTCAGTTTCAAAGTTGTCTTTCTAAAGGGACCTCTTGACTTCTAACGAGTGAAACTAAAAAACTGTATCTACCTATACATGAAGAATTTTTGCATACAATGTGTGTATATAACACCCAATTAGAATAACTGGTCGCCTACCAACACATGAAAAGATTATTGTGAGAAGGACATTGTAAGCAGAAATCTTTACTAAATATGATGCATTGCATCATACAAGGCACTCAGTACAGGAACTCAAACGAAACCACTTTTTTTTCCTTTAAATTAAGAATAAATCACTATAGACCATATATATTGATCACCTTGCTTACCACTTCTGTAATAGAGACAGACTTATTTACAGAGTCTCGTCTTTATTAGAGATGTGGTCAGCAAGATGGCAGCAAGAAAGTTATATTAAGTCATACAACATCCTCTGATGGATGGAGGAATGGGATCAAAAGAAGGGCCCATTTGGCTAAATTATGTGCAAGAAAGTTATATTAAATCATACAAAAAGAACAATGACAGCATTTGACACAAAGGTTGTGGCATTAATCTTTACCATGACCACCAATTTATTAACAGAATTTACGATATTAAAACGTAACATGCATAGGGCATCACTGAGAAGGATCAGAATTGGCAGGAACAAACTTGAGTGAGATACTATTCACACAATGGCGTTCATTTGTAGGTGTTGAAAAGCCTTCGCCTTTGAATACATGACCAAGATGTCCACCACAAGATGCGCATGTAATTTCGACCCTCGTTCCATCTGGGTCCGGCTGATAGCAGATGCAATTCATTAATAATAGAACTGATAGCTGGAAGAGAATAGATTAAGAGAACAAAACAAAACATTGTTACCAAAAGAAGGTAAGCTCACTCACAGTAGAATTTATGGCCCCAGGAAGACCCTCATAGAAGGCTGGCCAACCACAACCAGAATTGAATTTGGTTGTGGATTTGTAGAGAGGAGTCCCACATCCTGCACAGCTATAGACTCCCTCTTCAAAGAACTTGTCATAGTCTCCCGTGCCAGGATACCTTTACAGCATCCAAATAATGTCAAGAAAACAAGTCAGATTTGTTCTTGAATATTAATTAGATACGATCATAAAGAACTAAGCATGTTACATTGCACCTCTCTAACAAATTATAATGATCAATTAACCTATATTGCCAATGCATGGAGACATCAATTATACAGTAGTTATCTGGTTATCCACTTTAGTTCCGAAGATTTTGTAATAGCCATTCCACCGAAGCCTATACATCCCAAATAAGAACATTTTTTCCTGTTTTACATTTTATTTTATAAATTTGGGGAAGAGAGGTTCTTTTTCTCTGATAACAGTTTCAGTAATTGGAATGAATATAAGTGCCTTTCTGGAAATCAAAAATGATAATTAAAATGAACATTGAGAATAATTTCCGGACGCTTTCTACAACTCAGAGATTACATTCACTTCCTGTTTTACCACATGCTCATTTGCTCACAAACTGATAATTGCCTTCTTTCTGTAAGTGTACATATATAATAACTATTTTGCATTTATAACAAAGCAGCAGCCCCTATTTCAACTCCACTTGTGTCATGCTTAATGTCTTGTTTTTACTTTTTAGTCTATACAAGAAGTGTCTGTAGTAGGATGACAATCAATGTAAGTCTTACAGTCACACCTTATGAGCACAGATTTGATCTCTTTTTGGACAATCAATGTAAGTTTGCCCAATTTGAATATAGAATTTTTTTTTTTGTGTTTCATACAAGCTACTACTCCTATCTTCTTTCTCTAAAGTTGATGTTTTACAACCTACACCAATCTCACTTTCCTCCCCTTGAACAAGTGGTAGTCATGGCAGTCAACATGGAAACATATATAATCAGACCACTTTATATGATAAAAGTTACAATCATCACCACCTAATGATTTGTATTCACCCCATTTATTTAGGACTAGAAATTCACTCATCTAGCAGAAAGACAGCTATACTAGCCATGGTGGGGCGGTGTTCATTTTACATTCCACTACCCAAGCTAGTAATATGTAGAAATCATGGATAAAGGGAAGAACAACAAGTATCAATACTAGCTCAGTCTCTAATCGGTATGCCAATCCCGTCTGTTCAATAATGAAAGAGATTCATTAAAGCACATCCACATAATCAATTCTAAATAGCAGGAACGCATCAATTGCTATGGTCTTCTGTTCTTCCATTCTTAGTAAAACCTTGAAAATGAACTTCCTTTTCATCTCTCTCTTATGTCTTAACCCATTTACAGTATTAGACTACGAAGCTTACATGAAACAAGACCCAAAAATCCTCAATCTCAGAGACTCAATTCTCAATAGCATATCCTTTATCTCACTCTTAATGTAACATACAACATCCAATTGTTCCAATATAATTAGTTTCCATACAAAACATGAATCTTTAAAATAAGTACCAAGTAAAAAAACTGAAACATAACAAATTATAACATGCTTGAAACTTGCTAGCTCTTTCTCATAATCTATACATCAATCCAATAAAGAGTAGAAGTTAGAAGTGTCAATCAAATTACTAAGCAACTAAACAACCACAAAAACTCTTACTCTGTGCCTTTTTGCCTCAGAATTCGAAACTGCTCAGGCGAGAGGACGGCCCGCCACTCCTGCTCCGATTTCTGAACCGACCCAGGTGCAGCAGCCATGGCTACAACAACTCCACCACGAAAGCTACGCTTGCTCTGTTGCAGAGACCCACCAAACCCAATAGAGGGTATGACGCTGGTGATGGGTTTTGGTGGAGAAGTGCTGAAATGGGCTTTGAAGCGAGAAGTAGGTACAGGGTTTGGAGGGCGGAGGAGCTTTGTGAGAGTGGGTGTGGTTGTGGGATTGAAGATTATGGTCTTGGAGGAAGAAAGGGGTGAGGACCTGAGAATGTGCAAGCCCATTTTTAAGATAAAGAAATGAAAATGTTAGATAAGAGTATAAGACCAGTTCAACTGGAATTTGATGTAACGTGCCACTTCGGGAGCCTTTTGCTTCCTTTTATTATCTATTTCCCATTTTGATACACATTTTGTCCCTCACTATCACCCTAGTGTCAAATTACCCTTTAAAATTATAAGAATTCAGTTAAGTAAGTTATCAAACTTGTAAAAACAAGTCCATGTAAGCCAATTTCATAGGATTTTATCCAAATTTTTGTATCATGTGTCCTTCAAGGGAGGGCAAATGGACAATTTACAACAAAAGATCTTGTGGGTTTGTCCCTATTCACTCCCAATTCTACCAAATTTTGTTCCTTTTTGTGCCCTACATTTCTAGAAATAGTAGGGGTGAGCATGGGCATGTTGGGCAGGTTGGAGAGTCAACCCATGTTTGTCCAAGTTATAAATTTTTTTTGCCTGTGCAACCCAATGAACCCACAAAAGGTTTGTCCAAATTAATTCCTCGGGTTTCTCGGATTGTCCAAATGATAACATTTTACAAGAAAACAACACGAAAATGTCCACACAAAAAAACACTAATTTAAATTTCAAAGATTTCATATGAAAATATTATAATCCTAAGATAGAGTTTCATTGCACCTCAATTTTCAAGGTTCAAACACCTAAACAAATATAATTCAGCCACTTATTTTACTTAAGCACATAAAGTACTGATAGCCTAATTAAATTCTAACTTGTCCACTGTCCTTTGAGATTCATGTGCACCGTCCAACATTCTCACTTTAGAGTCTCACATTTCCAAAGTTTTCAACTAATTAACTTTAAATGCATATTATTAATATGTAAAATATGTATAATATTTAAGTTCCTCGGGTTAGAAATTTCTCAACCCGCAATTGTTGGGTAGCCCAGTTTGGAGGGCCATAAAATTACCTACAATGTATTCAAGTTCGATTTTTCCTCTTCCCAACTAAAAAATATATATAATAATCTCAATCCATGTTTGCCCAAGTAATAATTTGGGTTGGTTGGGTTAGAACTTTTTCAACCTGTATTACGGACTATTACCACATCTTCTTGTCCAAATTGTATAAAGTGCGGGTTGAATTATGGTTGGTCGGGTTTGTCCAACCCAATGCCCAACCTTAAGAAATGGGACAAATCTTAGTAATGTCAAACATCATTTAACTAATGTGAAAATTAATGTCTTACATAAATGTTTTTATCTTTTTATTACATATATATGTGAAAAACAACATAAAACACAAAAGAAAAGTATAAGATTATGAAACCACATCCACCCTAATTTTGTGACTTACTAGTTAGTTACATATATATTTAAAACTATTATAATTGTTTGACAATTATAATAAAACTGAGTGACAACTATAATAAATTAGACGTTATTGCCAAACTTAGCAAGCAACATATATGGTGTGACCGGCCAAGAGTGATTCTACATTTTGGCTTCATGAGCTGCAGCTCATGTATTATTTTTTTTTTTTAATGTTTTCTAAGTATGTTTTATATCTAGCACATCTCTACCCATAAATCTAACCTAAGTCCTACCGAACCCTCCCAAACATTTAACTGGTTTTCCACATTTTGCAAAATTTCAAAGAAACAAATGCCGCTTTTTCAAGTTTCAAACTTTCAATTAGGAAAAAAAAACAAAAGTTTCCTAGGGTAAGTTTAGCCCATTTCATATTAGAATCTTAGATTTGCTCAAGATGTGATATTCAATGATATATAATCACATGTATGTTTATTTCAAATAACAAATCTAACAAGTGTACAAAAGTTGAGTTGGACTTGGCGGTGGTCAATGGGTGGTTGGCCGGTTTGGAACAATAAACATGACTACTCCTACTTTGGTTTGGGTTTGGTGTGTTTCTTTAACTTGACCAATCCCACTATCAAAACGTGAATTTACTATTTAGCTTTCCTAGCAAAACAAAGAAAACGTGTGTATATAAATCCAACTTGGCTGCCTTCTCTCCTCGGTCAAACCTTTGAGGCTTTGACTTTTTCGCACCCAATTCCAAACCGAATCAAAGCCTTTCAAATGTTCGTTTAAAATTCTCGATCGCTGCAATCTCTGTAGCCTTCTTTGTTCTTCTGCGCTGGTCTTCACCACACACCAACTCCGATCTTCAGACCTTAGGTTTTCAGATCTCTCTCTCTCAATGGCGGCGGCTGCGAGTGGCTTCGCGGCCCCTCTTCAATGCCGGAACGCAGGTCGCACCGCCTCGACCTCTTTCTCCACGTCTTCGAATCCCCAAATCCGAATCCCATCATCCAGGCCTTTTCCAATTATCAAGCTCCGACGACCCGCTTTGAACCCTAGGTGCGAAATCGTTTCCGAGAACCCGATCCAGACCGTTAAGACCGGTTCAAGGGCTCTGAATTCTTCCGCCCTCGAGCTGCTCAAGACGTCCTCAGCTGACAGTAAGTCCTCTTCTCATACAATACAGTTTTCATTATATATCGATTGATGTAATGGGTTGATAAAATTTGGTGAATTGGGATTGAAATAGATTTAATGAATCATTTTAATTTCATAAATAGTTGATGGGTTGTGGCTAAGGGAAAATTGGGTATAGTAGTATATCCTACATTGTGTTAAATTATGCTAATTACAGTTTGTTTAGATCTTTTATAAATGCTAAACCTTTCATGAAATAATTTTGGATCTGATTTTTCTGAACAATCTTTTTAATTTCTTTTAGGATATACCAAGGAAAAGAGCAGCATTGCAGTAATAGGCCTAAATGTACACACGGCTCCGGTCGAGATACGCGAGAAACTTGCCATCCCTGAAGCACAGTGGTCTCAAGCCATTGGCGAGCTCTGCAGTTTGAACCATATAGAAGAAGCTGCTGTTCTTAGTACTTGTAACCGTATGGAAATATATGTTGTGGCTCTCTCTCAGCATCGAGGGGTTAAAGAAGTGACTGAATGGATGTCAAAGGTTAGTGGTGTTCCTGTGTCCGAGCTTAGTAAGCACCGATTTTTGCTGTACAACGAAGATGCCACCCAGCACCTATTCGAAGTAGCCGCTGGGCTTGATTCTCTTGTCTTAGGGGAAGGTCAAATCCTTGCTCAGGTCAAACACGTTGTGAAGGTTGGACAAGGAGTACCTGGCTTTGATAGGAAAATCAGTGGGCTGTTCAAGCATGCAATAACTGTTGGGAAGCGGGTTAGAACTGAGACCAACATTGCCTCTGGTTCAGTTTCTGTCAGTTCAGCTGCTGTGGAGCTAGCCATAATGAAGCTTACTGAACATTCTTATGCTACTGCCAGAGTGTTGGTGATTGGTGCAGGCAAGATGGGAAAACTCGTGATTAAACACTTGGTTGCAAAAGGGTGCAGAAAAATGGTGGTTGTTAATAGGAGTGAGGAGAGAGTTGCTGCCATAAGTGAAGATTTCAAAGATGTTGAAATAATCTACAAACCCCTCTCAGATATGCTAGCAAGTGCTGCTGAAGCTGATGTCATTTTCACTAGCACTGCATCAGAAACCCCATTATTCTTGAAAGAACATGTAAAGATGCTTCCCTCTGTGAATCCAGAACTTGGAAAGCGGCTTTTTATTGATATCTCCGTTCCTAGGAATGTGGAACCATGTGTCTCGGATCTTGAATCTTCATGTGTATATAATGTGGATGACCTCAAAGAGGTTGTGGAAGCTCACAAGGAGGATAGGCTCCGGAAGGCTATGGAAGCTCAGACAATTATCAGTGAGGAATTAAGCAAATTTGAAGCTTGGAAAGATTCGCTTGAGACTGTACCTACCATCAAGAAGTTTAGAGCTTATGCTGAGAGGATCAGGGCTTCTGAAGTTGACAAGTGTTTGTCAAAGATGGGCGATGATATCCCAAAGAAGAAACAAAGAGCTATTTACGATCTTAGCATGGGAATAGTGAATAAACTCCTTCATGGTCCAATGCAGCACCTCAGGTGTGATGGAAGTGACAATCGTACTTTGAGTGAGATACTAGAGAATATGCATGCTATAAACAGAATGTTCAATCTTGAGACAGATATGTCTGTGTTGGAAGAAAAGATTCGAGCCAAGGTGGAACGGACCCGGAGGTAAGGGTCTTTGTAGCTGGATTTTTTTTGCTCCAGTTGCAATGAAATTGGAATTCCGGCGTAATGACCCTTATGTAAGTGGCGGAGCCACATAGGGACCAGGGGGACACAGCCCCATCTCACCTCTAATTAATTCATTTTTCTTTTTGATTTCTCCATCATTTTTGTTAATATAGTATGACCTATATTTTCTAAATAATTACTTTTGGCATAAAATATGAAATAGTTTCTTGTGTAGCATGTGTAAATCTAAGTGAATTATTATATATATTTTTTCAATGGTATAACGTAAAAGTCGATCTGTCTTGTTTATTTTATAGAAAAATGTTTATTCTTGTTGGAGATACTTGATGATTAATTAACTTAAAAACAAGTTAATTTTTTGTTTGTGAAAATAATTCTAATTATGTAAACATGATTTTTATTATTGTGAATGTCATGAGAAAAACAATCGTTCATTTAAAACAATGAAATTATCATATATGTGATAAGGTGTAGAAATATATAGATGTGTGCTTGGGCTTATTATATTAGAAAACAAAAATGAGCTTCTGCGTGTCATAGTGAAGGCCCATTAGAAAAATGTGGCATGACCATTTTACCCTTAAATAGCAAAAGTTTTGGCTCCCAAACTTTTGCTATATGACCATTTTACCCCCAATATACTCTCGTGCAACCCCTCCACCTCCATCTCCACCTCATGGCCAGTTGGTGATTTCTCCAACAACCTCTTCTAGCAACACCAACGACATCGTTGACCTCAAGAGCGCAAGTTTTGGGAGAGGCGCCCCTTTTTAGTCCAAATTCCGGCGGGTAAGGGAGGTTAAGGGACACGGTGGAAAAGACATGGTGGGGGCAATGGCATCAACCGACCCCTATAACTTTTTTTTTGTTAATGATATTGAAGTTTTTTTAATTAATTATTAACAATGAAGTTTTTTTTTTTTGAAGAATATGTTGACCAATTCGGCTACTATGAGAGACAAGTCAAGGTTCAAATCCAATCCTTAGATATGTTGTCCCTCACTTATCCCTTATATTTTGTCCCTCATACTAGTCATTCTAATATATTAACAATAAAGTTGATAAATATAATTTGGATAGATTTGTTTAATCTTGGATTGATCATTTTGAGGTCTCTTCCTAGTCATTTAAAAAATGTATATGGATTTCAAAGGTAAAAAAAAAAAATGTATATGAATTTTGTGAACGTGACATATTGGTGTAAGGGGAGTAATTCATTGGTCTTTTCAGCTGGGCTATACCAAGTATAAAATTTTTTAATTACAATGGATTCATACGAGTTAGGCCAAGATGGGTCAATTGGCTGATTAGCTCAATAACCTTTTCTACTTATCTTTTTTTTTTTTTTTTTTTTTTTGGTNCTATAACCCTTCTAACTGGGCTACCCAACAACTCTACATTTTCTACTTATCTTTAAGCATATAATATATTTTTTTTTTTGGCCAAGATCTTTAAGCATATAATAAGTATTAATATTATAGAGTGTTTATATTCTCACATCTTCATCATATTTTCTCACATACCTTATTTATACACCCTTATTAAATTTGAAAAATATATGAAATCATGTTTTCGACCTCTCACTATTCTTATCTTACCCTTTTGTATACCAACTCAAATACACACCCGCTAAGCACTATTTCCATCCACCCACAAATCGTCTTCCATAATTTCTTTCCTCCATAAACCTTAATTTTACATTGTCACTAAAACTGAAAATCGATAATACTATTGGGCTTATATCCATTGAAATGTATAATTATTATTTTTTTATGCGTTTGATGTACAATTGCTTCCTAAATAGTCGATTATATTAATTGAACAGTGAAAATTAATCAAATGCATGTGTTTGATGTTGAATATACGTTTGGTTGTGTGGTGCTTTTGTTAGTTTAAATTGACATTAAAATGCATGAAACTATAGAAAATTCTTTATGCATTAGCAGTAATGTTGATTAGCATAAACATTCAAGAAAGTTGCCGGGGAGAGTGATCTTCAACGCTCATTTGCTAGGGAGGATGATATATATATATATATAAGTTTAGATCAATTTATGCTTACCTTACCACTATAAAAGTTATCTTCCACTCTCATTTGACTGTCCTATCACCCAAAAACAATATTAATAAACGAATTAAGAATATGAGAAATAGATATAAGCACCCTTCTAGGGTTTGTGGAGTTTAAGTGGCTATAAGGGAGGTGAGTGAGTTAGGACTTGGGAGTGGGTGGGTGTGTAGAGGAGTACTTTCTTTTTCTTTTTAATTAAGGACCATTTTGCAAGAGGATATAACTTGTCATTAATATATTTATAAAAAAATGGGTGAAAAAATAGGACAAGGGGGTGAGAATATAAGCACTCATATTATGTGTGTTTTTTATAGATTGCTCCTACAAAGTTTGGTGAAATTTATTGAAAATATAAAAATATCATTTTTTAATAAAACTATTAAAAGTGCATTATTTAATGATCATAAATTATACAATAATTATTTTATAACTGAACAGATATAGTGTGGTTAATAAAGATGAACAAATAACTTAGGAGGTGAACAATGTTGTATCAATTACATGTGCTAATAAGTCCACAAAATTGTGTAATATTTTTGAACACGTTAAATGTGATTTTGTAAAGAAAAAAGAGTGATGGTTAATAACTTTTACATGATAAGTTGGTCATAATAAACTTATTTTTCTAACTTACGAAAACCAAATATAAATTTGTACCTCAATGAGCTAGCGTAAAAACTACCGATGTAAGTGCTTTAAAAAAACACTATCAATGTAAAGAAAAATTTGATCGAGTTAATATGAATGATTCATTATTAATATATATATATCTATCTATCTATTTAAGATATCATGCTCATTCAAATAAGGATGTCATTACTTAAAAAAAAAAAGTAAGAACATCTTCACTGTGGAACACTTGGCAATGCAGTTCGATAATCAGAACTGTTCATTTTTTAGGTTCATTCTCAATGGTCATCTTTGTAAAAAATTAGCCAAATCGGTGATTGTTTGGTTATCTAAACTGTGCAGACAAATATAGGCTGTCAAATAAAATTAAATTGATGTTTGCTATAATAAACAGGCTAAATAGTTTCCGATCTGATTAATTTTTTGCAAGGGTAAACGTTGAATGATGTTCTAAAATATAGACGGTTCCGATAATTAAATTGTAGGTCCTAAGAGAATGTTCTTACTTTTCTTAAAGTAAGTGTATATTTACTTAAGAAAATTTCTTTAAAATATTGAAAGAAATTTAAAAAAACTATAGTTAATATAGAGTGCTGCTATTTGCACACCCCTAATTTTCTCTTTGCACACCCCTAACAACCTAATTTGTGAAATTACTTAATTGACACAAAGAGAAAAGACCAAAAAGGACAACCTTTATTATTTGAAAAAAAAAACTCTCCTTACACACCCCTCCCAACACTCTTACACACCCCACCCAACACTCTTAAACCTCAGCCAAAATAATCATAAAACTCTCATTGCACACCCCCTCCTCTCATAACCTCTTCTCTTCATTTTTCCTCCATTAAACCCTAAGTTTTCATTTTTCCTCATTGAAAGTGTTTACCCATTTTGGCAAATAAGTCTTCATTTTCATGAATGGAGCCTTCACTCGTCCCTTATTCGCCTTCTGACGAGGTATGATCGTAATTTTTTGGGTTTTTTTTTCGTCTTTTTCATTTCCTGTTCGCGGTTCATTCGGCGAACCAGTACCGAACGTTTCTGCATTGTTCGACAGATGACTACCGAACACAACTAACATATTCGGTGGTTAGCTGCTGAATGAAAATTACAAAAAAATTTAAAAAAATCCATTCGGTGACTGTTTGCCGAATGAACTTATAAATTTCGACAGACACATGCCGAACAGTATACATATATTCGGAAGACATCTGTCGAATGAAGTATTTTGTTTACAAAAATCAATATTGTTCGGTAGTCAATTGTCGAACTAAGGTTATTGGTTCAGTAGATTACTACCGAACAATATGATTTCGTTCGGTAAGCTTCTACCGAACAGATTCATTAAGTTCGGTAACCTTCTACCGAACGTACTGTTTTGACATTATTTTCATGTTTTATGTGTAGGATGATGAACCGACTGAGCAATATGGTGGCGCTTCTACTCGAAACAGTAAGGTTGAGGACTACATTGGGGCCGAGGTCGAGGTCGAGGTCGAGGCCAAGGTTTTGACCGAATACTCACGTGGCTATAGTAATGAATTCACAACAAACGAGGTATGAATTTGTTATTTGGAAAATATATGTTGCAAATGTAGTTGAAATGTGAATAATGTAAATTACATATGTGTAGATATTTCATTCGAGGGATGCATTGGTTAGCTGGGCACGTGCACAAGGAAGGACGAACAACATAGTCATTGTCATAATGAGGTCTAATACAACAGGGGTGGGGAAGAAGAAAGCTAGAGTGTTCCTTGGTTGCGAACGAAGTGGTCACCATAGGCCATCCAAGTATGATGCTGATAGTTGTATAGTAAAACGTCCTAAGGATGGTAGGGACTCTACTACAAAAAGATGTGGATGCCCCTTCTCATTAAAGGGTGTGCAAACTGGTAATGAGGATGAATGGATGCTAAGTGTGGTATGTGGAGTGCATAACCATAAAGTTTTAGTTACTGGTGAAGGACATTCATTTGTGGGGAGATTATCTGAAACAGAGAGTTCTTTATTGGTGGATATGTCTAAGAGTTTAGTGAAACCAAAGCAGATTCTGACCATCTTGAAGGAAAGGGATTATTCGAATACAACAACAATCAAAACAATATACAATGTCAAACACCGCAATAGGGTGAAAGAGAAGGCTGGAAAGACTGAAATGCAGTGTTTGCTAAGTAAGTTATCTGAACACAAATACTTTGAGTGGCATAGATGTTCTGGTGGTGATGATATTGTGACTGATTTGTTTTGGAGCCACCCTGGTTGTGTTGATCTCTTACGTGCATTTCCACATGTATTGATCATGGATTGCACGTATAAGACTAATAGGTACCGTCTGCCACTCTTTGAGATTGTTGGGGTCACATCCACAAACATGACTTTCTCAGTTGCATTTGCTTACATTAGTTATGAGAAGGAAGACAATTACATTTGGGCTTTGACTAGATTGAGGTCGTTACTCAGCGATGATTGTCTTCCTGGTGTGATTGTCACAGACCGAGATCTAGCACTCATGAATGCAATCTCTGCAGTTTTTCCTACTGCTAGACATTTATTGTGTAGGTGGCACATTAGCAAAAATGTGATGGCAAATTGCAAGAAAAAGTTTGGAACCAAGGATGATTGGGATAAGTTTTATAGTTCATGGTATTCCTTGGTAAATTCAACGTCAGAAGATGTGTATTTAAGAGACTTACAGCAGATTGAATCTAAGTTCGGTTGGGTTCCTGGAGTTATTGACTATTTGAAGGACACTTGGTTGATACCTTTCAAGGAGAAGTTTGTGGCTGTATGGACAGACACATGTATGCATTTTGGTAATACAACTTCCAATAGGTAAACACTTTCACATATTTGGCATTACTTGTTAATTATTATATTGTGTTGTATATAAACTAACTTGACTCTATTAATAGGGCGGAAAGTGCACACGTGAAGCTAAAAAGGGAACTTGGCTCTAGCCAGCTTCCCTTTGATACCTCTTAGGCACATATACACTCATTGTTAGTATTGCAGCATACACACATCAAGGCATCATTTGAGAAGAGTCGAACGTTTGTCCAAGTCAAAATGAGACAGCCGGAATTGACAGATTTGATTGGTTATGTATTTATGGCGGCATTGACTATAATTGCTTGTGAGATTGGCCGGTAATTTGGATACTAACTCAACTATAATTACTACCATGAACACTTCATTAATGTGATGCTTACTGACTAATATAATTCTTTTCTTTTTGTAGGGCCGATTCAAATCCGACTGGAACATTACCGTGTGATTGCACGATTCGCCATACACACTGTTTGCCATGTGCACATGAGATTTTGTCGTATAGGCGACGTAAGATGCGTATTCCACTTGATTCAGTGCATCCCCGTTGGAGAAAGTTGGATATGCTTCACGAACCACAAGTGATAGTGTCAAATCCACCGGTTCAGTCAACACTTGATAGACTAGCAATATGGATGGAAGGACAGAATGAGGACACTAAGAGGATGATGAGTTTGAAAATAGAAGAGCTTATGAATCCTGAGATAACGGTGTTAAAAGAACCGCGTGCGAAGGTAAAGACTAAAGGGCGCCCTAGTAAAGCCGAAAATTCTACCCGCCGTTTGCCATCTGCCTTCGAGTATGCACTTTCGGGTCAAGGTAGCCACTCACCATCACCTACAATATGTACAGTTGGCACCAATTCACCAAAGAAGATGTCAAAGGCAAGAGTATCAAAATTGAAGGTATATAATTCATTTGGATGATCTTACTTTATTTTACTAATACTCATTGCATAATCGGATTTATTTGTATTTTTCTACAGGCATATAAGACATCACTCACGCCATCTGTTCCGACCCACTGGTATACACAGCAATTCAAAGCTAGCATTAGGCCATTCATTACCGGTGCCACTGATGTGAAATCCGACGGTCATTGTGGGTATAGTGTCGTAGCTTTGGCATTGGGGTTGGGTGAAGATGCGTGGCGGAAAGTGCGTATAGATTTATTCCACTCGTTACGGTCATTGTCTATCCTATATGAGTCCATATTTGGTCGATCTCGAGTTGCTGAGCTAAAGCATTCGATTGAGTGTTTTGAAGAACCTCTTGTTGCACCAAAGGATTATTGGATGGACATGCCGGAGATGGGATATGTTATCGCGACATGCTATGGTGTAGTGGTGACCCATGTATCTAGGTCGTTATGCTTAACATGCCTACCAGTTAGCGTACACCCAGATATACTAGAGGGATCCGAGATTCGTGTGATTGGTATCGGTTTTGTCAATGACGATCATTTCGTACAGGTACACATTGAACTACATGGTTTGTTTTATTGGATATTTAAATTATCTTTATAGGTACACTTAGTGGATATTTATTCCATATTTATTGAACTCATGTGTAATGCTATTTTATAGGTACACTTAGTACCGGATCACCCCATGCCACCTATTCCTACTGTGTGGACCTTGCATGCCACCGAAAGCGCAAAAATGTGGTATACTAGATACCAACATCGCCTTGAGCAATTCAAAGAATTTGTGTGCCATAGTGATCCATCCACACAAGAACCAGTGTCTCTTGATAGTGATTGATTATGTTCTGGACTTGATGCATTTACATTGAGTTATGATGAGATTATTGTATTATTTAAATATATATATAAGTATGTGGATTTAAGTATATATAAGTATTTGGATATTTGTTTTGCATGAACCTAAGTATTTCACATAAAAAATGAGGTGGATTCAATTATATAAATTAACCATAGTGTTTACAAAAATATCAACAATTTTGTCTAGTTACGGAAACTACAAAAATATCAAGTTATAATCATTGGCGGGGACGCCGCCTCGAACCGCGTTGGTATGTCATAGTGTCCTGCAAATGCGTCCCCTGTAAAATATGTTGCAAACTCTGAACCGACTGATAGAGGTAAGTAGGACGTGTGATAGCAATTTCTTCGCCCATGTCAATAATCGGCTGGGTAATCCGTAGCATCCGAGCCTCGCGCTCCTAAAAGCCAAAATATGCGAACATGAACACATGTAATCGGAAAATGAGAAAATTTATTGTGTAAATTTACGTACCCGATAGTATGCAATATCCGATGTGGCGTGTGGGTCAAATGCACCTCTGCGAGTAGGGTTGTGGACAATTGGATGTGATATAGAGGTGAACCAATCGAGGTACCCTCTCACAGTATCCGATGGCCGCCTCACCGGTATACTGCGCGCCTCCTCAGACAACACGTGATTCCCCCATGCCTCCCACATACCAGCTAAATAGTTGTACATGGGTCTGTATGAGTGCGCATTCGAACCTCTAACCCCCTGAAAAACCGCACGTGGTGCAGGGGGGATCGTCTGTACCCTCCCAAACTGCCTAAGTACTCTCTCGGGACAATAAGGCTCAACAACATCAAAACACCTTATCATCCTTGTGAAGAATGCTATAGCTGGCAATGGGTGTGCTTGTCTTTGGGATTTGTATGGTTCCCAAATAACTTGAAAAAAAACAATAACATTATATAGTTGAAAACATAATATAATCCTAAATTTATAAAAATAATTGTAAATTACAAATCTACCTCGTCAGCCGACAAAACATCAAGTCGTTGCCGTATTCTTTGCACTGCTTCAAGATCACTGCCACCATCCCGCCTTGGAGTCCAGCGGAGCGCACGAGGGGTATTCTCGGAATAATTCATATCGTACGATGGACCGAAAATGGTGTGCATGTGCTCGTACACCCAAGCCTCTATCAGTGTCATATATCCGCCGATTTGTTTGACACCAGCTCGAGAGGCAAATCCAAACTGCCTAAACAACCATGCTAGGCATCCAGCGCCCCATGCATAATGGCTAACGGTGTCTAGATTAATGGCTAACGTGACATCACTAAAACACGTACGTAACCACTCTAATCGTACGTACTTACCACCAAAGTCCATCAACTGCTCTGATGCCTGATCCCCACTAACTCCTAAATATGCAGTTAGTAGATATTCACAAGTAATGTTATCCTCCACAAGTGTAGCCACTGGTGCACCACCAACCGGAATGCCTAAAATGTTGGCTACATCATCTAGTGTGATGGTCATCTCACCAAAAGGCAGGTGGAATGTATTGGTCTCCGGATGCCACCTCTCAACAAAAGCGGACACCAACACTTTGTCAACCGTACGATAAGAACACTGCACCAGTGATGTCAACCCAGAATTAAGGACATATCCCTTCAACCGGTCATTATCTGTTCTGGCCCACAACTTCCACTCACGAAGCTTGGTGGTTTTGGACATGCACCTCAAAGGCTCCCGTTCCTAATTCAAACATAACCAAAGAAATTCACTCATTATTACTGCAAGTTACACAAGAATAAAATACCAACTGTTAAAGATCATACCTCGTTGTTCCAAATTTCAGCAGCTACGTGAGTTCCATAACTCCTCAGCAGGGACGTGTCAATGGGACCTCCCGGGAAAGGCTCAGCAAGCTCATTGGGATTATCCTCATTGTAATCCTCAACCGGAACTTCAGCTTGTTCAGGAACTGCCTCACGACTAGCTCGTGCTTGTACTAGCCTTCTTCGCCCAGATGCTGTGGGTCGTGTTCTTTGCATATCATCGGCAACATCGGGGACTTCCCCTCTAGATGAAGATGCACCCCGTCTGATTCCTTTTTCTGTCCATCCTATAATTTCAAACAAGAAATTGAAAATTGTTTTAGCAAATATATGATTTTTTAAAATCTAAAAAAAAAAAAAAAATTTCAACACAGGTGGTTCGGCAGTCAACTGCCGAGCAAAGTGAAACTGTTCGGCAGTTGACTGTCGAACACAGTTCCACCATTCGGCAGATGGCTGTCGAACCAAAATAAGCATATTCGAAATTTTCCATTCGTTCGGTAGCGTGCTGCCGAACTAATTCAATTTGTTCGGCAGGTAACCACCGAACCAATATTCATTGTTCGGCAGTCACCTGTCGAACCAAAATATGGGCATTTTCTGATTTTGCATTCGTTCGGTAGGGTACTGCCGAACCAATTCATTTAGTTCGGTAGATGACTGCCGAATAAAATGAATTCGTTCGGCAGACCAGTGCCGAACGAGCTGCGAAATCAGAAAATGGAGGAACCCCGAAAATGCTCACTCCAAAACCCGAAATCCTCCCTACAAATCTAGTGAAACAGACGAAAAAGGTATTTGGGATGGATTAACTAATTCAAATTAGATAAAAAAGTATTAGATTTACATTTAGTATTTGAGAAACTCACTGAATATTAGAGCTGTGGTGGGGATAGGAGTGGCAGAAATTTGATGAGGCCACTGATGGAGTTCACGGCGGTGCTGACGACGGCGATGACGGTGGTGATGAAGCCGGAGATGGGTGTCGGCAATGGTGGGTGTCGGGGCAATGGTGGGTGTCGGCAATGTTGGCTGCTGGTGGTTAATTGTGAGGTGAGATGGGGTGAGGTAGGGGGTGTGTAGTGTAGATGTGTTTGTGGGGGTGTGTAATGTTTGGGTTGAGAGGGTGTGTAAAGAGAAATTTAGACATATTTGTGAGATTGGGGTATTTTGGTCATAATAGGGGTGTGTAAAAAAGAAATTTTATGTTTGACAAATTAATAAGGGGTGTGTAGGAGAAATTTGTGTGCAAAGAAAAAATTAGGGGTGTGCAAATAGCAGCACTCTTAATATACTAGGAGTTAAAACTCCTCCTCGATGAGCAAGGTTCCTAGCTTTTATTTATTTGTGTACATCATCACAGGTTGACACAGACTTTTCATTGCATAGTGTGATTGCATAGTGTCAATGAAAAGTCTGGCACAGGAGAAAGAGACTCTTTGTACCCACTGTCAATGTGTAACATATCACAAATTTTTGTAATTGTCAGACATGTTTTTATGACCATCATACTAAAAAGATGGCTTCTTATATGTCAGTGAATACTTAACATGGTTTTATTCAAGAAATGTTTTGAAATAGTCCATTTTAATTCTAGTTAAAATTTTTTTGACATCTAATTAGAAAACTTTATTTTTATGACTTTTTACAGTTTAATTTCAACTTCAACACGATGAACAAATTTTGAACAAATTCTCATTCAATTAATTTCAACCTATTCAATTTGACTTTCAACAAGATGAGGAAGATTTGAACAAATTTTCATTCGATTAATTTCAACCTATTCAACTCTAATTTCGAACTATTCAATTTTTACAAAACATACTCATGGTACAAATTTGGAATTAAGATGGAGGTGGTCCCCAAGCCAAATTAGAGCCAAAATAATGAAATATTAGGTTCGAAATGGTGGTTTTTTTCCATTTTTTTTTCATTTTTTTCTAATTTGGAGAAAGATATTTTCTCTCAACCTTAAGAAAAGGAAAGAAGTACTACTAAAAATGTTTTTAACCCTTACACTAATACCTACTTGGTAGAACATGGTCAACATAAACTATTTCATATAATTTCCCAAACAAAATTTATATAGCATACCAATTCTTACTAAAAATTTTCTTTTTCTTCTTCACTTTCACACTCTCACCTACCACTTTTTTTTCTTCTTTTAGAAAAAACAAACGCACTGCCGTACAGCTGTGCCCCGCAAGTTCTAGTGGTAGAGAATTTCTGTCTAATGAAAAAGCGACGTGGCGCCTTTCCGCTACACCACGTAGAAAGCTGTAACCGTACACAAACAAAGCCTTTCTTCAACTTCCAACTTCCCGAAGTTTAAAGGACATAACCGGCATAAAGTAAATAGTCCAAGGGCAATTCAGCACAACCACATATCCATCCACACGTGTGTGCCACCAGCCTTTCTCTCACTACTCGCACGCTTGCGTTCTTCTTCTTCTTCTTCTTCTTATTTTTTCTCCTTCTCTGTCTCAGGTGTCACGCAACGAACCAGAGCCTTCACTTCGAGATTGATTTTCCGAAATTTCGATCTGATTTCGGTCGGTAATCTTTGTTTGCTTTTAATGGAATTTTTTTTGAAATATCAATTTCGTAGTTTCTGTTTGGTTTCCGAGAAATGAAGAAAAAAAACATAAAAATTAAGATTTCAAATCGTATAGTTTATATATGGCATGATTGAATTGAAAATTAGCTGAACAAAGGGATGCTCTTTAATTTTATTTTTAAATTCGGTTTATTTTCCTTGCGAACCAAATAAGGATTGGGTTATCTAAAATTAGTATTTGGTAGTTGTTAATTATCAGGTTTAAGGACGGAAATAATTTATTTTATTTTATTTTTTTCCGGCCACAAAGTTTGAAATTTTTTATGTGTTCTTGTTTTCTAATGTTTTTGAAAACGGACTAGTTCATAAGTAGTGAAATTCAATTTGGCAATTGCTTTCTGTATAATTTAACTTTGGCATTGTATTACTGTTTTTAGAAAATTCAAAAATGGTTCTTTAATGAGTGTACAAAGAACTTGTTGCTATTTTCTAAGCTATAATGGCCATGAGTAATAGGTTGCATTCCTATTCTTATTGTTATTTTCTTTTTCATTACAGGAATAGCTTATTTCGCTCAAGGGACAGTTAGGAGCAGGGAAGGTATTCCTTGCTTTTCGTTAATTTTTCCCTACTGGGTTTTTTTTTTTTTTTTCGATTGGATATGAAATTATGTTTAATAAAAATAATAATAATTAAACAAAAGAGTTTTACGTTTTGGTTGTCAACTTTATTATTTTGCAAACATTTGTGATATCAATTGGGTGCTTGTTTGTAGGTGGTCTTGTGAACTTTAGGGAGAATACATACCTTGCATTTGAAGTTGTTACTTTGCATTGCACTGGCTTCAAAGAATCTTCTTCTTGTAGCATTGGAGGCTTCATTCATCATTTTCAAATTTTTATAGGACATTGATATATACTTGTCCTCAATTCCATATCATTGGGTTTGATGTGTTAGTCAACTCAAAGTTAAATCGTGAAATGTTTTGTGCATTTATTTGTTAAAATTCATAGCTACCCTGCATTTGCTGCCTTATAATTCTTTGGTTGATCCCTGAGAATGATTGCTTTGCAAATAATTTGATGTATGGGATTTAGTGGGGTCTGGGTCCCTAACTGATAGAAAGGAGGACTGCCACAATCCAGTGACCCACATAGGTTGACATCCAGTGTTGATCCTACATTCTAACCTTATGAACATGAATCAAGTGGTATGGCCAGAGATTAAGCTCAAGAAATGAAAATAACTTCACGTGCATGCTTGAAGGCAAAGCCTTAAATTAAGTTTTGTTTGAGATTTCTTGATTTTTAGTTATGGGCTTCAAAATTTGTAAGTTATGGACTTTGGGGACCCATATCTATATCTTCAATACCAAATCACTGTAGTAAAAGAAGACTAGCTAGATCAGGTTGAGGTGAGCAGGAATCCAACAAAACTGTAGGAAGCTTTAGATAATCCCAAGGCTGAGCAAGGTAGAGCTCAAGTTGACCTCTATGTGTCTGTTTAATGCTATATTTCATCAATGAACCTTTACATCTGCTTTTTGGTTTATTTTCATTTTCTGTGAGGATTGTCACAAAGAGGCTACTATGATATAGAATGTTGTCCACCTACTTTCTTGATTACTATTTTGTACATATCCTCTTCATGCTCAATGATTTTCTTGATATTTTCGTTACTGACATAACTTTCCATTTCCTTTGTTAGCTTTTGTGGTTTTCCTTCCGTAAAGTTCTGTTTGAAAAGAAATAAAATTCCTTGTTTTCTGATAAATACATTCAAGAAAACTAATGTGCATAGCTTATTTTGTGCTGTTATGGATTCAAAGCAACTATTGCCTTTATCACTTTCTTGCAGGAGCTTGTCATTCAAACAGGAAAATGGAGCTAAATACCATCAAAGATGCCTTTGAGCGTGTTGTTAAGAAGCAAAAGCTATGCTCTTCTAAATCCCAAGAAGTAACTTACCTAGTTGGTTGTGAAATTGAACAGGCACTGACAGAAATTGCTGCAGCTCATGACCCCGCCTCTCCTGTTGATCAGAGATCCATCCTTGCAGAGCTTAAACTCAAGCTCAATGCAATTGGCCCAATCCACCAGTTAGAAGGGTCACATAAGGAACTAAACTTAAACCTTGGCAAGTACACTAAACTCCTTGAAAGGTTCTTGAATCCTGACATATCAAAGGCATACAGAGATGTTGACTTTGACTACCACATTGTGAATCAGCTCATTGCAAATCATTTTTACCGGCAAGGCTTGTTTGATCTGGGAGATGGCATAATAGATGAGGCTGGAGAACCAGAGTCAACCATTATAAAATCTCAGTTCTTGGTCATGCATCAGATACTTGAGGCTATGAGTGTTAAGAACCTTGAGCCTGCTCTGAACTGGGTATCTGCTAATCGTGAAAAACTGAATCAGAATGGTTCAAATCTTGAGCTGAAACTTCATAGTTTGCAGTTCCTGGAGATTTTACGAAATGGAACTCAAGCTGATGCACTTAAATATGCCAGGACTTGCCTTGCTCCTTTGGCTGCCCCTGCCTCCCCTCACAAGGATGAGGTCCTGAAGCTCATGGGTTGCCTTTTGTATCCAGGAAGGCTTGACAGCTCCCCATATTCTGAGTTTACATCACCAACCCATTGGGAGAAGTCGATGGAGGATCTTACAAGGCAGTTCTGCAGTCTCTTGGGGCAGTCCTTTAATAGCCCGTTAAGTATGGCTTTAGCTGCTGGATTTGAAGGGTTGCCAACTCTCTTGAAGCTGGCAAATGTAATGACTGCGAAGAAGCAGGAGTGGCAGGCGATGAAACAGTTGCCAGTGCCTGTGGAGTTGGGGAAGGAATTTCAGTTCCATTCAATATTTGTCTGTCCTGTGAGTAGAGATCAAGGCAGCGAAGAGAATCCACCTATGTTGATGCCATGTTTGCATGTTCTCTGCAAGCAATCAATCATGAAGCTGTCAAAGAGCAGCACACGAACATTTAAATGCCCATATTGTCCAGCAGAGGCTTCAGTAGCTCAGTGCAGACAGCTGTATTTCTGATAGTTTTTGCTCTCCCTCCAAGAAGAGCTGTGGTAATAGGGTACATTGCATCCATGGGTTATTACTTTGTATATAGAAATTCCTTCCAGACTTGTTTGATTTTTAAGTACCACGAGTTTGCATAAAATGTTGAACAAACTTGTATTAATTTCATCAAGGTCAAAGGAAAAAAGACCTGCATTGTTCATATGTTGGAATATGCTGTCATGTAAAGTTTGTTTATCTGTTGGAAGCAATCTAGAAATGAGCATTGCCTCTCCCATAATTTCATCTTTCCAATCTGGATGTTTCATGGTTCGAGAAGAAAAAGACATTTTTATGGATTTAGTATTTGAATTTTGATAACAAAAACATGTCACTTGACAATACTACTTAAGCAGTTTACTTGTGGCAAAATACGAGTTCTATAGAAAGAAAGTTACAATTGCTCCATTCAAAGGCCAGAATGGTTAGAAAAGGTGAAAGCTATCCATATTAACTTATTTGGTTGTGATGAAGAGAAACTGCAGAAGAATTGGACTCAATCACCAATGTTACACTTACACTAACCAAAACTTTTCCCAAATTTTTGTATACCAGCTGATGTAGTACTGTCTTATTTGTTTTATATCTAAATCCACTTTTCACCTCATTTATTTTTGATAAATAATAAAATAAGCCATTAACATGTAACTTTCCATATGACTATAATTGAGTTTGCAGGTTCACCATCAAGAGGATTAGGAACCTTACATACCAACAAGGTTTGATAACTATATTTTTGAGGGTCCAGCATCTCTAACCTTCTTCGATACCCAAAAGAACAAAAAAAAAAAAAAAAAACTGATTAAAATAAAAATTCATGCTGGGCAAGATTTCCACCAATTAAACTCATTATCTGAATTTCTTATTTGAACCTTATAAACTCAAAGTTCTTAAGTCTGATGAAAATATTTACATCCCAATGGGCAATGAACCCACTAATATTTAACACCCAAATGCAAGCCAAAAGCAATCTATTTGTCTTGTGATAACCCCATCATTCTCTTTAAACCGGGAAACAAATCTGAAGCAGAAGATTTTGGAGGTGGGTTTTCTTCATGCAGATGTTCCTCAACCAATTCTATAACAGACTTTGCAGACAAAGGGTGAAAATTGACACCCCACTCTGAAACGAACCCTTTGACCAAAACCCACTTCTCCTCCTCATCAATTTTCCTCCATTTCCTCTTCACCTCCTCTGGTTTGGAATTGAGGTATTGGCACAGCTCTGTGAAGAGAAGCTCTGTGCTCTTCTTCATGGCCTCCTCTTTCTGCACCAAAAGGGTGTTCATCTTTGACAAGTCTGATGCGAGCTCTGCATCACTGATGCTCTTGTTGGTGCAGTGGGTGGCTTGGGTTTTGGGTGTGATGGTGAAATGGGTCATGGAAGGGGAGGAGGGATGGGTGTGCAATTTTGGAGGTTGTTGGGGGATTTTTGGGGAAAGGAGATGCATTCTCAGGGCCATTTGAATTGCGGATTTTAGCTGATGGGTTTGTTTAGATTGAGGGTTTAAAGGTTAGAAGAAAGTGGAAATGAATGAATGTTCAGATTGGTTTGAGGCTCAGAAAACCCTCGTAATAGTGAAAGGTGAAAGGGAGTTTTGTCCCAAAGGGAGTTTTTTTAGGGTACTCCGGAAACAGATCCAGTGGCGACGGGTGGGCCTGTAGCTCAGATCCGAGTGTTTAGTGCTAGGGCTTTGCAGATGCAGATCCAATTTACACTTGATTTTTTGTTTGACGTTGTGTTGTCCAAAATTTTACTGAATAATTATGAAAAAAAAAAAAAAAAGGTATAATTCTACCAATTAATTATATAAAAGAGTGCTACTATTTTCCCTCTCATATCTTATTTTCTCACACATCTTTTAATTAAAATATTAGTAATAAATTATCCTTTTATAGAATGACCTTTAAGAATCAAAGAAAAAATAATAATGACCAAAGAAAAAAAATATTAATCATACTTTACTCACCTTCCCACATCCCCCATTAACATGGGCTTAGCTACATGTTAATATATTTGAATTCTTAGCCCCTCCAAATTTTTTTTTTTGACTCCACCCTTGCCTATTAACCCTAAATTCTTCATTCTCCTCGACTTAATTATCACTACACCTATGAACCATGAATCAAAAACAATAACTCAATTGATGTTCTCTTTAGAGGTGGAATTGGTTCGGTAACCGAACCGAAAACCCACAAGGGCCACAACCGACCTCCGAATCGGTAGCGATCAGAATGCCATTTTTCATATCGATCCAATGAGTGTCGGTTTTCTGACGGTCGATTGTATTGACTACCCCGGTTGGTATCAGTTCTAAGTGGGCTTACCAAATTAGAACAGAGGGAGGAAGGTCGAGCTCAGCGGCAGAGAACAGAAACGCGGAGAACTAACTCTGCGTTACGACGACGTTTGGGCACGGGGTGAGCTGCGATGGTGAGCTTTGTGGTGCTGCGCGTGGGTTGTTGGTTGGAGCGAGTTCAGTCTTGGCGTAGCGGAGGTGTGAGCTCGGGGTGGCTCCATGCAAAGTGAGAGAGAGAGAGAGAGAGAGAGAGAGAGAGAGAGAGAGAGAGAGAGAGAGAGAGAGAGAGAGAGAGCACCTGGTGAGGTGGAAGAAGAAAGAAGAAAATGAGAGATAAGTTGAGGGTAACCTAAAATCTTAAATACTATTATCATCAGCTAGTTTTAGTATAAATATATTTGGGATAAGTAACTCAAAAGAGCTAGGTGGTCCAGTGGATAAGGCGTTGCTTAATTTCCTCTTGGTCTTGTGTTCGAATCATAGGAAGGGTATTAAGTTTACTCTTTTTATTGAGAATATATATGGTCAGTTCGGTTCGATAGAATTGGCGGAATAAATACTTCAAACTGCTGCTGAACCAAAAATCTTCGGTTCGGCTCGGTTTCTTTCCATTAAACAATTTGACTAATTTGTCATCTTCATTTACATATATATTATATACATAGGTCAACAAAAATGAAGGCAACAAAGGAATGCAAAGGGAGCTAAACACATGGGTTCAATTTATCTCGACCTATCTAAGGCTCCTCCTCGTATACCTCAGCCTATGTTTATATTTTTTGTAAAGAAAATTGAAGCATTCAATTTAAAATTATGTGGTTGCATTTGATCTTATAGAAAATTAGGATTAAATACCAAATATCAATAGTTTTTTAATAAAGCAGTAAGACACTAATTTTTTTTAGTTTAGGTACTAACCTAAAGTAAAACATTTTGGATTAGGTCACAAATCAGTTTGTTATATAGTTGTGACTGTCGAATAGTTACAATTGTAATTGTCGAACAGTCACAGTTGTGACTATTTAAAATTTATAAAAAATCAAAATTTTTAAGGATTTCATACTTAAAATTTAGGTTTGGGGGATGAAGTCCTATAACCAAAGACAAAACATTAAAGTTTAAGCCTTGCAAATATTGAAAAAATAACAAATCAATAAAAAAGTTATGACTGTTAGACAGTCACAGTTCGATATAACCATGTTTTTTAAAGTTGGTACCTAAACTGAAATTTAGTACCAAAAGTGAAATGACATAAATATTTTAGTAGTTGAAATGAAAAAACTTTATAATTTAGTACCTAAAGTTAATGAACCTTTGATCTTAACCACAAAACATTTTGAGTAACGTGAATCACGTGTGGTGGTCACTTGGTCTAAATACATGTGGGTGAATCTGCTTTCATACCATGAAAAAAAGTTAAAGTATCCAATCGAAAATCAATTGGCTATCAAATAAGAGATCCAAAACACTTAAAGCAGTTATACAATATTATAATTTTTAATATGAAATAACATTTCACATTCTTGGTAGTACACAAGAAGATTCCAGACTATCTTCTCATAATCCCAGCATGCATGTCCAAGGAAAGGGATTCCACTACTAAATTAATCACTTATTATCTGGAAAACAATTAAGTTGAAACATTACTGGGTCAACACAAATGTGATTGATTCAAAGGCATAGTAATAAATGACATAACTAAGAAGAAAACGAGTAGGACGTTGAAGTACGTTACCAAATTATTTATTAACACGATGGCTACGCGAAAGCGCGTGACACTGACACAAGTAATTAGCAGAAAACCGAAATCATACATAATTAACCCACAAAAGGGACCCACTGAAACTTCCAAGAAAATTGAATATGTACATAGTCAAAATTATTTCATCATCCAAGTAAAAAAATAATAATTATTTCATCCTCACTTCTTAATATATAGAATCGATCTGTGTATATATATATAGACAGTACATATATAACATATTGTGCTTCATTAATCTTATAGAACTTGATTTCGGTGACAAGTTTGTCCATATCTACTTGGCATCAGGTTTTCAAAGGTACGTAAATTTTGCAAAATTCATATCAAATGATCGATATTGTCTGCTTAGTGTTCTTTTTCTACCTGCATGCTGCGGAGATAATTGTAAAAATTTTACCAAAAGAATTTAAAATTTAGACTCTGTGTCATTTTAAGATATGAAATTTTTTTGTGTTATTAGAAGAAATAGACTTCCGTGTTGTGTCAATATGGTCTATTTTTTCATCTTTGTTACATACACTCTCAAAAACTGATTGCATGCCATGTACAAAATGATCAACTTAAGGGTTGAAGTGGAATAATGTTTTTGACCTTTAATTTCTTTAAAAGAGATCATGTGTGCTGCACGTGATTTGTTTTGATTGATAGATTATATAACATAGATGATGCAAGGGGTCATATTAACACAAAATCAAAGTTTATATTCTCTAATGAAACAAAACACAATTCATACAAGATAAGGCCCAAAGTTTAAGGCAGCGTTTGGAATTGTTATGTGGCAACAAAAAGCTTCTTTCCTTCACAATTTTAGATTAGCATGATAAAGTGCAAGCTGCTTTTTCTCACAAAGATCATCCACCGTAATTTTTTAAATCAGAGATTCAGGTACTTTTCAAAATTGTTGTAGATGATATCTATTTGGGGATGTAGCTACCTACCGCAATTTTACATTCTATACAGTTACATCACTTTTAAATTAAAATTTATCAAATACGTTTTACACTCATAATACTTTTGAAAACGTACTTTACCAAACACGAAACTGTTTCACTTCACAGCTAATTTTTTCCTACATATTAATATCAACTAAGCCTAAATCCTTTTAATAACTTTTCCCTTATTATTCCAAAAGTGAGTTTTTGCAAGCCAATCCATTATTGAGTTTATTATCAAATGTTGTACACGAGGGATTTAAACTTCAAATCTCCTCGTACAAAAGAGAGACTGAGTGCCACCACTAAATGGTCATTGACGACCAACTAAATATTTGTCTACGGATATTTTTCTTTACTTTATTAAAAAATGTCTCAAGTTCAAATCCTTATTCAACAAAATCCAGAAAAATAAAAGTCTGATATCCTCTACTAGTATTCATTCAAGAACAAAAAAAAAAAATCTTGAAGTGCATGGTCAAAATTAATCTAATAGATGAAGCTTGTTTTTTTTCTCTATTATACTGAAGGGAATTGAATTTTTACGTATATATCCTAATCAATCATACTTTTTCCATTATCTCATCCTCCTTCACCACTTGGATTAACCTTAATCAACAACTTTAATAGTAGTGCTAGAGATCTCAACTTTTTTTCTCAACTTAAATGACATTCATATATTAGATGCTAAAAAATAAAAAATAAAACCTAAAAAGAAAAGAAAATGCTCTGTCTAATAAAATAATGACACATAATTAAGGTGGAAAACAAATATTGAAAAAAAAAGTTGGCCGGGACTCTTAGCATTATTGCAACTTTAGTAAGTGAGCTTTTCTCATAAAAGAAACGTCATTAATGTTCTCAAGAATTATATATCCTTAAATTCGGCCAAGATTACAAGATTCGTAGCCCTTTTGTCTATTCAGTATCTTGTTGGCTGTTCTTAATTTTTGCTTATCCGGCTTCAGCCATCCATATGTTTTCATATCTAACAAATTCATGTTTTAAAAACTCCTTAAATTACTTTAAAAAAATATAAATTAAAGTTCTTACTCAAAAGAATATAGAAAACTAACTTCTCCAACAATAAGAATATTTTCCGTGCATCTCAGGAAATTTTAGATTGTCGAGCGTTCTGCAACTGTATCTATAGCGCAACTGTTTCTGTAGCTGCAGTTGCTAGTCGATTGTTTTTTTTTTTATTTGGATCTTAGAATTTGTGGAGTTGATTGGAATTTTTTATAATGTGATTATGTTTGTTTTAGAGGTTTTATTGATTTAATATTTAAAGTTTTAGTATTTTTTTTTTCTGGAAGATCGAGTGATCGGCTGAGGGCTTCTTCCTACCGAGTGCTCGAAGTTGCTTTTTGTCCTGAAACGTAATAAAACAGCCAATTGTAATCCAATACTTTATAAAGGTATGTTACTCACCTACTTAATAAAATAATAAAACATTATTTTTGTAAAATTATCAACATAATTTATAAAGGTATGTTACTTACCTACTTACTTATATATATTCGTAATTTAAAAATTAAATGTGTATTTATAAAAGGTCAAAGCACTAAAAGTCTAAAACCAAAACCCAATCTAATACTTGATTTAATAATTAAAAAACGTCAGATTTTATATAAGGAATAAAACACCAACTTGATCCATATATATTAATTAGACTCTGTTGCAGGTCTATTTTCAACTCGATGTGCTTCTTCATGCCATATATGTAATGGCTCCTACATTTTTAAGACATATTACTCAAAGGGTTTAAAATTATTTAAAATTTGATTTGTTATTCAAAAGGATATGGACAATTGAATAACGTAATAAGAAAGACAATCTCTGCACACATGCTTCATAGAATCTGTAGTTGTTGAGCACTCGGCAACTATATCTGCAGCACAACTTTAGCTGCAACCGCATCTTGATTTACAATTGCCGATAAGTTTTTTTTTTTCTTCTTAATTTTCTACTTGAATCACTACAAGAAATTTGAATAAAGCACACTTCTCATTAGTGACACAAAATGAGATGACCATTGGAAACTTTAGTCCCTATTGTCCAATGAATTGTCACCTCATTCTATGTCACCAATAAAGGTGAATTTTACTCACATTTCTTGAATCTTAATACTTGTAGACCAAGTTGATTAGGGTTGATTAGGGTTGTTTATGGCGTGTTTATATTATAATAGATTTAATTATTGGTTAAATATTTAAATTTAGTGTTTTTTTTGTTGAGGATATCTATTGTAGCTGCAATGTACATACGTTATAACTTGAGATGCAGCTACAGTTGCGCTGTAGCTACAATGTCGAGCACTCAATGTTACTTAATTTTTGTCACAATTTATAATAAAACAAGCGGTTATATTTTTAGATAATTAAATTAGTGATGTCACTTAGAGAAATTTGGAAAACTAGTCCATTTTGATTGTTATTAAAGACTTTTAACCTTTTTTTTTTTTTTTTTAGAAATTTGACCCTCGAGTAGTATGTGCTCAAGCTTTTATCGAGTAGTGCTCGAAACCCCCTCGAGTAGTACTTGAACCCTATCGAGGGGTTCGAGCGCTACTCGAGGGTCAAATTTCTAAAACTTAAAAAAAAAAATGTTAAAAGTCTTTATTTGACTTCAATTTAGATTAGTTTTCCAAATTTCTCTCACTTATCATTAATTTTTTTTAACATGTGCTTAATTTATACAAATTCTTGTGTGTGCAGTAAGATCATGTCAGAAAAAGTAACTAAAAACGATGAAGAAAATTTGTCGGAGGCGCAAACAATACAAGCCGGTACACTTGCAAGCTGTGAGGGCTACAGTAGAACGTCGTCTTCTCGCAGTCGCAGGACATTAACTCATCCATTACCACCGGGCCACGGGACACCGATTATAGCAATCTTCAACAGTCCCAGTCCGCCTAATTATGAATTTCATCAACCTGATAACATACGTACCCCAAATGCAAGAAATAATACCTAAATTTGGTGATCAATGGGATTATGAGAGTGGTTCTTCTACTGATAATTATGCTAATATAATATTCAATGCAGTAAGGGATACCAAAATTGCGAGTTCAGCTTCCTCATCGATGCCTCATTCCGGGTCAATTTCATGTACGTATCAGTATCACCTTCTTCCATGCATGCAGCTTGTCAATGTCGACGGTTTTTAATTGTTTTTGGCTCTTTTGTGCTGCACAAGCTAGTTTTTTTTGCACATATATTACATGTCACAACATTTTTTTTTTTTTAATGGCTTATGACTAATTTACCATAAATATTATGTTCGCTTGGTTTTCATATTAGATATTGTTGGGGAATTGAAACACTCCAATGGGATTTGGGCGCCAAACCCACAGAATCAATCAGGTATGAGATTTTTAACTCACAAAACATCTTGTGGCATCCATTATTCTAAACTTCATAAACCCACAAAGAAAGAACTGTATTAGAGCACAAAATTAGGACACCCTAGCATAAACCATATCTTATATATTTGTTGTAAAGTAGGTGGTGTGTGATCTTCTATCCGATGATCGAGATTATCATACTTGCAAAACCTTTAACTTGGGCAAATTCGAATGATCTAACATATATACATTGGATTGTAAATTTTATATTCCACTATGATATGAGATAAAAATCCTATTAAATCTAATTGATATTGGATTGGGTAATCAGTTGTTTAATGAAGGATTATTTTTTTTTTCTAAACTTAAACAAATAATAGAAATCTTTTCTAATCACATTTTAACATAATTGAAATATGTGAAAAAACTCAAGTAGCGAGGGATGATGATTTTTCTTACTTAAGTTTAATTTAAGCCGTGTATTATAAATTTAAAAATATTAGCAAAGTAGATGGTTCATAGCATTTTTGGAATGTGTGTGGAATCACATTCATAGATTTATAATTCTTAAATTTATACATATATAACTAGTTGATTATAATTGAAAAAAATAAAAACAAGTATAGGACCTATAAAGATCGAATCCAATTGTTCAAATCCTTGTTTGGGGAGTACTTTTTAATTCTTTTTTGCTTCAATTCCGTGGTCTGCTCAAAGCTTATACTGAATGTTCGAGCTGGTCTTGGCAGCGGTGACAAACAACCTAGTTCCCTATGTCACACTACATCTTGCTGCTCTTAATGGTGACTGGGCTACTGCCAGAAATTTCTTGCGATTGAACCCAGAAGCTGTGAGGGCTAAGATCACAAAAGGTTCAGAAACTGCTCTTCATATCGCAGCTGGGGCCAAACATACAATGTTTGTGGAGGAGGTAGTGAACTTGATGATACAAGATGACCTGGCCGGAATTGAAGAATGATGTGGGAAACACGTACTGCCCTTTATTTTGCAGCTGTATCTGGTATCAAAAGGATTGCTGAGGTAATGGTGAATAAGAATCCAAGACTACCCCAGATCCGAGGTAGTAACAATTCAACACCTCTCCATATGGCTACTTTGCTAGGGCACAGGGATCGAGATGGTTTGGTATCTTTACGGCAAGACTGATGCAATTTTGACAGACCATGACCGTGTGGGGCTTCTTATTGCTGCCATAACAGCAGATCTATATGGCAAGTATACTATAACTTTTTCAAAGTTTTTTTTTTTTTTTTTTTGAAAATTAATATTCAAAAATATTCGTGTGTTGATTTAAGGCTTCAACGACATTAAAAAACGAGATTTTATAACTTTTAAGGACAAATTCTCACTTGTGTCAGTTGTCTGTGGGTTTGTATCCTTTAGCCCATCGATTGATGGACAAATACAATTACAGTGCAAAAAAAATTTTCTTTATTTTCTACTTATATTTTAATATTAAGGTAGATTAGATCGAGTTAATTTAAGTGTATTTCATTAAGTATAATTTAGTGTTTTTTTGGAAGAGATATATTGTATAACTGCAATGCTGCAATTGTTGTTGCAGTATCAAACTATCAATCAGTGCAGTTTTGTTCTTTAAATTTTAAAATCAACGCGTGTTAAGTTTGTGAAAATGATAGTATTAAGGAGATCATCTCTTTGTACCATTTTCTAATAGAGGTGAAACTCACCAATAAAAGTCGTCATAGGCTGATCACTAAAAACCTTTTTTTTTTTTTTTTTTAATTCCCTAGAGAACAAAATAACTTTATTTAAGTTCCTGACCAAAAATATTGCTCGAGATCGATGTAGCACTGGATAATTACTTCATGGTGATTATTGACAGATGTTGCACTGGATATAATTAAAAAGCATCCTGAAATGGCTTTTGCTCGAGATGAGAATGGAGAGACTGCACTTCATCATGTAATGGCTCGAAATCCTTCAGCATATTATAGTAGAGGAAGTCAGCTGGGATTTTCGCAACGATATTCAATATTTTCAGGTCAGTAAATGACATTTCTCCCTTTTATTTTTATTTGGTATGGCCGTATGGGTGATTTCAATTTAAAACCTCTGCAATGCTATGAAGAGAAATACTGTTTTTTTTATTATTTAAATATGTAAAGAGACTACTAAACCAATAGCCAGTTAGTAAATGACAGTTTTTTCTTAACATTAACTTGAACTTGCCCATGACTATTTGGTCTAATAGTGACACCTAATAGTTTCCCGTGTGAGGAGGTCTTGAGTTCAAATTTAATGGACGATATTTAATTAATAAAGAAAATTGTTAAAAATAAAACACTAACTTGAACTTTTAATCTTAAAATTATGGAAATGCATGCTTCTTAAAAGAACTCGTATTTTGCAAACTGTTAGTCTAATAGTATTTCTCTCCTTAATATTAGGAGATGTTCTAAGTTTGATTTCCTCCTCCCTCAGATAAAAACCAACCTCATATTTTTGTCACTTTTTAATTTAATTTAAGTCCTTTACCTAGATAACAAAAAATTAATCATCCATTACCCTAATTAGAAGTTACTGACTGGGTTAATCATATACTGCATCTCAGTCTTTCCAACTCTTTTTTCTATAGCTTTCAATCCATTAGTTCTTTGATTGTTGGGTTAGGCACAGGTTCAAAAACTTCAGCAACTAAGAAGAACCCAATCTCGATTAATTTAAATTAATTCTTTGGTAGAATATCGATCTCATTCCAATTAATTCAAACTTCTATGAAAATATTGCATGGTTACATTTTGTTGTTTTATGCAGTCCCCCATATCAAGGTTTCCTACGACAGAAAATCAATGCATGCCCAAGCCACTGAACTTGTGGAGCAGATCTGGAAAAAAGTTCTGACATTAGGAAATGATAAGCAGATAAGTGATTTAATTAGAACACCCTCTCGCTTATTGTTTACTGCTGCAGAATTGGGGAATATCGACTTTCTGATCATACTTATGAGAGCATACCCCAACCTTATTTGGAAAGTTGATGAACAAAATCGAAGCATATTTCACACTGCAGTGGTTCACAGACAAGAGATCGAAAGTTTCAATCTCATTTATGAATTAGGTGGACTGAAAGATTTAATAGCATCTTATAAAGATGAAGACAATAATAATATGCTGCATTTGACCGCAAGACTTGCACCTGCCAATCGGCTAATTACTGATAGGGGGGCAGCATTACAATTAAGAAGAGAGATGCATTGGTTTAAGGTGAGTAAGCTATGTTAATTTATCCCATTTGGCTCATAATCCGAATACAAAAGTTTCAAAAACCAATTAATTAATCCAAAACAGTTCCTTACTTGCTGCAAATAAATGAACAAGTTAATGAAATACTTCTATATTAGTTGAGATCTAGAAAGTTGAGATAATAGTTGGCTAAATTACATTTAATTTGGTCATTTTGCAATCATGTGGTTAATATCCGTTATCAATCCAATGGCAGAATCCTAATTGAAAATATCTCAATTTTCATCTAATTGAAGTAATAGAGAACTCTGTGCACCTCAAGTATGGGGATATAAGCGTCATCTTGTCATCATTTAACTTAGTCATGCATGCTTTGTGAACCACATAGATCGATGACATGAAATTAATAGGATGAAAAATAGCCAATGGCCGGAAATTGGCTAGTAGCACCCTGTCTAGGCCGGTCATGAAAAATAGATTGAAGCCGTTTTGTAATGAAAATATAACTACAACGATATTATTAAAGAAATGCTTATTCACACAAAAGCCTCTATAAGATATAACTTTTGTTACTTTGCCACTTGAAACTTAAATTTTCTCATTTTGTCATCTGAACCTCACAATATTATTGCAAAAATCCTATTCCGTTAACTCCGTCCAATAATCCGTTAAAAAAGTTGATGTGACGCCTACGTGGAGGGGTATTTTAGTCTTTTCCTTGTCTTTGGGCATGACTTGGACTGACACTCGTCCAATTGGCTTCCACTTGTCTTTTGGCGGGAAATGTTGACATGAAAGTCAGTTGAACGAGTGTGAGTCAGAGTCATGCCCAAAGACAAGGAAAGACTAAAATACCCCTCCATGTAAGCGCCACGTCAACTCTTTTAAGGAATTACTGAATGAGTTGATAGAATATGGGCTTTTGCAATATATATTGTAAAGTTCAAGTAACAAAGTGAAATGATTTAATTTTCAAGTGGCAAAGTGAGAAAAAATTTATTTTATAAAGGGTATTGGTGCGAATAAGCCTTAAAAAAAATTAAAACGGCATGAGTAACATACAATTTGGCTTAATTTTTCTTCCATTGTAATCTGTTCTAAGTCTAACTGATGTGAATCATACATTGAAATTCAGGAAGTGGAGAAGATGGTCCAACCATTATATAAAGAAATGAAGAACTCTGATGGAAAAACACCTCAAATTGTATTCACTGAGGAGCACAAGGAACTATTACGAGAAGGAGAAAAGTGGATTAAGGGCACTTCAACCTCATGTATGGTTGTGGCAACCCTCATTGCCACTGTAATGTTCGCCATCTTCTCCACTGTCCCAGGTGGATACGAAAATAACAAAGGTATTCCAATATTTCTGAAATCAAAGGCCTTCATTCTCTTTGCCGTATCAGATGCAGTTTCACTCATCTCCTCTACCACTTCAATCTTGAGTTTTCTGTCCATCCTTACCTCGCGCTATGCCGAAGGAGATTTCCTCCATTCACTACCGAATCGATTGATAGTAGGGCTTGCAACGTACCCTATTCATCTCTATAGCTACCATGATGATCACATTCGTTAATTGCCACATTGTTTATTGTTCTTGGCCATGGATTTGAAGAGATAAAAGTTCCAATAGCTTTGGTAGCTGGCGTTCCAGTTAGTTTCTATGCTCTGCTACAATTTCCTCTTCTTGCAGATATGATCAGTCATGCTTATATTTCAAGACATTCTTTTCGTCCTAGCAATCATCTCTTGCACTAGAGATTCCAGATGGTTTTCTCAGATCAATAACAACAGCAATATATCATTGTCACTGCCTTTGCCTTGTAACAGTAATTCAAAGGGAAATCTAGCTATTTGTACTTATGTACGAATTGAAGAAGTATATTGCTACTTTTATTGTAAACATAACAGTTACATATATGTGTAGGCCATAACATTTGGTTGACTTTACATAACACATATATAGTTTGTTAATATTTGGGTATACGTGGTAAGAAGTAAAAAGTGAAATCTGACTTTACCCTTTGCATAAACCTAAAACAAAACAAGAGTTAATTTCACAAACACCCCTAAAATTTTTTCGTCTTTTCACATACACTTTTTGAGGTTTCAAAAATTATAGCGAAACTCTGTGAGATTTTAAATCGTTTTCACATAACTCTTTATGTTAAATTTCCGTCCAAAAATTGATGACATCATCATAAAAACATTTCTATATGACAAGTTTAACCTTATAGTTATTTACATGTACAACCCCTGAGGTTTATCATGTTTTCACATAATCTCCTAATTAAGCTTTTAGAATTTACACAAACACTTCCTGAGGTTTTAACTCAATTACAAAAAAGTCCCTGAAGTTTCAATACATTTTCACATAACTCTTTAATCACAAACGAGCATGACAAAAATGGTAAAATACCAAAATAACCTACATACTATTTGGCTAATATAATATATCTATCTTACATGTTGAAAAAGATACCAATTTTGAAATTTTAAAATACTGCTAAATCTTATTTTTCTTGTATGAAAATATTGCTAAACCAAATAAGTGTTTCTTTTTATGTAATTCAATTATTTTCTAAATAATCCATTTATTTCATGTATAAAGAATTCTTGTCGAAAAAAAAAACTCATTTATTTGATTGTGATATTCTAGAAAAATAATTCATATGTTCATAAATATTAAGACAAATAAATTGCAAGAGTTGAATTTCAAAAACAATATATTTTAATATGTAAAAAAGAAATATTACTATTGAGAAACATTATTTTAACTTCATAAATATTATTTTAATATTTACAAGATTATGCCACTTATGTTTGTGATTAAAAGGTAACATGAAAAAAGGCAAAAACCATGAAGGGTTATGTGAAAATATATATAATAAACCTTAGGAGGTGTTAGTGTATAAACCCTAAGATTAAATTTGTCATTTGGAGATATTTTTTAACAGAATTTTAACATAAGGTGTTATGTGAAACGATTTAAAACCTTAAAGGGTCTCGCTATAATTTTTAAAACTTCAGGAGGGTGTATGTAAAAATATAAAAAATCTCATGAGTAATTGTGTAATAAACCCAACAAAATAAAGTAACCCCTCCGCCAGTCGCAGGTGTTGGACTCTCTCTGTATGTGCACCAATGGGTTCCAGCGGGAAAACAAAGCCTTGCATGATTGTTAAGTCTGCAAAGTACGGCATGCTTAAAGACAAAAAGATGAACACCCCAATATAGCATATGTACGAATATGATTTGCATTTCTTGACAAGCAAGATTGTTAAGCATCTATGAGTTATCTAGCAGACTAGGAACTACCTTCTTTGCCTCTCCAAATAATATTAAAGAAAAGTGATGAAAGAGCATGTTACTCAGAGTTACAAATGTGGCCCTTGGTATGATTCTGTTACAATTTTGAGTGCAATTTGCACCATGTCACTGTCCTTCACAAAAAGGGGAGCAGCAACCTTCTTCTATCAAGAAGCTATCACCAAATTTCCAGTCAGACTTGTGCTGTGATTGTATACACCCGATTGGCCACCTTTGTGTATAGAAAGAATCAGGCTCAATCTGCCCTTCTATGAAGCCATCTTTGCATAAAATAGGTTCTACCAAGTGTTCATCATCCCATCTCCAACCCAATACGGATCAGTTCTGATAAAATGTCAACCCATGTATCTGGTACACCAGGTAAGCACCAGTGCATGCAGTCCTGGCCCCAGACTGCGACAGCATCCTTCTGTCCCAACCAAATTGCTGGATGGGCATCTGCTCTGAACTCGCTCAGACGAGTCAGGTTAAGCAATTGAATATCTGTTCCTTGTAATGTGTTTTCAATCAAATGATTCAGCAATCTTTCTTCTTTATTCAGTCCATTGTTGCTGGGGTCAAACCACAAGTCAAGCTGTTGAGGTATTACTATCTGATTTTCTTAAGAAAACAGGAGGAAAAAGGGACACACTCTAAACGACAAGTATTGGAAAGAACAGATGAAGTATAAGATCTGGTTTCATTTTCAAGCCATGGATAGGTCATGAATTGTTCGTGACATATTCCAGAACATATACATCAAATTCGAAAGCATTTCACTAAATTTTAGGATTTAGTTTCACAATGGACCAGAACCAAACTGATAATGTAACTGACATATGAAAGCAAGGCAAGTGGCATAAGGAAGGAAAGCCATCATGAATTCATACCTGCTGCTCCTCAAGGGGCTTGTTGAACAAGCAACTGCCATTCTGATTCCACTCACCCCCGTAAAAATGCCTTGGTGATTGTAAACGCCATAACTTGAGTGTCTTCTGAGGAACTTTGTTTTGTATGTATGAGACCATATTCTCAAGAACAACTTGAAATCCATCCAATATACCAAGGGGAGGTAATATTGGTTCACCCGCACGATAAAAAGTGAGAGGAGTCTCTTTTGGGAATTTATCAAAACCCCACCTGTTAAGAACAAATTCCTTAGTGATTCCATGCTGTTTTCTGTAAAACTATGAACAGATAACTCAGGCCAAAGTATGCCAACCAACTAATGAGGTGCCAGCTCAATGTAGCAAACTCAACAAGAGATTTGAGGGCATCACTAGTGTATCTCAATATTAAGAGGGAGCTTTCTGTTTTCTCTTTGAAGATTTTATATTTCCTAAAGTTATTTCTGTTCCTTTCAAAAACCAGTCATAACATCTCTCTCTCTCTATGTCCAAAATATTTTCCCGGAATTCATGTTACTATAAAAATCCCATTAATAATCAGGGATAGAACTAGTCCTTTCATCAATGAAATAGACCACAAGCAGAGAACCATACTATACAGATGTTAGTAAAAAAATTGCAGATGTCATGCCAGAGCTTTAAGAAGAGGGCGTAAATCAGTTCATTAACAACAACTTTGGTGAATTAGCAGAAGGAGAAGAAAATTACCAATGCCCAGTATTGAAAACAAGGACATCATAAAAATCAGCAATGTTGGCCCAATCATCAGCAGGATCATCAACATCTACTCGATATATTCCTTTCAGCCCATTTTGATCACCATGTGCAGGTTGTTTTGGCTGCCACCTTGATTTAATCAGCTATGAGCATGTGAGGTTTTCATTTTCATAACTTTTTAAGATGAAAAAGCAACGCAGATAAAGACACTTAACAAGATTCTAGATTGAGTTTCAGTTCAGAGCAACCATTAAAACCACAAAGATTCCCCACAAAACTCAAGGGAAACCAAAACCCAAAGTTGTAATAAAAAAGGAAATGGAATTCGCCAATCACTTCAATTATGTATATCCATTAATATCTAACAAACTTTTCCACATACAAAATTAAGTTGCTCAATGTTAACTTCAGCAAACTCCTCATGTCAGTACCACGTGTGTTTTTGAACAACCTAAAAATGCTTAATTTAACCCAGAAGTTGCATATGTTTGTGCATTATGTTCTTTTTTAATGATAGCAAATAACCACATTCATTCCTCTCATCATATTACACCAAGCATCGAATTGGTTCACAACAACAACTTTCACAATAGAATCTTACTCATAAACAAACAAACAAAATAGCACAAACAAAACAACCCCATGAAGTAGTTCTTAGAAAACTAACAATCTTACTCATATTTGGCAAGCAACACTGCCCGATGATACGCCACCGTGACATTGAACTTGGGAAAATAAGCTCCTCTCCAAGCCCCTTTCTTCTTCCACTTCTTAGCACCCACATCAGCCACTCTAAGAATGCATATAAACGACACCAAGAAATTCTCATTCAGAGAGTCACCGACAAACCCAATATTCCTATTCCTCATCCGACCCAGAAACCGAACCGGGTCGATCCGAGGCAAAGCGCAATCCTGAGGGACCCATTTCCAAGAATTGATGATACCCATGTTATCCCTCTTGTTCCGCAAGCAGTTCCAGGCGTTTCTGTGGAATGGGCATTTCTCATCGTACATGGGTCTGTGGTTGGGGTCTTGGACCCAATGGCCTTTGAAGAAATTGCAGGAGGGTAAAGTAGGAATTTTTTTGGGTTGTGGGTTTGGTGAGGAAGGTGTGTGGGAGGTGAGAAGTGAGGAGTAGAGGAAGAGGAGCAAGAAGGTCAATGGAATGAGCCATGGGAAGAGGGGTGAGAGTAGCTTGGGAGCCATTGTTAAGAAGAAGCTTTCGACCTCTATTTCTGTTCTTGACAGAGACATACAAAGGAGTGAAGGACTTACAGTAAATTTCCCATTTTACCCTTTACCGTATAGTTACTTTCAAGGAGCAAACTAGTAAAAAAGCCTTTACCACATGACTCTACAGTCTATACCCTTTTTTCCTTCACTTGGAGCCGAAGGTGTGCAGTGTGCTACTTTGGTCTTCTCTCCTAAAGACCCACAACTCTCTCTAAGACCCACAAGTCTCTCTGCGGTCTGGGTTTAAGCACGGAATCAACAAAACTGCTTTGTAAGTGTTTGAGGTACAGAACATTGCCTGAGAACTCATTCCAGTTGAAATTCAAAGTGGTTTGTTATTAAATCTCTTTTTGTGTTGAATTGTTGTCATTAAAGTGGTTTGAAAGAAAAAAAAAATCTGACTTCATGTCTGTCTTCAATAAAAGGATGGCTAAGCTGCAATGAGTTTGATAAAGTGACATTAGATGTACTGGTTATTCTTGATACATCGTATCTATTCACTATTTATTTTGTTTATTTTTTTTTTTTGTTATTTAAGTGGTGTGAAAAATGTGGTAAAAATAGTTGTATTCTTGTTTCTTATTGGTTTCTATGCTTTTTCATTTGTTGGGATTTTGTTTTTCTTTTATAGTTTTTGGCATTTTGTCATGTCCTCTGGTTGTTTGCTAAAAAAATGGAGGACATAGCAGAGTGAAAATTTTGAGTCGTTTATGCTTTTGTCCAAACCAAGTAAGCCAAGTTCTTGTATCATCTTCAGTACATTGGAGATTTTAATGATCAATCAAGCCAAGTTCTTGTATCATCTCCATTGTAGCTTCATTGATTTGCGGTGCTTACTTATTTTCTGAAATTTTGATGTTGGATACAAAGGTTATGAATTTATTTGCTTCTATTAAACTTCTGACTCTATTTATTCTTATGCAATGGTGATGATGATCGGATCGCACACTCATAGTAAATGAACTCAAAAGGATGTGGCTTCTTATTTCTGATCATTATTGAGATGGTTTGCATATCCATCAAATGTGCATGTGTTTAAGTCATTAGATGATGATGCAGATAGGATGGAATTTGTGATGACACTCATCAGAGATTAAACTTGTGCTTTGTGCTAGATATCGTAAATTTTATGATGAATTTTGGATTTTAGGTGACATTTTGAATATGATCATGGTCCTCATGGATGTAACTGTGTTGTAACAAACTATTTATGACTTTAACTTGGTGATTTGTTTTTTTTTTTTTCCCGATAAATTTGCTAGCTATTTTTATGTATTGATGTAATTGTTGTGAATGCTGGTGTGTAATTCTTTGTTAGTTGATATGAATATAGATTATCTGATGACAAGTTGTGAAATTGTGGAAAAATTCAATAAAAGCAGATTGAGACTGTCAATTTTTCAAAATAGAATGTGAATATTATCTCATAAAGATTTCAAATTTTCCTAATTTTTCAATATTTTTTAATTAAAAACTATTAACTATATTTTTTAGCAGCTCAAACGCCATATAAATACAATGGTGTCCATGCTCAAAGTCCCAGCCAATTGTGTCATTGTTCAGCAACAGAAGCAGGCATACTTAGCTGTAACCGGAACCAGTAGATTGGCTGGTACTTGTATCAATCAGAAACAAAGAGTTTCATCATCATCAGCTATGTATATGTCCCCAAAGATGACAATTTCAGCCATAGCCAAGAACAAGATTGACATTCCTATCATGGTAATGCTAAATGTAGATCTAGCCTAGCATGCATAATATCCTAATTCTTGGTTTCATAATTTTGTAATTGTTCTTTTAGTAGTGACATTGCTCTCTGCTTTGATAATTTGAATGCCTGTAATGAGCCAATCGAAAATTCAAATATGGATGTATTTCTGTAGGCGTTAAACAGATTGTGAGGCTCCAGGAGACGCCTGATGAAATCATAATAACTAATGAGGATTGCCATGAATTTTTGTTCACTTTGTTGATCAGGTAAGCAGTTGTAGTGGGAAAATGGGGAAGGCTATTATCAAAGCAGCAGATTCTGCAGGACTCAGTGTGGTTCCTGTATCATTTGGCTCTGCTGAGGAATCTGGGCAATCCATCCAAGTGGGCGCAACGGAGATTCTGGTGCATGGTCCTTCCGAAAGAGAACGCACCCTTGCATCCCTTCTCGAGAAATATCCCAAATTGATTGTGGTCGACTTCACTGTGCCTTCTGCAGTAAATGGTATACATAATAGGTTTGGAACTTTATTTTGACATATTGTTGCTTTAAAATTTTACCATTGCTACAAATGGGAAATGGTATATATTGTAGGTGACTTTATCTCTTGATTCTTTTGGAACTTTTTTTTGTCATGCAGATAATGCAGAGCTATACTGCAAAGTTGGAGTGCCCTTTGTGATGGGAACGACTGGTGGAGACAGGCATCGGTTGTATAAGACTGTGGAAGACTCAAAAGTCTATGCAGTAATTTCCCCACAAATGGGAAAACAGGTTATCAGAATTTTGTACCTTAATGGGTTCTAATATTGATTATTACTATGGCACCTTGCCTTCCATATCCTAACAGTCTGTTGGTATGAATAGGTTGTTTCATTTCTTGCAGCCATGGAAATTATGGCTGAACAATTTCCTGGAGCTTTCTCTGGATATTCCCTGCAGGTACTTAACTTTTTCTCTTAATTTATTAAAAATGCAAAACGTAGAATAGGAAATGATGTAACTATTTTAACAAAGTTCATATTTGAGTCTGATATTGATGTTTATTTATCTGGTGTACTTTATTTTTCTTTTTGTTCTAATAAGTTCTCATAACTAGTATTTATCATTATATCCTTCCTATTTACAGAAATGGTTTTCTTTTTCTTGAAATGAACTGTTAAAAAAGATAATGATAACTTTCAGATCTCAGTTAAACATTCTTGTTCTTTTTTGATATCTTCTTACTCCGGGGAATTCTTTTTGTCCATTAGAACTCTAGTAAATATTCATCAATAATGCCCATTTTCATATTGTTGTCCTTAGCAGTACATTATTCTGTTTTTGAGCTTCTGTGTTCTTATCCCATCGGACGAATTGCACAAACTAATCTTGCTAACTCCATACTCTTTTTATTGTTTATGTATCTTTCAAAAAAGTGGAATGTTATAAATTCCAAGGTGCTTGTTTTCTTTTTGTAAAATGTATGGTATTAACTGATGTAGCTGGTTTATCTTTTGAAAGTTTAGGTGATAGAATCCCATCAAGCAAGTAAAGTTGACACATCTGGAACTGCTAAGGCTGTTATTTCTTGCTTCCAGAAGTTGGGGGTGTCCTTTGATATGAATCAGGCATGCTTCTTTATCCACTATTGTACATTTCTAGCTTTTTGTACATATCTTCAGAGTTTTAACAACACTTGTTTCTCTCCAAAAACAAAAACAAAAAGATAAAAATAAAAAATAAAGAACTTGTAGCATCACTTTTCCTTCTTTTCCCCTGCTTTCCTCCTTCCTCTCTTTGTATGTCTATTAGAAGCTATTCTATGGGGCCATTACATGAGTATGTGTGGCAAGGATGGTGCAAATGAAAGGTTATTTAGTTGCCTTTCACTATCTCTGGGCATTTATGTATTTTAATCGGTACGAACATGTCAGATGCAAGAAATAATAGTTTTGTTTTATTAATTTTAAAAAACTGCTAAATGTAGAACCTTAAAACACTATTTTCTGTCAGGATCTAACCTTATTTATAACATCATGGACTGGAAAGAGTCTGGCAGTCAGATACGAACCCTCGTTGCATTTACCTCATCTTGTGATTCTATATTGGAGGAGTTTTAGGGCCTTAAAGTGTCGAGCCTCCCCTTTATTGTATTACTCCACTTTGGCCAGTCAACATTGCATGAAATACCAAACAGACTTGGAGAATTTCATCTGTTCCTTAATCATTTCATTTTTCTTTTTCAATATTTTGACAATTTTATCAGATCCAATTGATCCGGGATCCCCAGCAACAGCTAGAGATGGTTGGAGTTCCAGAGGAGCATTTGTCTGGTCATGCATTTCATATGTATCATCTGACTTCACCTGATCAAACGTAATAAAAAATATCCTCACCTCTCCCTCTCTCTCTAAATTTGTTTGTTATAAAGTTCTAATCTTGTTACATTGAATTACTTTCACTCTTTGCAGAGTTTCTTTCGAGTTTCAGCATAATGTTTGTGGTAGATCAATATATGCAGAGGGTACAATCGATGCTGCAATTTTCCTTGCTAAGAAGGTGCTGAAGATTTTCCATCCCTCTTGCTGACTTCTTGGTTTATTATAGTGCTCCAAGTAATCTTAGGATGATTTATAAAATAAAGTATAGGCCTCGGCGTAATTCAACTTTAATTTCCATATATTAATGTTTACCTTTTGTCTGTAATATGAAATATCACATTGTTCTAGAACAAATATGAATTTTCAGTCTTGTAAAGAAAAAATAATTATCCTTATAATATATTAAGGACAACTTTTACTTCTGGAAAGAATAACTGTTAAATTCTTATTCCAAATTTCTAATTATTTTATCTAACTGGATTGCTCAGTTTACAAAGAACATTGTTAAAACACATTCAGTGGTTAGTAATAATACTAGTAAGACTATGCAGTTCTCCACTTTTTGATATAAAATCTTACATTATTGCAGGTTCATTCAGCGGCAGACAAGCGTGTATACAATATGATTGATGTCCTCAAAGAAGGTAACATGCGATGATGGTTGGCTTTGCGCGAAGTCTGTTGTCTGTATTAGAATATCAATTAGGTTAAATTGATTAGGATCCTGGTTGAGTAAGATAGGGGCAGAAATTTGGTAGTAGTAGTAGTTTTGACCTTAATTTTTTTTCTTTCCCGCTTGTATTTGGGAAAAGTTTGAGAACATGATAATTTTGTAGTTTGGTTTAATGGAAATTCAATGATATTGTTGTTAGAGATGGACTTTACATTGGTATACATGGTAGTGTGCACAGCACAGAGCCAAACCTACAGGCGTTTTAGTTGGCTGTTAGACAAATGCATGGACTTGAATTTGTGGCAAACATTCTTGATTTGGTCTGTGAAGCTTGGAAAACGACACTGAAAGGTTTTGAACCTTGTGTGCCAAAGTGAAATTTAGTGTACACTTGAGAGGTGTAAAATGAAATTAACCCACTTAAAAACACCCGTCTGAACTAAATTTAAATTACACTTTTATCTACCCTTTATGTATTGATTTAGAAATTATATATTAAAGCAAAATATTAGAAGTAGGATATAGTACTAATTAAAATATATTGATTTTAGGAACTAAATTTATCCTATAAAGTAAGGAAAATGTTGTTTGTCTCAACACTTTTTTCAAACTTTTACTTCTCAATTTACTTGATATCAATTTATTTGATAGGATTTATTATTTTCTTTCATAATTTTTTTTTTATAGAGTTCAATGTATAAATATCATGTAAGTTGAGAAAAAATATTGAGACAAATAGAATCTTTGAAAAGATATATTACAAAAAAATATATATATATATTTATGCTAAGTTTTATGTATTGAATTACAGTGGAAAAAAAAAAAAAACAGATGATGGAAGAAAATAGAGAAAAAAAAAAAACGATTTTAGTCCATGTGTTTTATCTCGAAAACAGATTTGATCCCTACATTCTTAAAAGTTAAAACTTTATATTTAGTTCATGTACTTTATATTATGTGCAATCTTAGAACATTTTGTACTCAACATTAAAATTTTTATCAAATTGAAACTAATGACTTATTTAAACTTGTACCCAAAAAAAGAAAGACTTGTTTAAACTTGCAAATTTACTCAACCTAAAATCATGCATGTAACCTTCAATTTGATTTTCAATCAAATACAGCTTTTAAAACCATAAGGACAAAATCTATTTTTCCAGTAAAATACAAGACTAAAATCCATTTTTTCCCAAGAAAATATAAAGGAAAGAAAAGAGAGACTTGTTTAAAATTTAAGATAAAAATTAAAAATAGCAAGAGACTTTTCGAAACGACATATCATAGGAGCCGTTTTAGATACAAGCGGTAATTCGCTGCTTCAGAAATATCCCACATCGGAAAAAAAGCTTCTTGCAGGACGCTATATATAAAAACCGCTTGCCCAAAGGCTCGTCCCTTCGGGGACATCCGATAAAATTGGAACGATACAGAGAAGATTAGCATGGCCCCTGCGCAAGGATGACACGCATAAATCGAGAAATGGTCCAAATTTTTTTTTTTGCCTTCGCGCATGAATTTTCAATATTTTTGAATCTGGCTTTGCTTTTTTCTTTGTGAAATTACTCAGTTGGGAGTCAATTCTGTTCAATTTTTCATTATTTGCATGATACCCACAATTTAACTTGCCATATACAGTTCTGGGTCTTGGTTATTTTTCTTCTATTCATGGCTAAGCAAGCAGCTTAACTCTGACATTTTACTCTGTTGGTTCGGTGACTTAGTGCTGGTCTTTGATTATTTGTTATGAAATTTGCATACGGGTACCTCGCACACTAGCTGTTTGATGAAATGTGTCTGAGGATGTGTTATCTGCTATCTTTTTTCTTATGCTTATTGGAACTGGGTATGCTTTTAAATTTAGTTAATTCTTGAGATTCAGAACCATGTTCAGATAACCTTTCTTTTCTTAATGCAACAAGTTTATTAATTTTAAATCGTTGATTAGTTAGCTCTTGAGACTTATAAAAACCATTTCATTCTTGAGACTTACGGTTACCTAGAATTAAGCATGATTGCCAAGAAACTGAGTATTCTTGAGACTGTTAATTGCCTAGTATTACTTTATCGATGATAGAAAAAATAAAAATCTTGGATAGACCAAGACTGGTTACTAGATTTTATACAAATGGCTTGATCACTACTTTGTCTTGGATTCCCCTTTGGATGCCTTTTAGCTTCACTACTTTTGTATTTATGATAATTGATTTTGATGAATTTTAGCTTGGCATTTAGTGAAGCTAATATGCCTCTTTGCTATCTCATCTTTCCATGATTCCCTTTGTAGGATGCCAAACTTGCCAGGGACAAGAGATATGGACTCAAAGTCCAGTAAGCCTTTATGATGACATTGACAAACTTATCAATATCCCTGATTTTGGGGACTACTCCCTAGACTAATCTTTCCATTTGTGGGGTAAGTTTGTAATCACGCTATGCCGTTCATTCTCTCAATTTGATATTTTTACAGTTGCTTGCATTGCGTATTGCCTGCTGATCGTTTCAAGTTTTCTTTTTGGAATTAGATATGTTTCTTAATGGTATTTCATAATATTATTCCATAATAAATTCTGTCTACTTCTATGGCATATTGAGATGTATATTTACTTCATATGAAGAAATTACAACTAAAGAAAAGAACCCAGGTCCTTTGACTGTTGTTAATTTGGCATTTTTCATTTTATTTTAAATATATTTATAAGATAGTTAACCATTCTATAATTACCTTCTGTTCTCAAGTCAATCAGCTTCCTTTATCATGTTGTATTTTCAATCTTGATGGGGATGGTGCGTTGAAATAGTGACACTAAGTCACCAAGAACTGGGATCTTCTATTGCCATGGTACCAATTACAATAATTCATTCATCTAATATTCTTCAGTTGGAAATCGTAAAGGGGAATTAAAAATTTGGATTTAGAAAACAAGGCCTTATCATTACTATGTACTTAGTGATGTATTAGGTGCATCCTAGCATTGTGATCGTATGTTGTTTTTATCTGCAGAAAACATCCTCCAGTTAACAAGAGGATTCAATTTGAGCAATTCGCTCAAATACTGAGGGTATTTATTTTTTGTTTCTTTCTTTATGAAAAATCTAGGGTGCCGCCATTTGGACCCAAATTTTTTATTTTTATCCCCAACACTTTAATAAAAATATAATTTTCAATTCTATCCTAATGTAAATTGACCTTTAAGGACTTAAACATTTAATTAAAAAAAAAATAAAATTAACTTGAACCTATAACCAACATTTTTCAGAATGTTGTAACTGTTTAGACTGATAAGTGCGTGATAACTGATGTGCAAACAATATTGCCTTTTTTGTGCATCTGTGATAATTCTGATCTCTGATGGGTATGTTCTAAGTTGCAACTTGCAAGGGTTTGTGCCTTTGTGGTTGTGGGAGTGGGTAGGTATAATCCATGTAGAGTTCAACATGATGTTGGAAATTTTGTTCGGTACAAATGAATGCTACGTGAATCAGTCCAATGTAAAATTGAGTTCATGCGAACTCCACAAATACAAAACCAAAGATAAAAAATGGTTCACAGAATACCAATCAGATTTGTCTTAATTAACTCGATTCAACTTTAGCAAAAACAAAACTTAACAGGATTGAAATTGATATAGAAAGATACAGAGAAATTCAGGCCAAGCAGACACACACATATATATATATAGAACATTAGAACGCGATCTGATCCTCCATTGTTCCTTCTATAGCCTCGGCCTCTCCGCTGCTGCTGCTGCCTTGCTGTTGATGATCACCAGCTGCTGGTCTCTGCTGCTGCTGGCGCCTTGCTGTTGGTGATCACCAGCTGCTGGAAAAACGACTGAGTGTGTTCGATCTCCCCTAACTTCACCACTCAAAACGCTCCTCCCTTCTCTGCTCTCATGTTTGTTGTGAGACGACGTCATATGTGCAGGGAATTCCCTTCTCTGCTCTCATAGATGTTGTGAGACATCATATGAGCCGCAAATTTCTGGGACGTGTCTATCCTGCAAATTAGTGTCACACCGATTACAAATTATAATTGGGACAAAGAGCTAAGATACTTCTGTGTGGAGTCAGATTGGGACAAATTTTGGCTTCAATGAAAATGAGAACATGTTCCTACAAATGAGGAGCCACAAACAACATATATATTTGAAAATAGAAAAATCAAACAACATATTTAAAAATAAGTTGGGCTTGGTAATTGGTTAAGTCGCTTGTTTTGTACGTGGTTAAGTTTAAATAGGAATAAATACTGTTGAAAAAGACAAAAAAAAAGAAGCTAAAAAGCCAATTGGTGCACGCATGAATGTGTACCAAGGGGCTAATTTAGGATTTAAAAAAGACCATGAAACAACGTGGTTTTAACCATAGATACAATATCAGTAAAATAACATATAGAATCCAAACTCGTGAATCTTAGTGATGTGGCATAACTCAAATCATTTTACAACTCGACTGACATTATATAATCTAATTAGGCTGGTCCGTAAGAAAGTTGTTGTGCTCAAAGACTTAGATGTCACAAATAGATAAAGATTTACCATACAAGAAGCAAGAAAACTAAAATTTATCCAACAAAAACAAATAAAGCACACACATATGAGGGCATAATTAAGGAATGACAAGTTCTATATATAAAAATATTTGCGAATGTGTGAATAAATTAATTCGGAAAAGATCAACATAATGATGAAACAAGAGGTATAACAATATACCTCTGGTAAATCATTGATCCGATGATTAATTTAGAACAATACGCTTGGCTCTCCAATAGCCTCATCTTCTTCTTCATCTTGGCCTTCTAAGGCCTCAAAAACTCTAACCATTTTTCTTAAGAAAAATAAATCAAATAATCAGAGTAGAAGATACGATCTTTGGTTTGTGTACACCAACTCATTATAATGAGTCCTTTTTATAGATGCGTGAAATGTTTAGAATGACAGTTTTGGTAAAACCATGTGCTTGAATCTGTGGGTTTGAGCGGCAGTTTGCAAAAACCATGGGCTTGAATCTGTGGTTTTGAGCGGCAGTTTGCTAAAACCATGTGCTTGAATCTGTGGGTTTGAGCGGCAGTTTGCAAAAACCATGGGCTTGAATCTGTGGTTTTGAGCGGCAGTTTTGCAAATATTATGTGCTTAAATCTGTGGGTTTGAGCGGCAGTTTTGCAAAAACCATGTGCTTGAATCTGTGGTTTTGATTGACAGTTTTGAGAAATAGTGAAGTTGAATATATCTTGTACAGGAAATTTTACGATTCTTTTAAATTTTTCTTTGGACATTCAAATCTTAAATTTTGTTTAATAACAATAATACCCCTGTATAAAATGACTAAAATGTACAAACTTAAAATAATAATAAATTTTTAAACAACTTTATTTAAAAATATTATTTTAGAATACTTTGTAAAATAAAAAGTAAAACGTACAGAAATTGAGAAGAAAAAAGAGAGGAGGAAGATTCTCATCTCTCTCGCTCTCCTCCCTCCTTCCACCCTTGATGACACCCACATTCCGTGCCCTCTCAATGGCTTCCTCCATCTCCTCTTTTTTTTTTTTTTTCCTTGTGTTGAGATTTTTACTTTTTTTTTTCTTTTTATGTTTTAAAGAAATTGAAAAAATATATATATATATATAATTTTTTTAGGTTAATTTTGGTTTGTTTCAAAAATGAGGCCGGGTCTTGGCCAAAAAAAAAGAAAAAAGAAAAATGAGGCCGGGTGTTCGAAGAAATTATGAAATTCTAAATTTGATCATTAGTATCTAAATAAATTGGGTGTTCAACAACATTATTTGACTTTCCATAAAAGTCTCATATTTTAGCAGTTTTGAGGAAAAATGGCTAAAAATCTGAAATGAAGCTTCCATTCCAAGTCTAAATTCAATTATTTCTTTAAAAAATTAGAAAAAAAATATCTAGCCTGTCATCTCTAGTAAGGAATAACCTATATATTGTAATTATTAGTAAGATTGTTTGAAAAAAAAAAAAAATTGTCGATACTATTTTTTTTTTAAAGGAAAAATCCCACAAAGGATTCACACATATACATTTAATAAATATGTACTAAAATATTTTAAGCAATTTATTTTCAGGTTGCATGGAATAGGTAGTATAAGGATAGACATCCTGGTTCAAATATCAGAAATATGTATGTTGCTAAAATATTATTTTAAAGATTTCATTGTTTGATAAAATATTAGAGATGGGCCGGACCACCCTAGCTCAAAGGGAGGTTGTACAAGAATTAACGAGGACTATAGAAAAAAATTTGGGTTTTTTCTAAAAACCCATTTAGGAAAATCCAATGATAGGCCGGCCCACCTTCAAAAAAACGGATGATAGGCCAACACCTTTTAATGAAATCACGTGGAAAAAAAACGTTAGGCACAGAATCCGGTCCGCGTTTTTTTTTTTTTTTCTTCTGCGTTGATGTATATATTGCCACGGTTGTGCTGTTCGACAATGACAATTACAATTACTATTGAACAATGACGTTAAATGACTGATTAAGTTGATTGGTAATTCATTTACTATATGCATCAAATGAAATGTGAATGTAAAAATAGGTATCGAAATTTCCGGACTTGATAAAAAATACAGACTGAATGGAGCTACTTATCCTACATATATTGTCCTTTAACATCAATTCTGAGGTGGAGGTTGTTTAGGGAAAGCTAATATAAATTGGGTTAACCCAAGGAGCTGTGCTTCTTGGCTTTCAGAGAAGCATAAATTGTTAGGCAGAGGTAAGAAGAAGAAAGTGGAGTAACTTCGGGAGTGAATCAGATTTTGCTCCTCCCCTTGGGTTTCGAACTTTGGAAGAGAATCAGATTTTGGCCATTCCAACTTTCTTTTTTCTACCATTCACTTAGACTGCCATTCATAAGTGAAGGATTGCTTTGACCTTCATAGCTCACCTATACACTTACATGGGTTTTATTGCATATATAAGTGATAGCATTGGTTTAAAAATAATGAAAAATTGTGTTTAAATTTTTATATCATATATAAGATATATGGGTTGATTCTAATACAACACGATTATAAACGTGTTAAATTAAAATATATTGAGTTACTCCATATTATTAATTAAATGAATTGAATAAAAATTGAGTCACTTAACACGTTTTATTAAACAAATTAAATTAGAATCGATTAATATTTAACATAAACACGACACACAACACCACGACGACATACTAACATGAATTGCCACTCCAACCAAATTGTTGGGAACAAAAGTACAATAATTTGACCAAAAGATTAATAATTTGACCAAAAGTACAAGACCACAACCTACTCAAACATTACGTGGACTGGAAATCCAGACCCCAAACAGAAATAGTCAGTCTGTCACTTCACTTCCAGTGGAGCCAACACCATGGCCATTGGCCTCATTACTAGAAGAATGGATAATGCGAATTGTACACATCACCTTCAAAGCTCTTCCTCCCCTGCCCAGAGGTCCCATTCAAACCCATCCCGTTCTGCTTATCTTCTCTATCTGCCCCTAGTAACCTGTAACCACTCACATCTCCAATCCCACTCATATGGCTTATTTCAATTTTTTAATTTGCAAATGTTTTTGGTGATCACCACCCATAAGTAATTTTGTGACGTAGTTTTATCGAAATACACAGCTTTTGAGATCTCATTTGAGAATGATAACTAGTTCCTTAACTTTTTTTGGTTTTAAGTAACTTGGTTGATTTCGACAGGAAATAAGTCCTTGCTTGTAAACTAGTTGCTTGCTTCTTGTGATGCATTGATTATATGTAAAATACAATAATTCAAAGTGATTTAAAAAAACTACTTTTCTTAAATCAAAAAAATCAAAAAAGTGATTCAAAAATATCGGTATTGTGAAGATCTATACTTTTAATTATGTGTTAGAAAAATAAAATTTTTGAGTTAGTAATCTAGCTTATTTGCAATTGTATTTAATTTGATTTTTTTAGTAGCTGGGTTTGTTAAGCTTTTGGGATCTAATAAATTAAAATTTAGATTGGTTATATTACGACGGTATATTAATTATATTCTATAAATTTTTTTTAGAATTGTCTAAAGAAAAAAATAGGACTTAGACTGGAAAAGTAACGTTCAACTGCTTCTTCATCTTCTTTTTCCATACTTATCTATTGTAATCATGACTATGCTGACCAAGCACCCTAGAAAACATGACTATGATGAGCTACAAAGCTGCAGGTAGCATTTAGGAATAGCTAGATGCTCACACTAAAGAACGCCATAGAGCTGGAGGTGGGCAAGCTACAGAGCTATTGAGCTGGAGGTGGAGAATTCTAATAGAATCATAATTACATTTCCATCCTCGTACAGCACTTGGAATCCAACTTGGCTTCCTCGTCCTTCCCTATAAATAAATGGTGTGCTCTGTTATTTTTTATTCATGAGTTAAAAAGTTTCTTTCATACCAAAAGTGAGAGAAAGGTAACAAAATAAAGGTAGAGTTCTAAAGGAGAGAGGTATTAAGGTTTGCATTTAAGAGCTTTTCTTTGTTCTTTTCAGAAATTCATTCATGTTTTTATTCTGAAATTGTTTTTGGGTGTCTAAATCAAATTTCAAAATCTAATTTGAGGTCCAAATTTTCATGAGTTTCGTAGTTTATATTCAAAGTTAGGTTTTAAATATGTTTTTCGGACCTCTTGTGTTTTTCAAAGTTAGGTTATACGAATTTCAAACATTCAATTATATAGTTAACCTATTCAATTATATAGTTAACCTGTCGTCCTAGTTCCAAGAAAACAGCTGCTTAGCTATTTCATAATTGTTAAATCAACATTTAGATATAAAAGAAAAGCTCATAATTAAATTTTGGAGGGGTGGCGGCTGCAGGGGCAGATTTTCAGTGGTGATGTTGTTGGGGTTGGGGTTGGGGTGGTGACAGTGATGGTGTTGAATTTGGATGTGTTAAGTAGAATTATTGGGTATGATGTTGAGTTTTAGTAAAAGATAATTTAGAAAAACATATTTAGTGTACCGATAAATTTTAATATGTTTTAAAATAAAAATTAGTATAAAAAACATGTTGAGATTATTAATAAAAAAATTGAATCAAATTAGTGGCATCCTTTATAATTTCATACTCGATGAAATTATGATTGCTCATAATGGTCCTACTAGCATCGTTATCCTCCCTTAACCTAGTCTTCATCATCAAAGCTAATGAGGATCACCTCAATTTCATAATGACAATACGTAAGCCTACTAGTGCTAGTTGAATCTAAGGACCCTTAGGTTGTTGAGGCAGCAGGCTGAACTAGGGCTGGGTCGACCAACCGCTCAAACCGTTCTGCAACCGAAAACCGCAGCAGCCGCTCCGACAATGAACCGTTCCGACGGTATCGGTATGTCTATTGAACCGAAGGTGGCGGTGGCGGCAGCGGTCTGAGAATGCTTTACCCGTCGGTGTAACCGAACCGACCAACACTTCTTCTTCTTCTCTTTCTCCTCCTCCTCCTCTGGTTTCTCCTCTTCTTCTTATTCTCATTCTTTTCTTCTTCTCTTCTTCTTTGCTTCTTCTTCTTCTTCTAATCTACTCCTTGTGAGCATCTCGAAGGTGGACAGTGAGCTCTGGATTGGCAACGGCAAAGCTCCGGGAGTGGGTGCGAGTGTGCCACAGTGACACTTGGGAGCTGCACGCGGTGGTGTCTCCTAAGCGAAGCTCCGGGGCTGAGTGGTCAGACTAGCGCCTTGTAGAGAGATAAAGAGTGACTGGCCAGAGTTGCAGTGAGCGTTGGAGTTGGAGTTGCAGCAGTTAGGTGATTGGCCGGAGTTGAAGTTGTAGAGAGATAGAGGGTGAAGTCTCAAGCACCGAAACCGATCACACCGACCCGAAAATACCGCATCCGAAGCCGTCGGTAATCGACCTTGTCGGTAGCGATTGCGGTTGCGAAGTTTGCCATTCCGTGGGGTGCGGTTCGGTGGTCGGTTGTGGGGTGGCAGTTTGGTTACCGATATCGACGTAGCCCTAGGCTGAACGTTGTTCTCTGGATGTATTTATATTCCTGCAACCTACAGGTGGCCACTTTGCACCATTATGAGCAAGTATGAAATTATAAATTCCATCATTTTTTTCCATCTCTACAACTTTCTTCATAACAATTAGATCAAAATTTACAGAAATATTTCAATTCTGATTCAATTTTTTTCGAAATGTTTGGCTTTTGGCATTTTTGAATTTCAAAATTGGAAAGTTTTGAATCAAAATCGGTCAAATTTGAATTTTTCAATCCAAATCACACTTCTAATTACATTATTTGAGATCTAAATTTAATATGCAGATATAAAATCCCTAAAAGTTAAGAGACTCGAGACAAACTTTCTGCCAAGAATCATAGTGTCTAGAGACTCTTTAACGTAAAGAATGTCATGGCCAAAAAAAAAAAAAACGTTAAGAACGTCATGGATGATGGATCCACATAATAGTGGCTCATTTGCATCCAATCTATTGACCCAGTTTATTATTGACGGCTTTAAGATATTTTGCAATTCAATGACCTCACTATTCTCATGTTTATGTACGGTACGCTCACTATTTGTATTGACCCTAAATCCTAAACCCTTTTTCACTATATGATGTTCTAAACCCTAAACCCTTTTACATGTGTGGGCCATATTTGTATTGATGTGACCAGTACGTCCCAAGTTGTGGCATTCCCAATGTACAAATACACTTGAAATTTTTTAAACATTTATTGGAAACGTCTGACAACGCTTCAAGTTGAGAGAAATGTTATTGAGTAGTTGTAAAATATAGATACACACGACGTGCCAGCAGAAGCTTTAAAAAAACAGGTATTTAGTTGGATTTTAGAACATCATAAAATGATACTGGCCTCTTCTTGGACTTCCCACAGAGTTCCTGAAAAAAACATGCGAAGAACGCTTTAGATTGAAATTGTTCTTTTCTTCTACAGATGGTTTGCAGAATGCCCAAGCATTTGAAGCTCTACTCCAGAATTGTTCTTTCCTTCATTCACTCAAAAGGTTAAGAGAATGTACCTCTATGGCAGAAGCCAAACGCAAAATTGAAGCTTCACCCCATGGACGGCCGATCAGTTGCAGACCTATCGGAAGTCCTTGTTTATCGTAGCCAACCTACACATTAAACAAGTACCAAAAGATAGAAAATTAGCCCAACAAAACAGTAGGCAAAGAGGAAGGTCATAATAACATTTGAAAACCAACACTGCTATAAGCCTTGTCAAGGCTTAAGAATAATAACATAAGCAGAATCAAGAATCACTAGGTAAAATCATCACAAGGGTCGGTGGAGGTTTGCTCAATTGGTAAGGAAGGTGAACCCCCATTTGCTCAACTTGTGTACACCAAAAGTGACATCAAAGCATCTACCATAACCGAATTAGAACACTTGGAAAAAGGAATTACTCACAGGTATAGAAATGGCAGGAAGTCCAAGGAGATTTCCAGCAATGACAAACCGCATAAGATAACCTGAAACAAACGAACCCATGCATCAATGCTAGTTTGAAAGATTGCAAAAAGTGTATGCTTTGTTTCCTAGTGTCATCTACTCATCTTAACCTAGAACAAAAAAACAGAAATAATAAAAAATGGAAATCAAAAGAGACAAGGCTTCCTTCAAGTGTAGAAGAAAAAGTTCAAGAATACCACATCAAATAACAGGAAAATAATTATGGAGACAGATAGAACCCCATGGCAATGAAGTTATATGAAACCAATCAGTGTGGCTGAAAACCATTTTAAAATTCATTCATTTTGACACATCAGGTGATTGCTATACAATTTATCACATAGGGAAATTAAAGAACGAAAAATTATCCTCTCAAGCTGCAATTCAGATTGTAGAACAGCAGACCTGTAACCCGCATGTCTGTCTCCCCATCTTTAAGAGCGCTAGGTGGAATTAAAGGTGCTGTCATTCTGTAATGCAAAAAAGAAATCTTTATTTAAAAAAAAAAAAAAAAAGAGGGTACATCAATTCATTTATAACAAAGAAAAGAAAAGTGCATGACATACTCTAGTTATTCACGACAAAAAATGCTACTTATACTCGAGCAAAAAAAAAAAAGAAGTGCTACCTATAGAGGCAGAAAATAAGTAAGACTACTGACTAGTGACATTCTATCTTTCAGACATAAAAAATAATTATATTAACTTAGGACCTGTTTGGTAGAGTTTTTAAAAGAATATCTTTCAGGTAAAATAGGAAAACATGTTGTTTTCAATATTTTTCTTTTCCAACTGAAAAAAGAAAATAGTATTAACTATTTTGATGTTTTCATAAATTGAAACTCACTTTCAGAAATTTTTTGCAAACAACTATTGAAAACTCATTTGATAGCGAGTTTTTGAACTGTATCATGTTTGTATAGTTTTGAAAACAGATCGAAAACTGTTTTAAGGGGGGAAAAGAACCAAAGGGGCCCCCCCTAAAATTGAGATAACATATCAAACTAACTGTATTTAATGAGGGACAAAATTAAAATTGCATATAATAAATAATGACAGTTCTTGCTCATCAATGTACCTTTAGACAATTTTAGGAATTTATAATGTTACACCAACAGTCAAGTTTTAGCTTTATATATCAGTACAAATAAGGACCAGACAGGATCAGATATACTAATCCAGACCTTTAATATCTGATAGTGTCAAATTAACTGTGTATAAAATTCAAGTATCAGGTGTCATTAATACCAAATCTGTTTGGGCCAAATTTTAAGTGGAATGTAGTATAGAGTTGATTGTAGATCAGCGACCAATCCTTTCCCAGGTGTATTCATTACTTCTGTTATCAGTTAGGCATACATACCCAGTTGTGGGGGTCACTATGACATCAACATTCTTGAAGATCTCCATATGATGGTACATAATCCTTCTCCTGAAACAAATTCAATCAAACTTTGAAGCATAGATATGGAAAATTATAAGATTACAGATTCACATAGGCAAAATAATTGTCAATATCTCACTTTTTCACTAAACATAAATTATGTGTTCCAGCAAACGTACACAAAATATCTTAAGAAAGTACTGCACATATATTGAAATGGATCTTTGGAGGATATTTCCAATAAACAAACAATCAAAACTTGAAGCATTTTCATAAGACAATGCAATTCAAAATGAGAGATAGACCAGTTTCTTAAGACAATGCAATTCACTGTGGAGAGAACATTAAATCTAAACAGAACACACATTTGGGGGCATGTTAGACTAGGTGTGATTTACATGCTAAAGAGCAGGTGCTGCTGGAAGTAGGCCAGTTCAAGTCCAGGTATAACACTCTATCTTCTTCCTTAGATCTCAGAATTCCAATTCATTGCTAGTTTACCTTCTCCAAGAAAACTAAAGGAGGTTTGAATGAACTAGGTTTATACACACCAACCATCTTACCAAACAAAGTGGGAAAGAAGGCCAATCAGCACACAGTCTGCTCACACAATTGGGTTCCACTAGGATAAGTGATACTTATAAATTCAACTTCAATATGAGAAAAGTGTTACTGAAGTAATGAACTGTTGACCTTTGCAGGTTAAAAAGAATTAGAAGAAAACAACAATTTCATAGGCAATGGACACAGTTTAATGACAGTCCTCCAAACAACTATCACTCTAAAATTTAAAATTTGGGATGACTGAGCACGAAAGAAAATTAGATTACTATTTTGAATCACTTTATTGGACAAGCTTCAGAACTTAGCACACCCCTATAAGGAAAAAAATGATTTTTCTTTATTGTTTCTTATAATCATCAATGAGAGTGACTTTGTTCTCCAAATTTGTTTTAGTAAAGATTCACAAGGGAAAAAAAAGCTGATTTAAGAAACTCAAAGACAAAACCAAGGAAAAGGTTTCATCTCTTAGGAAAAAAGAAAGAAAAAATACCTTCTTTTGACAGCTCCAAAACAATTATATTCTCTGTATGGGTGTGTGTGTGTGTGTAAGAGAGAGAGAGAGAGAGAGAGAGAGAGAGAGAGATTACTAATGAAATCTCATAAAAATATTTGGTCAATGAATCAGATTTCGGTTAATATAGAATGCTTGTATGGCTCTTAGAAGCTTAGAGTACAAAGATGAACTTAAATACATACATGATATAACTAAACATCCTAAACAAAATTTAAGACTTCCTCTTGCAGGTATTAAAAGCTTCAGCCATATAGATTGTTTTCTGGTAATTATATTGTCTCACCTAAGACACTGGGCAGCAACATAGTCTGATGCAGAGAATGATCGAAATAGGGCCATACTAGTACGTGTATCATATGTCAACCGCCCACCCTTTCTAACAGGCAAAAAAAGTAAATAAATAAAAGAGGATATAGAAATGAATACAGAAATGAGATACAAATAGGATAAGACCATTCTAGTACACATTGCATACGTCAAACTCACGCCATTCCTTGAATTGATATAAATAAATAGTCCCTCAAGTTTTTATAAACTTCTTTTTCTCTGTATAATTTTTCTGGTATTTCCAACTGTCTCTCTTAAAAATTTCTTTTTGTCACCTGTATCTATTATTATACATTTTCCCTTTTACCAATTTTTGCTATTAACTTTAAAGGATAAATAATTGTTTCAGATAAAAATTGAGTTGCTTCTAGTGTGACATATCTAAGTTCAAGTGATTTCATTCATGTTTTCAAAGATGAAAATGATTCACTTCACTCAAGTTTCTTCCTTAGAAACTTTTGTGGTAGATACTTGTTGTTCATATTAATACTTATATTGTTGGTATGTGCTTAGTATTGACATTTTAATATTGAAAGAAATTAATGATTTTACAGAAATTTTGATTGCACTAATAATGAAATTACTAGATTAATTCTGGGCTTTTGGGTTGGATCAGGTGGTCCCAAGTAGATGCTATTCTCTCCTGGAGAAATGTTTTTGGGCAGGGGAGTTAAGAAGAAGAAGAAGAAGGCTGTAACTGTTTTGGCCTGTTTTTAGGTGATGGTGTGTGAAAGGAATGGAAGAATCTTTGGTAACAAGGAGGAGGAGCTATTTTCGCTTTGGGAAAGAGTTTTCCTTGCGTCCCTATGGGCTTTACTGTCTAAATATATTAAGGATGTTCCCTTTAGTTTGACTTACCCAGATTGGTCTGCCATTTTGAATTAGTTGTTGTTTGGTTAGATTTGGCTAGCTTTAGGGGCTTTTGTTTGGATTCTCGATGCTGTGTTCCTGATGGACTTCTTGGCTATCCTGTTTTGTAATTTCTTTTTTTCCTAAGGAAATTGTTGTTTCTTATAAAAAACAATGAAGTTGTTATGCAACACTTTTAAAATTTGAAAACTCATAAAGGACAATTATACTTTTAAATTATAATAAGAAGAATTATCAAATGCGGAATGAATATGCGGGAATAATGCAGATGTGAGACAGTGTTTGAAAATGAATGCTGACCATGGGTGAACATTGTATGTTCAGTGTTTGTTTTCTACATCCTGCATTAGAGAAACCCCCCTTATAATAAATAGATATTTTATCAATCAATACTAAAGTTTGTGTATATAATGACTCTTTTTTTTTTTTTTACATTATCTACGTTTGCCTCCGTTAAAGTAAAGTCTTGGTGCTACCACTATGGATAAGTCAAAAGAAACGTACCCATCCTCACAATCCGGATTTAGTGAACAGAGACACTCAGATCCGATTGAAACAAGATGAGCAGTACGCATTTCATGGAGCTCAGGTATGACAATTTCTACCATCTATAATAATTGGAAATGCAGTGTATCAGCTAAATCACATTAAATCCAAATTACGAAACAAGAATGGCTTGCAAAAGAAATATCAAGTACATGAGAATGATGATGACTTACTTCACAACCATGGGTTTTTGATAGAAGATTAAGGACATCCTCACACTTATCAGAGATATCAGTTGAATATACATCATTAAACCACTGCAGGAGAATGCATATTCATAAGATGTCATGCAATATCTAAAACAATTAAAAAATCCAATAGAAAGGGTACTTACCGCTGTATACTTCCCCAGCTTCAAGGATTCTAGAGAATTCAAACTTTCATGCAATGATAAATTTGGCACAGAAGGTGGGGACTACAGAAATAGTGAATGACAATTAGTGTCGGACATGGCAAGAAAAGTGAAGCCTAATTAACATTTAAAAACGAATAAGTGTAGGTCAAGATTGTGTAAGAACTGATAGACATTAAGAGGATTAAATACAGAGTAATTCTTGACATTAATTTTTAAATCCTATAACAAAAATGCCTTAATCTATTATATGCTGCAAGTATCTTTCTTCCGGTAAATAGTTTTTCCTTTATTGGCCATGAAGAAAAATAAAATAAAAGGGAAATTGGGCAGCTATTTTGGAGCATTGCTTAATCAAGTAATAAATAATTAGGTTTACAAAAGTTACCGGTTTCAAACTAATTCTATCTGCAAGAGAGGAGCCCAAAATTGCCGAGTACCTGAAAATTATTATTAGTCAGAACACATTAGTAAAATACAAGGTGACTACGGTTTTCTGCTGATGCACCAAAGATCAAACTAACAATAATTGGGTCTTTAAGAAACAAGTGCATGCCATGTGTTCGTTTTCAGCACCTCATGGAAAAAAGAAGTGATGTCCTTGCACAGCTTAGAATAAAAAACGAGGGCATGAAAGAGTCAAAAGTCAAAACTATGAAAATTCAGAACTGGAATTGAAACTGAAGCTTGCCAACAAGTGCATAAATATTGTCAGTCCGACCACTAGACATAGGATAAATATGTTATTGGTTAAGTTTATTTTCATTAAGGACCACATGACCATCTGTTTACAGATTTGGTACACAGAGCAGCATTCAACGTTCTTGGTGCAGAAAATATGGTATACTCTAAGTAGTTTCTCAGTTCAGTTTGAGGATATCATTAAGTAATTTTTACATGAAGATTGATTTGGCTGCTGGTAGGTATTAGAGATGTAAAATAGGTCGTCCTGGACCAAGCACTGAACAGGCTGGCCCATCCAAACTCAGCCTGGCACAGAACAAGCACAAGATGGGACTCACCTAGATAGAAGAACCAACGGCTCTTTTTCATAAAAGAATAAAAGACCAGTGGGCACTGTTTTTGGTAACAAAGAGTTGTTGGCTGAAGAGCATATGGCTCTTTGATTTAAAGAACACAACAGTCATTTACATGTTTAATTTAATGCAGAACCATTTTACTCGCTTTTTCAGTGGGATTCCAACCGTATTACACAAATCAGCTCATCATCACATCATGCACTCTAACCTAGCTAATTGTCCAGGCAACTAAGTTCCCAATATATATTCTTCACCGTTTCAAGAGACCACAGATGGCATCTAAACCATAACAACTTATATTCTTCAGTAAAACTTACAAACATAACAACTTCTAGGAGTCAATTTATTATTTGAAATACGTTCAGCTAACTTTTTGTCTGCTCCAATTAAGAAAAAAAAGAAAAGCATACATATACGAGAAGTTTATCACAGATCATGAGAATTGAGAAGGGTGGAACCAAAAACCAGCCAATAACAAAGAACCTGTTCACAAGGATGAATTGCTTACACTAGAATGACATCTTCCACTGTAGATGCGATGGGTCCAATAATTTCCACAGTCCCAGCATCACATAATGACCTGTGAAGCAAAAGAAGTGGATAAACATCAAATCAATCTGGTATGAGACAGATATCACCAATCTGGTGTTGAATGAGGAAGATCTGCACTATAAGCTATTTTTCCTACCAAGAAGGTCAATGGAGATATAGAGAAAAAGAAAAAGATCTTTACACAGTTTTATAGATTTATTAGAACCTTATGATAGAGTTCTCTTGAGAGTAATGTAGTAGGTCCTAGAAAGGAAAGGAGTCCTCTTCAACATACCAATTCTATTAAATATATATATATATATGAGGCAGCAGTTGCTAGTCTGAGAACTAGTGGTGCTTACATTGTCTAAGCACTAAACCCCTAGCTTTTTGCATTGGTAATTGATGAGCTTAGCTTACTAGATCCATTCAAGATGATATTCCTTGGTGCCCGCTTTTTCCGGATGACATTATCTTAGAAGATAAACCAGAGTAGGAGTTCATTTAAAATTAAAATTTTGGAGGGACACAGTAGAGGCTAAGGGAAAAATGTGGCATGTAGTGCAGAAATAATGTTTGACCTTGACCTAAAAGTGAAAGAACTCACCCTTCTATATTTGTCCGTCCATATGTTGTCTTCAAGCCCACTACACCGCAGAGCGAAGAAGGAATACGAATTGAACCTGCCTTTTTATTGATATAAGCATACATAATTAGTATAAAACAAAATAAGAAACAATATTAAGTCTTTCATATATATATATATATATTTGTACAACCTCCACCGTCAGTTCCAAGGGCAGCAGAGCATAGTCCAGAAGCTACAATTGCTGCAGGGCCTGAGGAAGATCCGCCAGTATACCTTTCTGGTGCATGAGGATTTCTTGTTGTCCTAAAGAAACAAATTGAGAAAAATGTATCAGTAATATAAGACTCAAGTAAGAAAATCAAGCTAATTGTGAAACAAAAGAAAAATAAAACCTATTTGTATTTATCTCTTTACATAAGCAAATAGTGCATTAAGTATGTTAGAATGTAAAGTAATAGTTGGCCCACATCCTAACAACTTAAGCTTTTGGGAATAACCAACAAACTTTATCAAGTTTAAAGTTCATACATAAGTGCATAGGAGAAATGCATCATATTCAAAATCAAAGGATGTTCGTACTGGAAAACAGTTACGGAATTAATTGTAAAGAAGAGATTAGAAACGTAGTGACATTCCAGATAGACCATGCAGCTATGCAAGTATAAAGACCAATAGTCTGTCTGAAATCTTCATTTATACTGAATTGCATTTTAAATCCTGTATCTTGAGAAATCATTTTAAGTGACATATACTGATGTTAAAAACTTGAGTTGTAAAGTCTCTAATAGCATTGACAAACAAAAGATATATTTATATATATATAGAAAAAAATGGTGCACACAAATAAGTGGGCATAAATACATACATAAAGATTGAAAAGAAGAAATTTTATATTAAAGTCAACTCAGAGCAATGTGTTAATAGCAGGTGCTAAATGGAAATGAAGACCCAACAAGGATAACCATGCCTTCTTGATATATCTGTTTATAAATTCATTGCCTTGAGGCTTTCAACCATTTTGAATGACCAAATAACCTATTGAAGTTCACTGAAGTTCAGCACAAAGATGTACATTTTGTTTTCAATTTTAACAGAGCTACCTCTAGAAGCAGTACCCTTTTCCAGGTCATGCTACATCTAATACCTCAATGCATATGCTTTCCATGTATGCATGAATATGTACACATATATAGCCATTGTCCACCATCAAGTTGCAGGTGAATGGACATGGTTCTAACTTATAAGACAATCTGAGATTCTGAGTAAAAACAATCTTGGCATATTAGACACATCTTGTCGATATGAAACACAGCTTCATGAGCAAATCCATCACATGGTTGCTAAGAAAAAAATGCTTACCCATAATTTGGATTATTTCCTGTTGTACCCATGCCCAACTCATGCATATTTGCTTTCCCAACAAAGATCACACCACAACTACGTAACCTTGAAACACTAACTGCATCCTTCCTGACAGTGCGACCCTCATGAATCCATGTTGTTCCACCTGTCGCCATAGAATGATAACCTAAGTAGGCCCGTGTATTTAACATCTCTTCTAGAAGTAATAATAATAATAATTTATTTACCCTTGGATGGAAAGGGATAGCAGTCTATATCATCCTTGATTGCCACAAAAATTCCATCCAAAATTGATAACGGATTCCCTACACAACCAAAACAAATGGATATCTTAGTTGACTATTGAAATTTACTCTACCATACTCAACATCATTATACATGCGATAATTCTTCTTCACAAGAAATAATTTTATCAGAAGTGAAACTTATAAATCTAATATAGAAATTAACGTGGATACCTTCCTCAAACCTCTTTGTCGAAGCTGCAGCTTGGTTCCTGACTTCTTCAGGGTTGAAAGTAATCAACAAAGGCTGTGGGGGTTGCTTATTGCTGAATTCTTCTATAGCTGAAATTATATGCTCTGCAACCTACGAATTTTGTAGCTCAATCAAAATTAAGAAAACAATGCCATCCTACGAAATTCAATTAAAATTGAACAGAGTCATAAGAAATTATCAACTTACAACAGATGGGGTTGCAATCCTGGAACGATAAGCATAAGCATAATCACGTATCTTCCAGTACCGGAAAGATGGAGCCGAATCCCCACTCCAACACCTAGCAGGATCATAGTGTGGAAGGCATTTCAAGGCCACTTCAACTCTGTCTTCTGGTTTTCCATCCTCATCAAGAACAACAACACCAGGTTCTGGTCCTAATTTCACACCACATTCACTGGGTCAGTAGTATTCCTTGCACCCATTTGCAATAGAAAAAAAAAATGAAGGACTATAAAAAGTTAAAACCTTGAGGAGGAAACTCAGGTTTGAACATGGGTGCCTCTGGTATCACAGTATTCCTCAACAACTACAAATTGCACAGCAAAATACACAACCCTTTCAGTCCCTTCTAAATTCTAATTACTTTCTCGATTCTCACACACAAAGTAAAACATTTCATTTCAACAAGGAATTGAAAAGAAAGAAACACTGAATCTGCACAGTAGCTGACCTGAGCCATCTTGTTCTGCTTCTTCAACAATGAGAGTATCAAAGAACCTATAATCGGAGTTTCAATAATACAAACGAATAACTTGAGCCCGAACCCGGTCAAATGCGGAGCTGCAAGCAAACCCACAAAACCCAAAACAATTCAAGTCAACCACTATCTATATCCCATATTACGAATAGTGTTGTGAGTTTTGAGTTGTGGGTTATTGTTGTGAGACTGAAACTGACCTTTGATTTCTTCTTCCTCGTACTTGACGGCGGACAAGTCGATGCTGTCGGCGGCCACCATTACGCGCTTCTTCGCCATCTTTACCAAAACAAATTGAGCAGCAAAATGAAATGAGCAGAATTTCGAAGAAGAGTGTGTTTATGAGTTTATGGTTTGGTTTCGGACGATGGAGGTGGTTGAGAGCTGCTAATGGTCGCTTTCATTTATGCTGCTGATGCTGCCGTCTGCGATAGGCATGTGACTCTTGAATTGCGATGCTTGGGAGTTGGAGCCTTGGTCATCACAATTATGACTTTTATGATTGTAACGTTCTTCCAATTTTGTATGCTGCATTAAATTCTACGCAACAAACAAACAAGAAAATGTGGTATTAGAAGTTTTTTATTTTATTTATTTGGATTAAATACAAAAATAGATCATGAACTTTATAGTAAATTTTAATTTGGTTCACTAATTATAAAAGTGTCAATTTAATCCACAAACTTTTCAAATTGTACCAAAACAGTATAAACGTTAATCACAGTAAGTAACCACATTTTCAGGGGCATTTTAGTCCGTTTATCATATTTTTATATGATCAATTTTATTAATTTTCGGATAGAAATTAACATTTGTACTGCTTTTATACAACTTGAAAAATTTGTAGATCAAATTAATATTTTTTATAATTAGTGCACCAAATTAAGAATAAGTATAAAGTTTGTGAACTATTTTTGTATTTAACCCTATTTATTTTTATTGAAAAGTTTCAAACTTGAGAAGTTGATTGTAAAGTTCGTAGGCTTGTAACTAAACTCAATATTAAAATGATTGATTATATGAGAAAGACTACTACGTGGGTAAGATTATCATAGTTTGTTCACCACTATGATGGTAAGAGTGACAATTTAAGCAAGCCCAAAGCTCTCAGGTTAATAGGCATCCCTACCCACTATGAGGTGGGTTGAGATGTTGAAGAGAGATACCATTATACAAATAGTTAGTTGGTAGTTACTTAAGATTATACGTACGAGTATTTTATTTTAAAGTAAACTACCTAAAGTTCGAAAAATCGCCGCCAACTGACAAACCGCCTAAAACACAACTGAATAGGAAGGAAATCGATCTAACAGACAACGATTTTCTATCGAACCAATGGTTGTCGGTGCCAATGACGATTTGGAAATCTCAAACCATCGAAAAACTGCTACTGACCGACCATATATTCTTCTTCTTCTTCCCCATTGAAAATTCTATCTACCATTAATTATTTGATCACTATGAAAATTGAAGCCTCTAGAATGCTCATTCCCCTCTCACACATTTTTTTTTTATCTCTATTCTTAAAACCCTATCTGATTATTTAGAAATCTCTCACTCTAAAGGGTAAAATAGGGGTTTAAATTTACAAAAAAAGGTGTAGGGTAACGTGAGCAAATAATATGGAACATATAGAATTCCGGGATAACAAAAGAAGATTGGGGGTGTATTTAGAAGTCCCTAGAAATAGGGGGATCGAGTATTAAAAGAATGAAAACCCAAACTGAACCCATGACTAGGGCCTGCCATGTGAATATGTGATCAACACCAAAATTCTCTTCTCTATAGACTGACATATATAGTTCACAAGCAAATCCAATACGTCCCATAAACTCCTAGCAGCAACCGATCCGATTGTATAAGGGTGATTTTAATCAACATTTGGAGCTAGCCAATATAACAGCAGCAGTAGAATCACACCCAACACCAATCTCCAACATTCAACATAAAAGGGCGATTTGATTTGAATCAACATTATTCATATTTAATTCGGGTGTATTGAATTTAAAGGTGATTTATAGGTTTGGCTATTAATTTAGTAAATTTGAGTGATATTAATTAATTTAAGCAATTCAAATAAAAATAAACTACTGATTACCTCTTTGATGAATGATAATTACATTTTTTTAACTTTTTCTATTTATTATCTCATTCTATAGTCTAATTTTATGACCATTCTTTTTTTTTTTTTTTTTTGTCATATAACTTCAACTAACTTTAATAGTAAGTTGACTAATGAGATAATAACTACAATTGGAATTTAGTACTTTATAAGAGCATGTTTTCATTCGGCAACTTTATTATTTTGGGTAATGAGTAAAGGTAATTCAATCATTTTTTTTTTTTTGGCCAGGGAAGGTAATTCAATCATTTAATAGCAATAATACTAGCAAGATGTGATCATGTGAGTTGTAGAGGCGTCCCCACATAAATTAGCTAAGCCAACTTCATGAAATATTAAGGTACAGACTTGTTGAGAACTTGAGATTGATGAATCCTATAAAACAATTTGAGCCCAAAAAAAATCTCACTTGGAAGTAACATTAGGGCCTTCTTTTGTTGTTTGGGCCTCTACTTTGCTTATTTTGTTGGGCCCTTGTAATTTGTGTATGGATGGGCCTATAAGTGTGAATTGGGAAACTGTTTATTTATTTATGAAAGAGCTGTTTATTCTAAAAATGAATTCTACGGACTCTCACCACTTGTTTTTGGACAGTGAGAGAATAATCTGCATACATTAAAGTAGCATGAAAACAAAAATTCCTCTTTAGAGTTAATAATCTACACTTTGCAATGGATGGACTGAGCAGATCAATTCTGGAATCTTAGAAACTCTTAGGCCTTCCTTTGGTGATAAAGATTGGATTGGAAGGTTAACTTACTAGAAATAAAGACCAATTAATAAATTTTGTGCAGGTTTAAAGAAGAAGATGAATTAGTTATAAGGAGTTTATATCTCACCATTTTGTTGGGATTGGAAGGGTATGTTAAGCTCCCTCGTAATTGATTCATCTTTTTCCTTTAACTTGGACAAAAATTAGAAATTAGCCCCCTTTTTATATATGAAATTAGCCTCTATGTATCCTTCAAAAAACCTTAAATTTAGTGAATTAATCTATCAAATTCAATTTTAGACACTAAACATGGCCTTAGAATTAGGGGTTCCAATGACTTCCAACCAACCCAAATCTTGCCTAACACATTGTGCGGTGTTGTGGTTATTGAGAAGCTCCCAATCTTTAAATCTTGACCTGGATATTGGGGAGTAAATCAAAGACAAGACAGAATTTGGTAAGATTCCTTGTATCAATTTGTGGGACCCAATATTAAGGCTATTTCAATCCACCACCCACATATGCATGTTGAAAATGCAGGGGTGATGCTAAATTGAAGGTGGGTGGTCTACAATTAAGTTCATGAGAATGAGATTATGGGAAAGTGGTGCAATTATATGGAACTTGAACCCTAGCTAAGGCATGAATGTCCCACTACGTACTAACTATACAGTCTATACATGCCCATATGACAAAAGGAATGTGATCCCATATGACAAAATGAATGTGATTATTGAATAATATTGGTGCTGAAATTGTGTGGCTCGACATAAGTTATAAATGTAGATAAAATTAATCTTACATCAGAAAAGTAACTCAACAGTTCATAATATATAAATTGAAGAATGAAGATAATAGCATCAAGATATTTAAGATAAAAAAAAAAAAAAAAACTAGTTGCCGAATGATATAAACTCCACCCTACACGGATTCGTATGATTTCCACAAGCACATTTCTAGGCTTGATAAAGTGGAAGCCCAACATGAAAAGAAGCAAGTGGCCCATAGTTGAATGGAAAACAAGTAAAAACGTACAATATGCAGCAAAAAAACACAGTAGATTAAGCAACTAGCATTCTACTATGTTGTGCTTATAAACCCTATAGCTTTCCTTTTCTGATGTGCCAGCAACATTTCCTCGATCGTGTTCATTTGACTGACCATTTTGAGATTCATTTCTCATTCACTTAATCGATTATGGTTTTGAGTAAGTGAATATAATTAACATGTGCATGAACATGTTTCAATGTCGACTCACCACAATGGGATTGTGGGTCTCACTCAGATATTGACACGAAGTGGACCAAAGTTAATTGTTAAAAAAAACATAATTGCTCTCTAACTGTGTAGAGGCAAAAACCGCAGGGTAAGTCTCAATATGACAATAATTGTGATGCTGCCCCAGATTGCATAAGTTGTTGTCTTGCAAGAGAGAGAGAGAGAGGATGGAGGTAAAGAATTTTGATAGTTCACAAAACTTTCGAAGTTGTTCTTCTTTTAGTCATTCATTGGAGACTTTTTAGGTTAAAATACCTACCCAAAAGATGACAGCAAATTCAAGGGCAATGTGGGCATTATGTATAAAATGGTACATGAAGAGAGAAATCTTATGAAAGTAGGTGATGGTAATTGACTAAGTGATAAAGAAGCATAGCAATTAAGAACATGATGAAGTGGGCATGTTCATTGGAGTAAATATCGCCGAGAATATTGAAGTACTATTTGTAGTACGTACATAGCCAGAAACCAACAATATTTAGTGGCCACTTGATCATTAACTAGTCGTTGCCAAAAGTTGATCATTAATTAGTAGTTGCCAAAAGTCTAACTTAAGTACTCCAAAACGCGGCCACCATCCTCCAAAACCACTAACACTGTCACACTCATCAAAATCTATTCATCAAATTAATGTAGTGGTCAAGTTGTGTTTTTTTTTTTTTGGTGGCCCTCTAATGTAGTAGTGTTTTGTTCATTCAAAAATGACTCTACTAGCAAAAGATATGTTATTCACTTTCTCCTGTCTACCTTCTTCACCAGACTTCCTCTTTATTATTCTCATATCTTCCTTTTTCAATCTACCTTCTTCATTTACATTATCATTTATTATTCTTATTTTATAGTGTAAATTTGTAATCAGAACCGTTCATTTTTAGATCATCTATGCAAAAAGTTAACCAAATCGGACATCGTTAAATTATGTAATTGTGATAAAAAAAATAAACAGTTTTGGTAACAATTTGATTAACCATTTATTTATTTTATAACAATTACATGACTAAACAATTTCTGATTTTGTTGATTTTTTACAGAGATGATCATCTTCAAAAAATGATCTAAAAAATGAACAATTCTGATCATAAAAATATAATGGGGAATGAGAATAATAAAATAAAATGTCAGTGGATAAGGTAGATTAGAGAAAGTGGATAGTGTTCCCTTGAATCAAAATTTCATTTAATTTTAGCCAATTAATTAGATATTATACATATACAAATACAATATTTGATTAATAAATCTGGTGACCCTAGCATAAAGGTTTGTTTGGGAGTGTTTCTTTCATAAGCACTTTTGTTTAGTAAGGTTTTTGTAAATTTTTTTTTTGTTGAAAGTACACGTGCTTCTAAAATGCTTCTTGTAACTACATAATACTAGGGGTGGGTTCGGATCGGTAACCGAATCAAAATCCCTAAATCGAAGACCGAACCAAACCCCTCCGGTAAGCCTCCATGGCAAACGAGACTGAGACCGGCAAGCTGGTAAACCGATATCCGGTCGGCTCGGCTCGGTCATGGGCCTAGACCGAACACATGTTGGGCCATGTTTTGGGCCACATTTTGCCTGCGGAGGTGGTGGTGAAGAGCGATGCTGCTCTGTGAGGTGGTGGTGACGAGGGATGTTACTCTGCGAGGTGGTGGTGACGAGCGATGCTGCTCTGTGAGGTGGCAGAGATGAGGCAGAGAGGAGGCGGAGACTGAGAGAGGAGGCAGAGATGAGGTAGAGAGGAGGCGGAGACTGAGAGATGAGGCGGAGAGGTTCAGTTCCAAAACGTCAAAATGACAACTTTTTCCCGCTCTAACCAGATCTAGAACAAGCCCAACAGCACACAAATAAAGGATCAAGAAGCAGTCAGAACTTCAAAACCTGAGAACTGGATCTTCGGGATTGGGTCCCCAAAATGACAGCGACTCGGGGAATCCACTTAGATCTTGGATTTGAGAGCTTGAGGATTGAGATTAACAGATTTGGGACTTGGACAAAGTGGTCTCGGCTTCTCCGGATAGAAACTTCTAAGTCAACGAACTCAGAGGCCAGAGAGAGAAAGGGTTGGGGTGAAGAACGTGGCTTCAAACCTTTACTAGGGTGGAGGCGGATTCGAGAATGAGAGAGCCAATGAAAAATTAGGCCTGTTGACTTAAGTTAGTTTTGTTTAAAGTTTTTTTTTTTTTTTAATTAAGACATTAGGGTATTTTGGGGTTTAGTTTAGTATTTAGGGTATTTTGGGGTTTGAATTGGGGTTTGGGTGGGGTTTGGAGTTTTTGATTTTTATTACATATGTTTTTTAGTATATTTTTTATTAGTTTATATATTTTTTAATTTATTTCATATCTTAATAAAAATATTATAGGATATCCTACAATAACCTTAGGGTATAGGACTATAGGATATACTATATAGTATATGAATACAGTATATAGTTATATACCATCATACCATATAGTATATAAGTATATAGTTATATAGTATATAAGACTATAAGTATATAGTCTATACAATAATACAATATAGTGATATACATATAGGATATTATTGTATTAAACCCCAAACCCTATATAAGTATATAGTATAACTATATAATAGTATAATAGTATATATAATACCATATAGTCATATACTATTATACTATATAAGACTTATAAGTATATACTATATAGTAAATTAATTATATACCATAATACCATGTCCTAATATAGTAATATAGTAATATATACCATAATAGTATAATACCATGTCCTATATAAGTATATTGTATATAAGTATATAGTTATATACTATATAATATATTAATTATATATCATAATACCATATATGGTATATTAATTATATACCATATATGATATAAAGTATAAACCACAGGTCCACAACAATGAATCACACAATAAGGTTTAGGCCCTAAGGGTATGGGATATACATACTGATATATGATATAAATTATAATGATATATAGGGTTTATAATTTACTAATTTAGTATAATATATTAATATTATGGTTTAGGGTATTTTTAATTAGTTTATATATATATGTATATANTGATATAAAGTAAACCACAGGTCCACAACAATGAATCACACAATAAGGTTTAGGCCCTAAGGGTATGGGATATACATACTGATATATGATATAAATTATAATGATATATAGGGTTTATAATTTACTAATTTAGTATAATATATTAATATTATGGTTTAGGGTATTTTTAATTAGTTTATATATATATGTATATATATTAAAAAAAACATATAAATTAAAATTATAGGGGTTTATAAATTTATATATGTTTTATATAAATTATAGAAATGTATTATATAAAATTATAAATTATTTATTAGAAATGTATAA